>WEKY01052760.1:202807-237108 GCA_013390045.1 Picathartes gymnocephalus | reverse complement strand
CCGGTGCCCCCCGCGCCCAGGAGGAGAAGCAGGGGGCGGCGGAGGCGCCGGAGCCGCCGGGCAAGCAGGTGGACAGCGAACAGAGCAGCCCGGCAGCGGCCGACTGGGAGCCGTTCGGCGGCAAGTCGCTGGAGGAGATCTGGAAGGCGGCCACCCCCCGCCTCACCACCTTCCCCACCATCCGTGTGCGGGGCAGCATGTGGAGCCGGCGGAGCCTGGAGGCGGCGCGGCGGCGGGCGCAGCGGATCCTCGGCGTGGACCTGTCCCCCGTGGTGCGGGTGCGCCGCTTCCCCGTGGCACCGTCCTGAGCTTGCGGGGACCCCCCTCACCCCGCCTCACCTTGGCCGCGGTGCGGACAAAGAGACCGGTATCAGTCACCTGTTTACATTGCTTTTGTCTGGATGGTGTTCTGCTGCTGCACTTTATGGCCCGCTCGGGCGGCGCCGGGCCCCCAGCCGCACGGGGGGCGGCCCGCGGGGCCCCGGCCTCGCCCCGGGGTGGGACCGCCTGGCAGGTATCACGCGTGGGGACCAAGTTCCACTTCCACTTTTTTTTCTCTCCCATTGGGCTACCTCACTGGTCCAGAAGTCCACCCAAGAAGTTATTTTCCAAAGGAACTTACTTTCATGCTTGTATAATAAAGCGCCATCTGATTCTTGCTATTTTTTTTCCTTTCCTCCCTTCCCCTTTTCCGATGGATTATGTATGCTTTGTGGTGTTGCACTAGTATGTGCTCAGGGTATTTTGAATCCCAAGCATTCCCAAGTTTCAGTTTACTCTGATAAAGGATGCATAAAGAATGGAGGTTCAGGACTTGTGGCTGTTCTTGATGGTGCAAAAACTTTTTAAATTTTAATTTCATGAGCTTAGTGATATATAAAGATGTATCGCGCAGTATAATTGTTACACTTTTGTATCTAAAGTCATTTTTAAAGTTTTCTAGTTGAACTAAGTATTTGTTTCTATGGAGCACCTAAAGATAGAATCATCCTGATATTTTATAACCCTGTTTACTTTAGGGAAGCTCATTTGGTCAACCTAAGTGAACTTAATAAAAGTCAAAGAACAAACGGTGTTTCAGTTCAATGAAACTGCACAGGGATGGGTTCCTGGTGAAGTACACCACCACCGAGGCGCTCTATGTCAGTGAGCTCTGGCTTTGTGAAGAATGTAACTGCTTACCAAAGCAATGTCTAGTTGTCTGGAGATGAACTAGGATCCAGTGTTGGTGCTGACAGCCAGAAGTCAGTAGCTTGCGTGACAAATATCACACTCAAGTGCCTCTCTCTGCAAAAACAGTAAGACTTGATACCTGGTCACTTGATGACAAACTAGCACTCGTTGTCCTGTGGTTGTGAGATGGTTAATGATGGTTTATCGTGTTTAATATAATTACTTGCACATAATTATTATTATAAACCTTTCATAGGTTTCACAGTAGACTGATGAAAAATTCATGATGTAGCTAGATCATTTTGACTAAAAAATAACATGTAGTTGCTCTACATGATAGGCAGTCTCTTTTTAAACTGATTTATTAAAGGTTTTTTTAGCTCTTATGCCTTGCAATTGGTGTGTGAGGAGCACAGGTGTGTGTGAGGGAGAAAGTGATTGATTATTCTCTTTTTACATTAATTTTTTTATGCTTGCAAGATTAAGAAATGCTGGGTAATACATAGCTTACATTCCAACTGTCCTGGCAGATGGGACTAACCAGTTTTCATGGTGGAATGAACAACCTCACAACTTGTGTATACAATCACTTGGTGATTTAAAATTTCTGATGTCTCTTGACTCCTTGCTGCCTGCCTTCAACAAAGGCAGTAAGACATCTTGATGGTGTTAACCAAAAGCAACCAGCTTCTTCTAAAAATATGTATGTTTTGTAGGTCTTTTTTTCTTACTTAGTGAAGCTGCAAACTCCTTATTCTTCTAAACTAATGCTTAATCTATTCTACATCCATTTGGCTTTTGAAATTGTTTACATAACATTAAACTGTCTGCTGATGGCTGCAGTAGTGCCACGTCGCATTTCAGATGTGAATTAAATGAAAGTTCAAGGGTGCATATTGTTGTGCTGTTGCTCTGGCTATAATACCTGCTTGAATGTAAAAGCAAAATTGGGTTGATTTAAAGCAGCGTGACCAGATGCCAAGGCTCCAGGTATGTCAATTTTGAAGTTTTTCTTCAGAAACACAAGAGTAGCACTTATTAGTTCTTAAAGTGTATAGATGATTTCAGTGCTCCTACTGTTAGGTTCAAGGTTTTTTTAGTATTGTTTTCAACTCTGTAGAAAGGTGATAAAATTAAGGATTTGGCTTGTGCAGATTCTTGACTCCTAAACAGGCACAGGACAGACTAGGTCAGATTTCAAGGGCAAGAGTTAAGGCTGCCGGAGGTATGATATGGGAGACGCTGTATTAAGTTTTTGCTGCCTTGTTTGGAGGCATATCCTGAAATGTTCTGTGTGAGAACAAAATATAGCAAAGAACCTTATAACTCTGTTGAATGACTCTTGTTCTGGAGGCTTTATGAGCAAGACTTGCTTATTTTTCTCTTGGTTGTGCATTGACTTCTTGGTTTAGAAGTGGGAGCTTTATTGGGGGTATAGTGTGTTTTGCTGATACCCTGTTGGCAGGTTGGGTTGAAGTTTCACTGGAGTCTGAACTCCTCTGACAGCTGCATTTACAGATTCTTAACTGAGCTATTTCAGTTTGTGAAGTCTTTTAAGAATGGGAAATCTTTAGTCAGGTTTTCTGGTGATTTAATGAGCTGAAATAGCTCAGCAAAGGTTCTGAGTGCAGGACAGGGTGTGAATGCCAACAGGTCACAGGGAAACTAAACCAGTTTATTTCATGATTGTATTCATGGCAGTTTGTGGCAATCCAGGACAGGATTGTCTGTGGTCCAGTTTCCTCACATATTTTTTCTTCTCAAAGGTGCTATTCCCGCCTACCTCTCTGTGTTCATTTGTGGAAACTAAGCAAGCAGAAAACTTCAATTTTTGGTTTGGTTTCTGTTCAACCTCCTAGCTGTAGATCAGATCTGAGGAAGGTTGGAAAGGGGTGTGCAGTATTGTCACAATATTGAGTTAGATAATTGTAAACATGATAACAGTAGGTTTATTTTAAGAAAAGAGCTAATACTATTTTTGTACTCTACCTATATGTGTGGTGTTGGAGACAGTGTAATGGATTAGACGGACCTCTGGTCTAACTCTGTGTGGCTGTTCCTGCGCCCACACTGAGCAGTGTGAGAGGTATGATTTGCTTGATTTAACTCAGTGGTTTCAACATCCTGTCACATGGGGCTGATTCTGAGACTGACAAAATGCAGACCCAGAATAAATCCGGTGAACAATGCCCAGTCTACTTCAGTCAGCACGAATGGTCTAATATTAAACAGGAATTTTGTGGTAGCCTCTGTTACTGGTTCCCTCCCTTTAGAGAATATAATATGGGCTATTTCCTTTACCAGATCTGAATTTTCAACCAGTCACTCAAAGGTTATTGAACTTCAAAATGTCACAGTGCCAAAAAGAATTGGACAATGGCTCTACGTGTCAGGTGAGGCAACCATTGGTCTAGCATGTTGCCTGGTGTAGTCTTTACATTCAAGAGGCAATGCCTTCCTCTGAGTCATTGCACAAATACATTGCTCAGGACTAAGCTAATAAAAGGAGAATGCAGTGCGTTGCAAGAGTTCTCCTGGACTCTATTGTTACGTAGAAGTTTTCGCATCAAAAAGATCAAAGTGTAGAACTGGTCCCTGAAACCCTCTGTTGCTGGTCTTTAAATAACAAAGTCTTTATATGCCCAAACCTCATGCAGAGCATTGTTGTATTTGCAGAAGACAATTGTAATACTTGGATTTTGCACTGAAGGGGTAGGGGATGTTGTGTGTATCTGTATTTCCTTGCCTAGGAAAAGGCAGAGTGAATCTGGTTTGAAGATTTCAGCATTGATCCCAAATAATTTTTCACTTACTGCTTCTTCAGCAAGGCAAGGTCTGGGGCTCTTCATGCTGTTTAAAATAGTTGACTTATGGTAAAATGTGTTGACTCAATGCTGTACTTCAAGCCCAAAGTTTGCATGCCTATGAAGCCAGTAATACTGAATGCACCTCTATTTCCTTTTGTCCCAATGGATGGACACAAAAATTTTGATTTGTTTGTAGGAGTCAAAATCAGTGATTTGGGGTTGAACAGAAAGGGTTTTTTTGATTTGAAATGCTCTGGTTTTGCTTGTGTCCGTAAACACAGGAAATCTGTAAGCGAAGGACTGGCTTGACAAGAGTGAATGGAAATACTTCATGGAAATGAGGCAATTCATATCAAGAAAGAAGGTAGATGAGAAATCCTAGACTTCAAAGACCCAAATTTCAGTGCCCCTGCTGTCATGCTTGTAAGGGTGAACTTTGAAGTTCTATGTTATGAGGACCATGTTATAGGAGTTTGAACCATTTAACTCAGTACAATAAATACTCCCTAAGTGAGAAAAGATTCCTGGATATCACAGCTTTTAGGGAACACCTTGCTTCTTCATCTGCTATTTATTTTAGATGAGCATAATGAAAAATGTGCCTTAACAAAAAAGACTGAGGCAAACCCATGTCAGTATTCTGTGGCAGGGAATCTGCTCAGGTGGTGGTTATAAATGTTGGCGTGCTCCTGATGGTTTATTCCCAAACTATAATGAAATATCCAGTATGTGTGGTGGTAGGACTGTGTAAGAGAATTTTGGAACGCGTTTTCACGTCTTGTCCCTAATCAAGGCAAAGCCATTTCTCCATACTGTAAAAATAAAGCATATATATGTGTTATATATATATATATCTCCTCAGTGTTAATACTTAAATATCTTCATAGATTTACCAAAACATTCTTGCCACCATTTTTTTTGTGTAAAAAGACCTGAAACGTTTTCCAGGGTTGATTCCAAGAACAGAGTCTTGTTTATCCATTTATTTACTGTAAAACTCCTCATGAAACTGCTAAGTAGTACTCAACATTATAGGACATGGAAGAAGTGAGCCTTCATTCGTGCAGTTCATTTTTAGTTGAGCAAGTGTGCAGCCAAACAGAAAAGTCTCTGGTTCCCTGTACTCTCTGCTGGGCTTTAAGAAAGCTTCCATTTTGGTTTTCTTTCAGCCTCCTTATTTGAGACTATAGAAGATTAGTGTTGATAGTGTTGAAGTTAAAAGACAATAGTGTCAAAGGGAAGCCCAATCTCATTGTTCTGGGTTTCTCTCCGCATTGCTCCTTCAAGGATGCAGACATCCTGCACCTATCTCTGCTCCTGTCCTCCCTTCCTAGGCTGATTTTGAGGAGAGAGACGGAATTGATCACTCTGGAATATATGGGAGATGAAATTCTTCCTCTGAAAGACAGGTGGGGTTTTTGTTGTTTGGGTGGTTTTTTTGCTTGATTTTTGGGCTTTTCTGGTTTTTTTTTGTGTGTGTGGCTTGTATGTAGCTGGCTGCTGCCTTCCACCTCCTCAGAGAGTCTTTGCCTTTGCTGTGCCTTTGGCCATCTCTAATTACTTGTTACTTTGCTTGTGCAACTGAGCAGCCCGTTGATCAGCTCATGTTGCCCATGCCAAACTACCTTGCTATAGGATGATCTCTGAAGATGGAGAGGACATGACATATGTACACATAATAAGTGTTATCCTAACCTCACATTTTGGCAGCAGTGGATGTTATTCAGAATATCAGATGCTGTTTGCAAATGGATGATATTTCCTGTAGGAGAGGTAAGAAACCAGACTGAAAGAACCCAATGTGACAGTTTCTTGTGCTCCAGTCTGTGTGATCCAACATGCCTTTTCAAAGTATTTTTGAAAAATAAGTTTCTTTCCACCTCCCCCTGAATTCCTAAAAATTCTAAAATGAAGATACTATGTTATTATGCTTTTTTTTCCCTTTCCAGTTGAGTGGTTGAATAACTATCCACTTTATACATCCCAGAACTGTTACAGTCATTTAAAACTGAACTTATCCCATGTCTGGTGAAAAAAGAGCATATACTTCTGAATTAACTGTGCAGTGTCAGATTAGGTAGGAAGCTGACACAACACATTTCCCCCCTCTAAGGGTATGTGTCTACTCAGCTAAAGGGATTTAATGTGGAGGCCGGTGAGTCCACTGAGCCAGGGTCCATGGTGGTCCCTTGGGGGACAGACCCCAAGTCAAAGGCTAACCCTTAGTTGTGGTGACTAAGACGGCCTCTCCCAGGATGCCCTATGGCAACATGCAAATATACCCCAGTTCTGCTTCCCTGATTGGTTCGTCTTCCTCCCTGCCCCTTTTCTCCTCTATGTGGTTATGTTCCAGAATGTTCGCCCTGCCTCAGTCACCCATTGGCCCTTTCTCCCTGGCCCCTCCTTCCCTATCCTCCCATTGGCCCACACACCCTGGCTGCTCCTACATACCGCCCTCAAACCCTCAGACCATTGGCCCTGATGCTCTCTCCGCCCCTTGCCTACCTGGTATAAATCCCTTGGACCCTCCCATTGTTCCTGTCTTCGTCCCTGGACCCCTTCACACGTGGCTGCAATAAACCTCTGTGGAACTCCAAACGAGGACCCTTCCCACTTCCATATCACCGAGAGATTTATCCAGCTATCCGGTGTGGGTGTGCCTGTTTGTGAGGGTGCCTGTGACGCAGAGCGGCTTCCTTGCTGGAGATGCTTCTGGAAGGTTGCGGCACCTTACCAACGACCCACCACCGCAACAAATTAGTGCCACAGTTTGTGACCAGTGATGCAAGTTCTCTTGAAATAGAGCGGAAAGTGTGGATTAGGGCATGCCCCCCTATCCTGTGCTTACCCTTCATTCTTCCCAAGCTCCAGCGTAAGGTTCCAAATAGCAATGATTTCCTATGTATACAAATATAATTATATATAGCAAAGGCTAAATTTTATAGATGGTATATATAATTATGAAAGGTCGTAATTAGTATTAGTGTATGTATGTACTCATGCACACATGCCCTCAGATCCTAAAGCAGTTCTCCTAAAGAGGCTTCTGTTGTAGGTTTTATTTGTCCGATGCCATTGGAGCATATATTCTAAAAATGTCCCACATATATTCTAAAAATGCCCCACGTTGCCATGCTATGCAGGGTCAACAAAACTGTCCCAAGGCCACAGAAATCCCTCCTGGAATCTACCTTTTATACTTCCTAATGGTTATCCCATCCAGAAACCCCTTTTCAGTAAGGTTTCTGTAGACTTCTGCCTCATGTTAAATCCACTAATGTTGAAAGGTTGTGGTATAATCTCCACTTAGCACTTGCAGTCTTGGGAGGTTGTGAAGGGAATTCAGCTCTTCCAGAAGAATGGATATTTGATTTTTCTTTTACTTTTACAGTGACAGTTCAATAGAGGAAGGAACCAGAGGCAGAAAATCTTAAACTCAATTTTTTTCTTAGGAGAAATACTGAAGTGCAGTTCCTGCTGCTGTTGAGTGGCCTTCAGCAGGAAGGGTCACACAGCTCAGTCACAAAATGCCTTCCAGTTAAGTACTTTTCCCAGGAAAAAACACAGAGCACCTTATCCAGTGAATGTACAGAAACAGTGCAGTGATGATTCTGAGTGGGCTTTAATGTGGTTGTAAATGTCAGGTGTGGTTTTTCATAGAAATTCTCAGTACTTTGTAACTTAGGCTATACTAAGGAATAGTCAGCTTGCCTTTTCATTCCTAGATCTTTCAAGAAACTCAAAGTTTAAATCTTTTAAGAGCTGCTCACACTATTTTTCTGCCCAAAGATATTTCAGTTGCTCAGGAAGTTGTGCCTATGGAACACAAAATAACTCAGGTTGGAAGGGACTTACAGAGGCTAACCTCGTCAAAAAACATCCTCCACAAGCAAGCACAGATAAAGATGTTTTGAAAAGTGGTCCTTTAAAGACATCCCAACTACTCATAAAAAGAGAAGGAATAGGAAAATAATTAATTAGAAACAATAGTGGAGCAAATTTTCCTGTATTGAAATGTATCCCAGGGTCCTGAGGGAACTGGGTGGTGTCATGGCCAAGACACCCTCTGTCATATTTGAAAAGTCATGGCAGTCAGGCCAAGTTCTTGGAGACTGGAGAAAAGAAATATCACTCGTCTTTTTAAAAAGGGGAGAAAGGAAGAGGCAGAGAACTGCAGACTGGTGAGCCTTTCCTCTGTGCCTGGGAAGAACATGGAGCAGATCCCCTTGGAAGCAGTGTTAAGGCACATGCAAGACAAAGAGGTGATCTGAGAGGTCGCTAAGGGCAAATCATGCCTGACCAAGCTGGTGACTGCTATGATGGAGTGACTGGAATGGTCAAGGGACGACCAACCAATGCCGTCTGCCTAGAATTCTGGAATGCTTTTGAGACAGTCCCACATGACATCCTTAGCCTTAATTGGAGAGATGTGAATTTGAAGGGGTGGACTCTTTGGTGAATAAGGAATTGGCCAGATGGATGCAGCCAGAGAACTGGGGTCAATGACAGGTTGGATGGGGCTTTGAGCAACCTGGTCTGGTGGAAGGTATCCCTGTCCATGGCAGGAGGATTGGAACTAGATGACCTTTAAGGTGCCTTCCAACTCAAGCAATTCTATAACTCTACAAAAATCTCAAAAAGAAAAAAAAAAAGAAGGTGCTAATCTTTGATATTGTAAAATCTGTACATTGTGACCAACCATAATGTCATTTGAAACTTTTTATCCTCTCATCTTGTATGATAAAATTAATGATGCTGAACAGAAACATCCAAATACTTATTTCTGGACAAGTGGAAAGAGGTAGAGGAGAAAGTGGAGGAAATTGTTGTCAATTTTTATTTTTTTAAATTGTTCCATCTACTTTACTACTGCCTTTGTTTTATGATCCAGCCTTTCACTGCAGCTCCATGAAATTTGACAGAATTCCTGAGTGCAGTGAGTTGTGCTGCAGAGAATATACCCTAGGTGCTCTTAAAACACATTAAGTATTTGAATACTGACTAGATACATCAAATGTGCTCATTTATTAGCAATAAATAACGATATTTTGTGTAACAAATATGCATAAATTACTTCCATCTGCATATAAATTTCACCTCATTGTCCAGTATCTAATGGAAATCTTTCTATCACACCAGGTATCTTAATAATCCCCTAGTGTTTGTATCCTGCTAATTTGGCTTAACACTTTTATCATTGTCTGTTTACTCCCATCCAACTTCCTCTTCCATATTTCCACAGTATGTAAAACTCCCTTTCCTATACATTAAAAAAAAAAAAAAAATCATAATTGCCAGAATCACGAACTACTTGAAACAATTCAAATGAAACAAAACCTCATGAAATTTGGAGAGCTGCCTGAAATGATCTTTAAAAATAAGTTTGTCTTAATGAAAAATGTCCCATTTAAAGGAAAAGCACAAGGCAGCCAGTTGTTTTTGCATGGTTTATTTTGTTGACATTTTTATCAAAACATCTTTTATTTTTGCAAACAAAATGTTCGAAAACTTCATTCTTTTTTGCCGAAAGTAGAAAAGATAATGGAAGTGAAAACCCCTTAGACTTTTCATTATTTGAGTAGCTTGGTGCTTTTAAATGCAGAACAATATACCAACGAGCACTGGAAATAATTTATTTTTAAAATATTTTCTCCATGGTTTTCTTGATAGTAATGTCTAGCGCAGGGCTGTGTAAGTACTTACCTAAAGGGATCATGAAACATGTGAACAGGTCAGCTGGGCAGGAGAGTCCTTGTCTTGGGCACAGCTCTGGCACACATGATAGGATATTAGGATTGCTGTGTCCTCCCTGCTGATGCTTAGCATTCCCCCTCTCCCAAGGCACACCTTCCTTGAGAGGAGCTGACCTGAAACCCGGGTCTGTAACGCTGTTGCCCTCCTACATTGTGTAGGACTTTTTCTTGGGCACGGAATGTAAAATACCACAACATCAGGATTACAGCTCCTGCCTTGCCAAAACGCTACCAAATATCTGGAGTGCCAGACAAGGAAGTAATATTTCATGTCAATAGTGTTGCTAATTAATGTGTAAATCATTTTGCTCACTTTTCACCATCACAAGATGGTGATTTACAAACAATCAAAAGATTAAAAATTATATATATATACCTACAACTTTTAGAAGTCACAAAATATCATGCTTTCCAAGATTTTCTTTGCCTTCAGGATGAACAGAATCTCATTTTAATTTTGAATGATAAATAAGTTTTCTCAGTCTAGGAACAGGGACAGTAAGAAAAACAACAAATACCATGATCCTGGCAATAAAATCCCAGAGTTGGCAGTCGTGGGTCAGAGGAGACAAGTCTTGGGAGGGAGCCAGACCCTGCCTGTGAACAGGAGCAGCAGGCTGGAGACAGCTGTCTGGAATCTGTCTGGGCAGCAGGCACCCCAGAAGATGAGAGAGTCATGCAGGGAAGCAGCTTTTTGCTGCTATGGGAGCCGAACATCAGAGCTTGTTTCCACTTAAAGGGGATTCCTGTCAGAACTGCAACTGGCAAACCCTGCCTATGAAGATAAAAACTAGACAGTTTCCCAGAATAGAAGTACATGAGCAGAAAGGAGTTGCTGCATGTATAAAAACATCTATATTAGAGGATTTGATGACACGGTTATAGAGTTTGAGAATGGGTGTGTGGTTTGGGTTTTTTTTTAAATGATGAGGAGCAAGGCTATAGGAAAGGGAGAGAACACAGGTGCATGTGTAGGGTCACAAGAACAATGCAGAGAGACACAATTTGCCTTTCTGTATGCACAGTTTTGAACAATTGAAATTAGGTCAGATCGAGATTCCCGAGGTGTTAGAACCTGTGGGTAGGTGCAAATGACCTTTGGTAGCAAAGCAGTCTTCTACTACTCCCATGGGAATGCTTATGAAAATTCATCGAAAAGTGTGTGGGTTTGCAAAGCCCAGAGAACATCCCATTTCTGGCTCTAGGCTTCTTGCGCACAGAAATCCCATCACACACACCAATGATTATTTTGGGGCTGGCTAGAACATTAATTTGAGGACATGTTGAAGAGTTTCAACCATATAACCCATCCATTTTCTTTTCATTTTGGTAGCTGCAGTTTAGTCATAAATCATCTGGGCTGTGCTTGGGAAGACCCAAGTTTCAGGCTGTCTCATGGTGGACCACTTTAATTCAATCCAGCTGATGTCAGTGTGTCTAAACTATGTAAAGGAAAATTTGGAAGCATGTGATAGCATAATGCAACTATTTAAGCTTTCACCACTCCAGGCGAGTCTGGAGTTCAGCATTCATACACCAGCATAGGTGGTAGAGGGTGCTGGGCTTGAGCACAAACTCAGACCCAGAACTGACGAACAGTGCAGGCATAGTCAGAGAAAGGGCTGGCTGCTCTTGGGGATCAGGACAGCATCCGAGGGTGTGATAGGTTTGACAGCGTGTTACACCCTCTTACTCTCTGGTGCCTGCTCCTTGTGCCAGTGCAAACAGCAGAGTTGGGCCCACAGACATTGACTGCTGTTTGTGTAGTGACCTACTTCAGTATGTAGTTACTAATACTCCAACACCCCAAATGTCTCCTGCTGTATAAGGGACCTGCTGCATTTTCAGATTTCCTTGCAACTGCCAGACCTCTGTTCTTTGTGACTGTTTTGTTCCTTCTCAGTCACCTACATCATATTCTTTCTTGGAAACCCTGACTTCTCCTGCTTTACCCAGCCTTTGCTGTTCTTCTCTACTTTTTCCCCTTTCCTACTGTTCCCTTCTGAGGACATCAGCATCCCAGAAGACCAGTGGGTTTGCAACTGAGAAACTGGTGCAATCCATTTGGGGTGCTTCAAGAGGGCTGTCAGTGTACCCAGAAGGAACATAACCCTGTGGCAGTACCAGGAGGCTGCCAGCTGCTGAACGGTGCCTCATTAAACTGGGAAGGTTATGGCCTTGCTCTTGAAGATCTGGACAAATTCCTGGGGTTAGCATGGCTGAAGTGTCTCCCATGCAGACAGCTCAAATCAATCTTTGATGGGAGCAAACCACCCTGCCTGTTTAGCACCTGAACAGTTTGGAGGGGCACACCTCTTCTTACACTCCTTTGGGGCCCCCTGGCCATCACTGAAGAGCCATGCAAGGACATATCAGGGGACATGTCTTTGGTCCTCTTCCCTAACCCAGCTGGAATCAGAGGAACATCAATGGACCAGCTTCCAGCCCCAAGTGTGTGCTGGTGACAGCTCTGGTGCTATACATTGGTGAGCGACCACAGCACCATTCCTTCACCATCCACCACTTGCTGTTTCAGCCTCCTCTTTCTTCCTTCCTTCATACTTCCCCTTCCTGGTGAGATGAAGCTCACAGTGGGGGAGGAGGTGATAAATGTACATTGTCTCACAAAGTGACTAAAGGCATGGGCTTTCCTTTTGTCTTTCCAAATCCCACAGAGCTGATGCTAGGGCTGTGGCTGTATTCCAGACAGAATATATATCCCCATAAAACTGTTCTCAACAGCTCTCACTACTATTGAAACCACCAGCTTGTTAAAACACCTTGTTACTAGCGGCAACCATTTTCTGCTAGTCGAATTTCTGTGCTTTCAAAGAATGGGAAGGCATAAAATGTTTGCTTGGGAAGCCCCAGTATCCTTTACATTCCTGCACAGGTCAGTCTCCCCTTTGCTGCTTTTGCAGACCACAGCACAGCCAGTGCATTATCCCCTCAGCAGCCACTGGTGCAAAGGGTTTTCAAGACACTTGCTATAACCCAGACTTCCCCACGTTGGTACCTGTAAACACAGCAGAACTCACATCCTATCCAAATGTGCAATGTGAGCCCCATCTCCCCTGCCTTCTGTTAAGTGGCCTCTCAGCCATCCTCATTCTCCCCCAGCAGAATTATTTTGTCTAGCTCAGAGATAAAAATAGCTCGCTGTTTTCTAGGGACAGATTCTAGAGAGATGTTCTCAAGAGAAAAGCACTGAGCAGCAGAACAAAAAACCAAAGGAGTGCAATTCCATAATAAACCAAACACCTTTGAATACACCTAGATGGTCTGTGGACACAACTATCAGAAATAAAGAGCTACAATTTTTGCTTTTCCAGTCAGTCCATCATTTTCTTTGGTTGTTTTTCTGCCTCTGTCAGAATAGGCAAGTATTTCCTCAGGACTCACACCTCTCTGGGCTTGCATCCATAAAGCACTGGGTATAGGGCATCTTGTTGTTCACAGACCAGAAAGACCAAAGCCCACCATCTAATGTGATGTGAGAACAGGTGGAAGGCTGTGTTATGAGGAGATTATATGCTCATGTGTGGCTTCCCACAGACTTTTTAGTTCTTGCTTCCCATAATACCTCCTACAAGAAAACTGAAGCCCTGTTGTTTAGGTATAGTTTCTAATAATTCAAAAGATTTAAATATAGTTGTTGGAATACACTGAGTTTCTGAGATCTGCTGGAGAATCTTGACTAAGGCAGGACTTATAAACATTGCAGTGACTTAATTCCCATTTCAGCCTACAAAGTTAGCTGCTGGGAGCTGTGGATATATTCAGTTTAGTTGTCAACATTTTGCACTCATACATAAAAGTTTTATTGCTGGATATTAACTTTTGCCCATCTCAGTCTTGTGCAGAAGGTGTGAAACTGCTACAAAAATTCTGTGAGGATTCAGAGGCAGCCTGGTGAGGTGCTCAGAGGTTTGCCCAGCTCTTTCTCCATTGCCATGTGCCTCTGCTGTCTGCCCATATCCAGAAGTGTGCTGGGTGCAGATTGCTTGAAGGGTTTTCCCCTCTGAACTCGACCAGATGTGCTCCCACCCTAGTCTTGACAAGCAAACATGATGCTCCTTATGGCTTGGATGCATAGCTTTATAGGACAAATTGCTTTTTAATAGAGCAGGCTTAAAAGTTTTGAATCTTTGCTGACCTCACTTCTAGCATCAGCTGAAGTCATGGTATCTAACTTCAAGACAGGAAGGAAAATTATTCAGTAAATGCAATTCTAAATCCCAAACCCTTAACAACAAGGGACATTTTTAGTGGTTTGGTGTCTCTCACTTGGGATGCTTTCTTCTTAGCTGGAGGCTCCACTTCAGTCATTGCTCTGATTGCCTTGTGCAGAGCAAACCCTCAGAATTTGCATTAAGGTTGGACTATTGGGATATCACTCAACACGCCTGTCTGCTGCACAGATGTGATGGTGGCCACTCCAAAGCCCCTCCTGGTTTTAACTGCCAATTCCAGCTCCCTTTGGTTTCGCCTTAAATCTATTCCCTTGCTTATTACCCAAAACCAACATGTTTATACTGGGGTGACAAAGCATTCCCAGAAAACCAGCTTTTCCTCCTATCCTAGACTTTTTTTCCAGGCTGTTATATTGTCTGGGATTTTAGTAACAGCTGTTGGGACATATATTTCCCTCTAGTCTGCCCCGCGTCTGGACAGTGGTGGTAGGATGCATAATGCAGTACAGACAGCATGTCCTGTATCCTACCCCTTTTTTCCTAAATTCCTGTCCAGTACCATACACAAATTTTGGCATTTTCAATTTCATTCTGTGCAACTGCAGTTTTGGTGAGCCATCTTTCCAAAGGTTCTGAAAGAGAAAATCAAATGTAGCCTGTGGGTCTGTTTCCACAACGTTTGACACTTGTGTCCTTGTGTCTCTTGATTTCTTCAGTTGCCAGATTCCTTCCAGCCAAGGCAGCACTGGTATTTGTTCAGGAGGTTTTCTGGGCGTTGCCACACTTCTAAAGACTGTTCTTCAAAAGATATATCACTGAATGATTCATTGCTCTTGCATCCTCCTCGGTTGTCAGTCTGTAGTTATCCAGTTTCTTACATGTTTGTATTATGCTGTATGTACCTTTTCCACACTTGCAATGAATTTAGGGGCTCTCAGTGAGATGCATTGCCTTCCGTCTGCACACGAGTGACAGTGTGACACCCAGGGGTGGCAGTGGCTCAGGAAGGAGGCTTGAGATGTTCACTGATGGAATGCTCATTGTATCTCTGAGCTAAGTATGGGGAAGCCCCTGTGGTCACTGCACAAGCTCCGAGGTTTGGGGGCGTGGCAAGGAGGTGGTGAGGAAAGGTTCGCCGCTACAGCAGTGCTTCCCCCTAATTTATCACCCAAACACTTGACTGTGCTTCTCAGACAGTTTAAACAAAGTAGAGGCATGATGGATTTATGCAATGGTGGTGTCAAAGAACACAATTGTTTTCTCTTTCGATTCCCAGCCCTTGTCCATCTCTGTGGTCTGATCCCCACTGCTGTGGCTGCACATCATCTCCCTCTGTCCAAGGCCAAATTCCTCAGCAGCGGAGACAAGGTGTCCTTGGTCAGTGCCCTTGTCTGTGTAATGCCTTACTGGGAAGTCATTACTAGATATGACAAAGCCAAATCTGCCCTTCAGGAGTATGGGTTTAGATGCAATAACTTGGAACAAAGGAAAAATCTCCACAGGCAAACAACCACAACAGTACAGTATGTGCCAGTGCTCAGAGTGGTGAAAGGCAGGGTCCAGTGATGATAATCCCATGAGACAGTATTGTACTTGGCACTCAGACGGTGGTGTGATCTGCATTTCAGGAATCCCTTAGCAAGAAAAGAAAAAAGTTTCCAATCTAAAAGAAAAAAATGACAGAAACTGGGAGTGAAAACTCACCTTGTTTAATTTATGGCATGTCCATGTTTATATTCCCCATAAATTTTGGAGAAGGGACCAGCCATTGCTCTCCCACTCACCTCTAATTGATAGTGTTCTTTCTCTGCAGACTTAAGTTCCAAAGAGATAGGATTTATCTTCCGAATTTATGTTTGGTCCTGTTCATGAGAGAATTCTTCTGTTTTCTTAACTTCAGAGAAAATGAATCATTGCGCAGTGGGAGGCTTGGACGCAAGGTTGAACAAGAATGAATTTCTTGTTTTATGAACTAGAGAGTACAAACCTCAACACCTTTTAATAAATATTTTTTCATGAAGATTTTCACAGTCTGCTATAGTTGAAACACTTACACTCCACATTGCCTAGAAGTATTTTAGGAGCTTGTCAAGATTTTATTTTTTGAGTATACAATCGTCTTAAATCTAACCATGTATATTCTTCCATTTGCTATTTTGGTATTTTCAGCTTTTAATTGTAAAGCGTTACAAGTTGGATAAAAGCCCTCCTTAAAAATTTTTAAAGTTGAAAAGGTAGCAATTTTCACATAATGAAAGCCTAAAAATCCTCAGTATATACTTCACATACCAGCACACAAACAAAATGCATTGTAGAATCCTTGTAATGTGTGAAATGTTTTGACTCAAATAGTTGGTGATGAATACCTATAGAGATATGTGTGTGTGTGTGTATATAAAGACAGATTTGATTTATGGTGACTGTAGCACCTCCTTAATCAAATATCTCAATTACAAGTCATGGTGTACCTAGTCTCTGAGGATAACATACTGTTTTAAGAAATTAATGCTACAAAAGGGTGAAAAAAATCAGGTTTGGGATTTTTTTACACATTTGACAAGATGTCAGGCATTGTAATTTTCACTCTTTTTTCTCTATTAGAAGGTAAGTAGTGAATTAGTATCTTATTATACAATCAGAAAAACATTGATTATACAGAAAAATGAGATTGTGAAATTCCTGAAGTTTGCAAGAAATCCATAAGGCAGGCACGGGACTAGTAAACATGCTGAACTGACTTCAAAAGCCAATAGATTTCAATTTGTGTGTGTCCACTGAAATCCATGTATAACCTTGCTATGGCAACAGCATTGCTGGGGAGAATTAACATAGAGATAGACTTGGTATTAATTTATGTCTTGTTATTACTTTATGTCTTGTTTCAGACTGCTCAAATAACAATAGCAATAGAATGGAAGTGCCCTTTGTGCCAAGAACAATAAAAGGGATGCACACAGTCTGAATATTCTTGGCAACAAATACCTCACACAAATTCATCTCTAAGATGAAGTATTTTCAGTGTTTTATCCTTTCATTGCATGTGCAAAGAATAAGATTCCGTGGAGCAAGTCCCTATTAGTCTTTTCCTCTTTCTGGAAAAGAGTGCCATTCTCGGAAATAGGGCCTGCATTTCATTCCAGGAGAAATTCTTACCAATTTTATTAAAAATGGAGGGTTATTTTTCTATTATCAGTTCAGCATAGAAACTCAAAACTCAAGTTGTGATACACTGACAAACTTCAAAATGTGGCGGGGGACTGATGAGAGAGGGAAGGCTTTCCTTGAAGACTCACAAGGAACTCTGGTTATCTAAGGAAGTCATGATGTTCAGCATTTTCAGTGAACCACTTAGCAACTTCAGTGAGCAGGTCCCTGTGGGTGATTATCATGTTGCTACTTCTCATAATACCACCTTGCACCTCAAAATATTTTTTTTCACATTGTATCACGAAGAGCTCTGTCATTCAATGAGACTCAAATTTCATTAAAGGCGGGGGTGGGGTATGAAGTGCATGCCTAACCCTTAAAACCATGGAGCATGTGAATTCCAACCTCTTAAAATAAAAGACAATTCTAGTTTTTATGTGTTTTAAATCAAGCACAAGATTTTCAGGATCGGTTTTGGTTTTTTTTTTTTTCCACCTGGCGTATTGTGCTTCTCTGCGTAAGCAAATTGTCTGCTTCTAGAGACAGGAGCTAGATTTGCGCACACTTTGCAAGTATTTCATTGTCTTCAGGTTCTAATTGTTATCTTAACCACAGCTCAGCAGTGGTCTCTGGGCAAGAAGGAGGACGATTTTGGTTCTGCTCTGCACAGAACTGTTCTTCTCCTACTGAAAATCCTTCTGAATTCAGTGGAAGGAAGGATGAAACAGCCACTCACAACAAAGACAGCATTGTTCGGCATTGCAGGGGTCTGGGATGCTGGTGATGCCTTTCTTCTTTGTGCTCACTTCCTCTGGCTCATTAGGGCTCTGGCTTTTGGTTTTACAGCTCCAGAGTGTGTGTTTGCTGTTGGATGTCAGCAATGTTTTGTGGGCTCTGGTGCTTACTGTGCCACAAGGAAGGTGTTCCAGCAATACTTCCAAATGCGAGATCCATTGTAGGGGAGTGGGATGTCTCCTAATTTAAATGCAAAAATCTAAGACTGGTTTGCATTTCACTTGAGATTAGATTTGCATGATTTTTTGATTATTTTTACTTTTTAATTTTTTTAAATTTCCAGCAATACAGCGTAACTTAAACCCCAAGAGGCTGCCTTAAGCACCTGCGTAGCTCTTGTCTTTCTTGACGTGTTGATCAGCAGTGTGTTTCCTTCACACAGGATGTCAGCAGGCTTCATTTTCTATGCTGAAGTGGTAGTAAAATAGTATAAAGAGAGGCTGGGAAATTGAGAATTATGGGAATTATCAAGACCTCAGTCTCCTGAGAGCTCCCTGGAGGAGCACTGATACATTGTTCCAGTCGAGATAAAAGCACTGGCACCCTGGTTAAGTGGGTGCGAGGCACACGGAGTATTCGGGCAGCTCTAGCGGAGGAGGGGATAGTCAGTGCCTCGAGGATAGTGGGTACTTTTGTAAGCATATGCATAAGCTTTCAAAATGCATATTTTAAAATTCTGATATGTAATGATTCTGTTTTTGCAGGCTAAACTATTAAGATTAATTACCACCTATTTTCATTCTTTATAATTACTGTAAAGGTTAGAAAGATATATTTGTTCCAAATTAGATTTTATTCTCATACTCAAGTACGTGTTTAGATTAAGTCTACCTGAAGTGGATGAACTATTTTGGTTTTACGAAGCAATCTGGGCAAATTCTCCAACTGGGCATTTTAAAAGGAAGAATCTGAAACATCAAATGTGCTCATCATCTCTCAGTGAAGAGACCTTTTCCCTGCAGGGAAACCTGCATTTATTGTTGTTCAGTCCACATTTCAAAAGCTATTCAGCTATAAATTGCAGACACAGTTAAAATACATTTTTAATTACTACTAGTATTTCCAAGGCTCTCAGAGGTGGCAGCTAGCTTCTTGAAGCACTATTGTGTCTGGATGCATCTGTTACTAGTGGAAGATAAAAATATTTTCTCTTCTTTGTTATTTCCATGTTAGAAATTAATTTATATATATAATTGCCAGTTTCTCCTGTCTTCTTTTCACAAGACTGTGTGGCAGCTAAGGAGGTTTTGTGCCCAGCTTCCCCCAGAGCCCTTGGGGAGCTTGGGCTGTGGATTGTGCCTCCTCACTCTCCCTGAAGAGTCCAGGTGCTGTGGCTGTACCAGACCAGTTCTTCCTTTGCACCTCAACCTGTGGTCCCCAAGTATGCAGGACAAGGCCAGAGCACCTCCACAGATTGGGAAGGAACCCTCCCTGAAGCAGTGGAGGCACTGCTGCCCATGCCCTGCCTCCTGTGCAACATGTCTGACTCTGCTATGCAAGGTTAAAAACAACCATCCTCTCCTTTGAGCCTGCTGGTGTTACAGAGCCTGTGTACTGTATCCTGCTTTGGGAGAGCTGGAGGAAGTAGTGTGAAAACCATGTTTATAACAGGATGTGAGATATAAACTAACACTCCCTTTCTGATATCTGAAGATTTATCTTCCAGCTGAATTCCTAAAGGGAAAACTGCAAAAATTCAACCTCAGTGTTAATTAAGAACCCATAAACTGCATTTATCTGAATTTACATATGGAAGAGAAGGTGGTATGATAAAAGATACATCCCTCTCTGAAAATATAAACACTGTTTTCCCTGTGTTTATGCTAGACTGTCTACAAATGCATTGTACTACCAAAAAGGGATCTTTGGACCCCCGAGCACAGCTCTGTGCCAGAGCTGAGTGCTTTGGCAGGCAGCTGCAGCACACAGAGCAGTGGGGATTGCTCTGCAGACAAGGACAGCAGCTGTGATCATGACATGAAAGGCAAATCCAGGGCAGGATTTTGAGTGGGGAGAGCTGTGGTCAAAAATGGGAGATGAGCAGTTGGGGAGGAAGATGTACAATTATTCTGAACGAGGAGGAAACACTGCCTGAGCAGCAAGGATGAGTAAACAGGATAATTACCAGGAATTTACAGAAGTATTACTGCAATCATGGGATGGCCTTTGTTTGAGCACAGAGAAGGCGGTGGAGGAGCCAGAAATAAAATCCTGGTTAAAAGTGGCAATGACAAAAATTTTAGAGTAATTTTAGTAGACATGAAGAAAATGGGAAGGAGAAAAAGTATTAATTAATTTTTGAGATATCAATGGACCTTGCAGGAGAAGAGAGCAAGGAAAATATGTGGATCTGACTGCTCGCTCACAGTTGTTGCTGCAAATGTAATAATTTTAACTGGAGAAAGGAATGTAAATAAGCAGATATAAAAGAGAAGCAGGGTAGTACCTCCACCAAAGAAAAGAAGAAGACAAAGGGAAAAAACAGGAAGAAAATCTTGATGAGCATAGGATACACCTGGCTGTTGAAGGTGAGGGAGAAGTAGGAAAAATGAAAAAGCAGTTCTTGCTCTTAAGAAAGAGGAGGAGGGGCTGCTTTAATGCCCAATGGAGAGAGAAGCTGGTAAGAGGAAGAAAAGGGTATCAAAATACTGGAAGCAGAAGCCTTGAGCTTTTGAGAAGCTAGGAGATGAGGGGGAGGAGGAAGAGCAAGCAGCAAGCACAAAAGGAGGTGGAGCTGGGCAGGCTGCTAAAGCCTCCTAGGCTCCCAGGGAGAAGGAAAGAAACCCCGGAAAAAATGTTTAGTGAGCAGCTGAGAGGAAGCGCAAGGCAGATGTGGGGACATGAGCTACAGAATTACAACTGGAGCAGTGGATTGCACTGGGAACAAAGCAGGAAAGAGGTTTGGTAATGCATCCTCGTACAAGGCCTCTTCCCATTATGTCTGAACATGTTTCTGTCAATTTGATTAAATTAAACAGTTGATCTCATTATCCAGGTGATGGGTGTGTGCTGATGCATAGCCCTCAGGAGCACATAGAGCCTATAGCAAAAATTGATTTATGAGTCAGTGGCCAAAATTTTAAAAAATCCCTAAAAAACCCAAGCAGTGTGGTCACAAAAAAGCTTATCTTTTCTCATTTCCTTTTTTTAAATTTTTTTTTTTATTATTTTCCTTTTGGTGGCGAACCAATAAAAGCAGAATCAAAATTCTCTGCATCTGATGTGAAGAAAAATATCTGATTTCAGGTTTTCACAAGGAATGCCCAAGGAACAAAGTGGCAATTTTTACTGTGGCTGCTACTGCAGGAGATGCAGCCTCACTGTCCCCCATGGGAGAGCACAGACCACACTCCAAGGAGCTGCATTTCACTCCTGCCCATAGGAATTTGACTCCACCTCTCTCTGGTGGCTCCTTAAGGGCTGGGCTGATGAGTCTTTTACCGGTCATGCTTTGTACAAGGCACAAAATGTCACCAGCTGGGACTGGTGTGTGTACCTGCCCGGGCTGTTCTCCTCCCTGGAGGGACATGACAGCTTCACACCTGCTGGCTGCTCAGTCCAGGCTGTGATTGCTAATTAAATTCCTCCATCTTTCACAAGGGGACACTGCAGGGTGGTTGCCCTCCCTGCTGGTAGACAAAGGTGGTCCACAGAAGAGTTGCTGGGGCATAAAGAGAGAAGGTGAATGGCTTTGTGGCCTGAGACTGGAGTAATGTTTGAAGACCAGGGAAACATGTGACATTTGTTTTAGATGGGCTGATCTTTTTTAAGAAAGTGTAATTATTTGCTTAATACATAAGCAGCCACCGTGAGAGAGGCACGGGACTCCCTCACAGCTTTCACATCGAGTCCAGTGGATGCTGGAAGGTGATTGGAGTGTGCAGTTAGCAATGTTTGGAGGAGATGAAACTGCCTAAGGGAGCACTTGGTTGTGAGGCTTGGTGCCTTTCTCTGAGAAACTCTTGCCAGTAGGGACTGGTTTGTTTGTTCTAAAGCACAAGCCACATGAGAAGCACCTCAGGGAGCTGGGGGTGTTCAGCCTGGAGAAAAGGAGGCTCAGGGGAGACCTTACCACTCTCTACAACTGCCTGAGAGGAGGTTGTAGCAAAGTAGGTGTTGGTCTCTTCTCCCAAGTAACAAGTGACAGGATGAGAGGACATCTCCTCAAGTTGTGCCAGGAGAGGTTTAGATTGGATATTATAAAAAGTTTCTTCACCAAGAGGCTTGTTGAGCTTTGGCTGCCCAGAAAAGTGGTTGACTCATCATTGTTGGAGCTATTTAAAAGACATGTAGATATGGGACTTAGGGACATGGTTTAGTGGTGGACTTAGCAGTGCTGGGTCAACAGTTGTACTCAATGATCTTCGAAGTCTTTTCCAACCTAAACACTCCTATGAGTCTATGATTTGCTGAGCTCATGGTGCTTTTGGGGCAGCAAACGTATATTCTTGAGTATAAATGGGGTCCTTGGAAAAGAAGAAATTAAGGGAGATTCTAGATCTCACTCTGTGCCATGCTGTCCTTTCTACACTGAGACTGTGAAAGCCTTTGCACAGGCAGCAGGCAGTCTGCCCAGTAGAGAAACAGGATTCATTCCTCTCCATGACTGTTGGCTCCCCGCATCACAGAGGTGCTGGGCTCCAATCCCCAAGGAGTGCACCAACAGCCCCACTTGCTGAGGAGTCCCTCTGGACAGTACCAGGGATCTTGCACCATCCCTCCAAGCCCCAGCCATGTTCCCCAACACAGCTATTGCTCCTCAAGCATGGTGCATTCCATGGCTTGCTTTGGGCAGGTTTCTGTACACCTGCCAAGCACCTCACCGTGTGTGTGGCCTTGGTTTTTGCTGTTCCTCTCTGGCCTGGGTGAAGTGCATGTGCCCAGTGCCGAAGCTGTCCCACCTTTTGCTGAGTCTGCTGCAGGCTTCCCTTATTCCAGCTGCAAACTCCACGCCCAGGGCTGAGGCTGGAGAGGGAGAAGCTCTTGGCCAGTCATTCCATTTGTTGGTATGAAGGTTTGAGCTCCCTGGCTCTCAGCACCATACCTGTTCAGTGGAGCTCAGGATCCCCTCTCCTCCTGCCCCAGCTGACGCCAAGCCTGCCTGCACTGGGACTCAGCTGGCACTGGCTTAGAGCAGGGCGTGCTCTCACTGCTGAAGCAAGGTCTGTTTAATACTTGTCTGCACTCAATGTGTAAATATTATGAGGAATCTGAAAAAAAACCTCCTGAAAGCCACTTTACACAGATGTTACCATGAATAGATTATTGTCCATTTATGGCCGGGGG
This sequence comes from Picathartes gymnocephalus, assembly GCA_013390045.1. NCBI lineage: Eukaryota > Metazoa > Chordata > Aves > Passeriformes > Picathartidae > Picathartes > Picathartes gymnocephalus. Next base: position 213,954 of record WEKY01052760.1, on the reverse strand, counting down.
AGACTTTGTAATTTATAGTTGATCTTATATCTCTATGATTTCTGTGGCACTGGGAGTAGTCAGCAAAAATCTATTAATAACAAAGAGGACAGAATTAGGATCTCTGTAATAGGAGAAAGAAGAATGGTGGAAGGGTGATTTATGATTACTCAAAGAAAACAGTTTTATCTGTTTGCTCAAAGGCAGATTGTCTTCTTAAGAAAAAAATATTGCTATGTAAACAGGGGTACATAATCATTTATAATGAGGCAATTTAAACAGGTAATTCTTCATAAAAGTACAAATAAATGTAGTGTTGTTTTGACAACAATCTCCTCAATGGCCAATGTCCCCTTTAATTAGCTCTTGGATATGCTGCTTTAGACTTTCCTTTACCCACTCCACATGCTACGTGACCTCCTCACAACAGCCTTGGCTTGGGAGGTGGCTTTTGTGCAACTGAAACTTGGAAATGTTGCCAACCTTTAAAAGAATCACAGCAGAAGAAAGTGCTGAGATTTTCTGATAACCTTAAAAGCAATGCAGAATGTAGCCTCACTGCAGGCATCAAACCCAGAGGGGGGCTAGAGCCAAGGGAAGCTCTTGGCTCAACCTTTGCTTATCAGTGTGCATGATAAATCCAGCTTGTTAATGCCATGTGAACAGTATGTAAAGAAACATGAACACAGAACCATAAACTAGGGCCACCTTGTCCATGGGAAAATTGCAGTACTGGCAGAGGAGCCTCAGAAATGGCTTTTGTTGTGGGTTTAGAGGGCTGGGGACAGAGGGAGAGGCTGAGAGGGAACTAACATAGCAGAAGACACTGGGCTCTGATCCATTTCACCATTTGGGCTTCTTTTTATACTTAGTAAAGTTACGTTTTAGGAACACCCCTGTCCCAGGAATGCATATGCAACTAAAAATAACTCAAAATGAATGTAAGCTAAAGTCAGCGTACCTGGTGGCTGCAAACACATTTATCTCATGTTCTTTCCTTCCTTCCTTCCTGCCTGCCTGCCTGCCTGGCTCCCTGGGCTCAATTTAACCAGAGAACAGGTGTCTTCCTGCACACCAGCATTGGAAAGATTAAGCAACCACTTTTCTGTTAAATCAGTGGGGGATTGATCACTTATGTTGACTTACTTGTGATTTGGAGCAGGGTGATGTTAATGCCCTGCAGATGCTTCCTTTCCAAACTTCAGCAGTTGCAGAGGGAGCCAGTAAGGTGGGACATGGGATGGCTGCCCCACCTGAACTGCGAAGGAGCAGATCACCTCAGATCGCACAGAGAGAAGAGACAGTACTACCCCGGCCAAAGCCAAACATAACTATGAGTAATGTCAGCACAGGTAGTAGGAAGACCCATCCTGGGGTTATATCTTTCCTCTGCTCCTTTGATCTTCTCTTGGACTCTTAACAGTTATCAGTTGAGGTCTTCTTTTCACCACAGCTGAAGGTAGATAAGCAGATATAAACAGTTGAATGATTTTATTTATTTAGGCCTTTTTTTAAGTACAAGGCATCTGCTTCATGTTCCTTTCAAAAAATATCTTCAAAGACACCAATTTCTTATGCCACAGCCATGTTGATCCAAATCTAACGTGAAGGCAAGATAGGGCAGAGCTTCTCAGTCAATTCCTTCTCTTGGAAGTGGTCACCAGCTATGGACATTTTCTACAGGTGGGACTGGGTGCAAGGGAGCACCGAGCTGTTGATCAGCTTTTCCAGCAATTCCCATGTGGACATGTACACATTACCTAAATTTTCACCCTCTGCATTTCCGTATATGTAACAAGAGTAAACATAATTTTTCTAAGCAGCTTCTAGATCCAACGAGGAAAGACACCACAAATAGGACTTCTGAATATGTAATCAGGCCCAACAGGTAGCCTGCAGGCCAGGTCCTGCCTTCAGCGTTGAGGTGTTCATTTTAGCAGTCCTCTAAGGACAATCTACTGCCCTTGCATGAGAGCTGGCTCCTGGACCTGTGAGCAGTGTGGGGTATGAGGGGGGTCCCAAATGGGGGCCACCCCACACTGCTCCAGAGGCCAGCTCATCCTGGAAACACTTTCTGTTTGGATGGAAAATGGAGCTGCACAGTGTTAGCCCCATATTTTGACACAGGTTTTATTTTTATCTTTGCGTGTGTAACAGGTTCATACACAGAATGGTAATTGGAAATGTCAGGTTTTACCCTGAATGAAAGATATCAAATATGTTGGCAAGAAAGCAAAATCCACGTCTGTTCTTGTGCCATTTACTTCCTTTCAATAAGCTGTAAGAAAAGGCAGAAGTGGTGTGTTGGCAGCAGCTCCCATCACTGGCCCAGGGAGGAAGGTGGGTGTGAGCCTGCTCTGCTGTCCACTCTCCATGTCCCCACCAACTCAACTCCTGAAATCTCATTTGTCAGCCTGCCTCTTTATATGATGGTGTTGCACCTCCATGGGGTGGGCAAAGGTTGCCTCCTCTACTTGTCAGCCCAGTCCAGAGAGTGCCACCTCACTGATGGACAAGGGTTTGACCCTCAGGGACTGCCATTACATTTCCTGGGCAAATGCACTTGTCCCCAGCCACTGAAATGAGGCAAGACCTCCTTCTATATTCTTATTTTTAACCAAAAGGGAGAAGGAGCTTATGGGGTCTAAAGTCAGATACATCCAGGATAGAAGATGCTTGGGAACCACCTCATGCCAAGAATTTCAAAGCACTCATCCCTGCTTGGCTTGCACTAGTCAGGTAGGCTGCTTGCACTGCCCATTTGAAGGATCTCACCAAAGAACCACCCAGAGCTGGTCAGAAACTGTGGGGCAGCAGAAGAAAGGTGCCAAATGAATCAAGGTGGCAGAGGAGAGGGGTGTTGTTCAGAGGGAGCTGCAGAGACGATAAAAGACAAGCCAAAAAGAAAGAAATCCTTGCTGTTGTGCAACTGATGGATAGGCAAAATTAGAGGTTGAAGGTGGGAAACTGAAACTGAAAGATGTCTTTACTTACAGTTCTTCAGCTGGTCTTCTATACATGTTGAAGCCAAACACATTTTTTTTCAAGCAGATATCCATCCCTCTTGTGAATCCAGGAGAATTATGTCCATGCTGCTAGTACTTTTAATGTTCATACTACTGTGAAATATGCCATGGATTTCATACAGCATGAGGTGCTCTTCTGAAGCTCATGGCTGCCTGCTACATAGAGATTCTTGCTTCAGTATCTTTTCTGCTGCTTTTCTCTAGAACGTGATTAAATTAGTGAAACACAGCAGGCACTATAACCATTCTTATTGTGTCTTTTGAAAGCTTATATTGCTGTCAACTTGCTTTGATTTTATTCTTGATAGCTCAAGAATTCCACATGACTATACAAAAGAAATTATTGGTAATTCAGTTAGGGCTTCATTAGCAAATTTTATCGGCTCTCTAAAAGGTTTGTTACTGTACAAGGTTCAAATCTTCCACCCATACCAGATCTTTTCCCATCTTTCCTTTATTATTGCTTGTATAAATTGCTTCTCATTTTGTTAATGCAGCTTGAACACAGGCTGAAACAAAGGGCTTGATAATATCTAATGGTTTTTTATTCTTTTTGTCTTCACTGGGGCTTTCAGCTGGGTTCTGAACACTACCACAGCTAATACAGATGACTTGACTAAAGGCTGAAGCCTGAGCAGACAAAAAATAAGTTTCGGAATACATAGAAGAGAATGTGTTTTCAAATCTCCTGGACCTGCAATTCATCCTAGAGTTGTTAGAAGCCAGCAGAAGCAACTGCAGACCCAGTAGTCAGTGTCTTTGGATAATCAAGGAGGATGATAATGTTTCAGAGCACTGAAAAAGATATATATATACATTCAAATATATTCAAAAAGGGAGGGAAAGAGGCTCTGAAGAAATTATAGACCAGCCTAGCAAGCTTCTGTTCTCAGAAAAATACTGAGAAAATTAAGAACATAGGAAAAAAAAAAAAAAGCTAGCCTTTATCTTGGCTTGAATAGGAGTATCCTGGTAGATACTGGTAAAACTGATAAAGTTCCCCATCTCAATTGCTTACAAGGCACATCCACCCACAGACTGGATATTGATTTGTACAGCATTCTTGATGATTCTTGGCCAGTGAGCCAGAGAAACAACCAGTGACATCAGCAAGGCTTTGGTATTGCTCCATAAAACTGTCTCAAGAGCAAGCTAAGCAAATATTGACTAAATAAGTAGTAAATCCACTGGAAAGCTGTGCTCAAAGGATAGTTATCAGAGGTCCATGATTAGCTCGAAGGCCTTATGGAATAGATTTCCTATGGACCAGTCTCAGACCAAGCAGAAGCCAATGAATCCATTAACAGTCAATGGACAACAGTGTAACTTGAGGATGAGGAGAGAAATTCATCTGAAAGTTATAGAACATGTCTTCTGCTTGTTTTGTCCCTCTCCCCTCTCCTGCTCTGTTATGGCCTTATCTCAGTGTCTTTATTGTCTTCTTTCCCTCTCTCTGAAAGGCAGCCTCTTTTGTACCAATAGTCTTTTTGGCAACACTGCCTCATAAACAGCAATTTTCTTCAGTTACACATTCAAATGAGGTGTTTTTACCCTCAGGTGTTTAAGCACACAAAGGTGAATCATGGGATTTTGTTCCTTTTTTACATTCTCAGAAGGGTGATGTGTTGTGCCCTCCCAGTGACGTGCAACTTCCCCTCACACTTATGGGATAAAATCTCTGCATTAAGGGTTTAAACAAAAGTGTGGTCTACAAGCTTAGAAATAAACAGAAGGATAATTTAAAAAGCTATTATGAGCTGAGAGTTTTACAGATGCTTATTTTCATCCAATGTTAGAGATTTAAACAAGAGACTTCAGTGGCAAGTCTACTTGGCTCCATGCAGAGTCAACCAAGAGAATGAGTGAAGCATTTCTGGTGGGTGATTCATCCCAACCAACACTGGAGTTACCTGTTCACACTGCCAACAGCAGGGCTGAGGGAGACTGGGCTTCTAGAAGGGGCCTCAGCCAGGTGGCCAGGAGGTGCTGCCAAAGGCACTGATGTGCCAGGAACCAGTGAACGTGCTTAACTAAAGGAAGGGGTCAGCAAATTCGTGGGCAGAGTGGTAATTGCAGAAAGTTATATTGTCCAGAGCTGGTGGGACAATATTGCAACATTTTTCCTTCAATGCTGCACAGGACTGTAATTTGCTCCAGGAACTTCATTTTTAGAACTCTGTTTTAGCTTTCCTAAATTGTGTTGATGTTTAATTCTTGTAGGTTTTGTCCTGTTAAAAAAACCATTTTAGCTGAAGAAAACCTTGGTAAAGCTGTGGGCATGTCCTGTCTTTTTGCTGATCTGGAAGTGATAAAAAATAAAATCCTATCTAAGCTGAGCTGGGGAGTGGTACTTTGACCTATCTTGGCTTCCTGTAAATCATTATCTCCTGTCTTTGGTTTCACCCTTTGCTGTAATTTCTGCCTCCAGGTGATCCAGGTTGGTTGAGTGCTTTTCCTTCCCAGCTCAGGGGAATAGACCATTCCAGTTTTGTACTAGATACCTAAGGGGTTCAAAGTAGGAGTTCCATTGACTTAGCTTTCAACGTTATGTCAGGCTTGTTGTTTGATCCCCCTAAGAAAACGGGTATTCATTCACCTGAGGAAGTTATGTCTGAACAGGGAGAGACCTCCAATCATCACCCAGGAGCAAAGAAATAATTTCCAGCTCTCACAGCCATGTTTCCTAGGATCTCTCCATTGCCCCCTTCTTTTCTGTTCTCTTCACTCACAAGCCCTTCCTCAAAACCAGCGCTTTTTATCCTCTCCCTTCTGGCCTGAAAGATGTTCACCATCCACCATCTGCCATCCACCTTCCACTGTCCTTTTGTCACATCTTCCAGCAAAAACTTTAGAGTGTGAGCTGATGGCCAGCACTGCCAAGGAGAGCTCCCCAAAGCCCCTTGGACAAGTCCCTCTGGACTGTCCTTTGGTACAGCCACATCAGCATTAGGTGTGCAGGACTGCTTGTCCTTGTCCTCCTCCTCCATTACTCAATACTTGCCTGTTGTCTGCAGTGCTATATTTAAACAGTGAACTACTTGGAGCACACCCTGTCCTTTTCTTTTGTGATTGCACAGTGCCTCATAAAATGGGATATTGCTTCATGGCTTGTGCTCTTCAACATAGACACAAAGCAAACACATATTGGTACTATTAAAAGCCTTTCCTTACTTCCTGCTTTTGTCTTTAATTTCTTTGTTTATTTCTTTGTTCATTTTTTCTTCACTCTTACAGCTATGCTCATTTCATTTAAATAAAAGAACCACCCAGATACCGTTTGGTTTTAATCTTCCCAAAGAATGTTCACTTCTTAATCCAAAGTTAAAAATACTGAATACTGAAACAAGAAACACGGAGGTTGTTTTTAATAAAATAATTTGTCTTGGTGGGCACTGCTGTTACTTGGGAAAATACTCCATCCTGTCTCAGCAAAAGCCTATGCATAGTATTGAAACCAATCCCTTGTTTTTCTTTTTACTTTGATCAATACCTCAAAGAACAACTCTTTTTTATTAAAAAACCCCAAAGTGTCTTACGCCTTTCTTTTTGATCACTTTAAGAACTGCTACTGAATAATTAACTTTGTTCTTAGAAAATATCTTCACTTCCTCACAGATGCATCACTAAGCATGGCATACAAAGCACAAGACACAGCTGCAGCTCGTAAATTGCAATTTTTCTTTTTTTAACTGCAAATAGTGAGTTTGCCCCCAAATCTTGTTTTAGTTATTCACAAACTATTTGTATATATGAGAAAAACATACCAAATAGTTTTGGCACTTTATTGGAGAGAAGATATCCACAATTTATACAATACTCTATGATCAGTATTTTCTAGGCAGTAGATGTCTTACATATAATCCCCATTTCTTCATGTGGGACCTGAACCCTACTTCCCCAGAGAGTGGTCTGAGCAGGAGCCTGAGGGGTGTTTATGTAAAAGGGCTGACCACAGACTTCTGCAGCCCTGCTGGGGATGGGATATGGCAACAACCTTACTAATTTTGCTGATAGAAAAGAGAGACAGACACTATAGCAATATATTAATTGTTACTAAAATTAAAATTTTTGAATGATCTATCTTTCTTTTTTTTTTTCCCCTAGGAAAGACAGTTACCAAAAATTGTATTTAGGTAAGCAAAGAAATTTAAGAAAATTAAGAAAAAGTAATTAAGACAAAATTTAAAGTATAAAATACCAGATTGTCATAAACCATGGGAAATTTCAGCTTCTGATGTGCTTAGGCAGCAGCCTGATAGAAAAGAAGACAAAGGATGGGACTGGATTTTTAGTATGAGCAACTTGTTTTCCATTTGTATGTTCACTGCACCCCAGAGAATTAATGGCTCTATATATGAGCCACTGAAATGGTAAGAGTTATCTACATATTCATTTTATTATAGCTGTTAATCTTATACCTGATTTGATAACACAGATCATCACATCTTGATTTTTGTGTGCTTAATTTAAACAGTAATTAATTGTGCATTATATATGCAAATTGCAATGCAGAAGTCTCTAAAAGTAAATGAGGATGGGGCTGTAGTCCAAAAGGAAGTGTACAAAGCTGTTGCTGCATTCGTATGTGAGTGCAAAAAGGGGACCAACTGAAGAAACAGAATAGCTACACTATCATAGGCCAGCCCATGCCAGTAGGTGTTCAGACACATGGTGAAGGGAAAAGGAAGGTATTAACCTAAGGGGCCACATCCATCCAATCCTCATGACCAGAGTGTCCCTTCTGGGCAAGTTCTGCTATCATAAAATTTGTCTGCTTTCATGGTTCAAAGTGAACAGAAGAGACCCAAAATGCTGTAGGAAGGGATGTAAATGACAGTGTTTCCCCTTGGGGAAATGAAAGAAATAGATATCTGAAAGGTGAAGTGCAAATACACACTGAACTCAGGCTGACCAAATTTGGGACATTGCCCTTCGGTCCAGACCCATGATTTAACTCTGAAACTGAGTTGAACGGGACATCTAAATAATTGTTTCTGTGTGCTGAAGTCCAGTGAGAAACCAGATCTGCAATGAAAACACAAACCTTTAATTACAATGACTCCATTGCCTTAACAACAACAACTTAGGCTCTTGTTTCATGGTCACATCCATGAGAAAGTTCACATCCTGGTGGAGATAAGTCCTGCTTCCCCCTGCTCCTGGACACATGCCACCTGTCCTCCCTTTTCCCAGTACACACACTCATGTGGCCAGGCAATAAATTGGTTCTGGGAACTCATTTGGCTTAAAACAAGCTTTTTCCTCTAAAAAGTATTGCCCCCAAGCTGCCTCAGCACTGCCTTTGGGGTGAGCCACTGACAGCAAAACCCTGGGTGAGGTGGTGGCAGCCTGCTTTCCCTCTCTCTCCTCTTGGGGACATTAACTTCTGAGGATCAAAACTGGTCAGAAAGAGAAAGGAATCCCAAATTGTTCCAAGTTTTACGGGATGGATGTTAAAAGTTACCGGCCCAAACCTGGGTACTAAGGCAATTAAGTTGTCTTTGTTCTTCGCTGAAGATACATTTCTTCTCCACTGTTGTTAAAAACTTTCAGTGAAGGATGCCGTTTTGGATTCAAGATACAGCAAGACAAAATATTTCTCCTCTATCTCCCTGAATCCATCTAATTCTTCTTCCTTCCTTTTGACTTATCTTTACGTATGTATCTTTTGAATTGTGAAGAGATTTGAGAGATGTGTTCCCCAAAAATTGCCTATAGTCTTCAATGTACTTATAGAAAAGCATACATTAATATTCCTTAGGAGAGGAAGGAATAAAGACCTTAGCACGTACACACCTTCAGTAGGTATTTGTTTTTAAAAATAGGAATGTAAACAGCCATGTAGGAACTTGCAAAACTTCTTGCTATAATTATTACTATCCTACGACTGTGTCCTGTATGATGAACATTCTTTTAACATAGTTCAATGAAAACATTTGATGAGTTAAGAAAAAGCTATCTTGTTTGTTGGAAATAGGTTCTATTGGGTTATAGTATTAAGAGACCTGAGTTCCTTGAAATGCTTAAGGAATAAATTTTTTATGTTGCTAAAACATAAGCTGCTGGAGCAGTCTGTTCCTGAAGGACTGCATCCCATATGAAGGAACCATATGGGATGCAGTACTGGAGCACTACGTGAAGGACTGCAGCCCATGGGAAAGACCTGTGTTGGAGGACTGTGTCTCATTGTCTCATGTGACAGACCCCACGCTGGAGCAGGGGAGGAGCATGAGGAGCAAAACTGAACATGTGATGTACTGACTACAACCCCCATTTCCCCTGCCCCTGCACTGGTGGGGGGAAGAGGAGGTAGAGAAATTGGGAAAGAAATTAGGCCCAGGAAGAAGGAAGGGATGGAGGGGAAAGGTATTTTAAGATCTGGTTTTATTTCTCATTGTCCTACTCTGCTTTGATTGGTAATAATTCCCAAATGGAGTCTCTTTTGACCGTGACGGTAACTGGTGATTGATTTCTCCCTATCCTTATCTCGACCCGCAAACCTTTCATTATATTTTTTCTCCCCTGCTCAACTGAGGGGGAGAGTAATTGATTGACTTGGTGGGCACCTGGCACCCAGCCAGGGTCAGCCCACCACCACACATGGTTCTGTTGGAAATGTGATATCCAAAGCAACCACTGACAGGTTTACAGGTTTGTAGTGTGTAAAGTAGGAAAAACTGGTCATGACAGCACACTCCAGGCTGCCTACAGTAGACACTAAATATAACAATTGTCTTGGCAATGAGGGAAGACTGTATGCTTGATCTCTATATGAAGAAAACTTCAGCGTACTGAAGGATACTCTGAAGCAATCCAACCCTCACAGATGTCAGTTGCCCCTAAGTAATCCTATTATAGACCAATACTTTTAATTTTATCCATCTGCTAGTCTTCAAGGTTGCTTCTCCAGTCTTTCTCCCCTGCAGGCATTCCTTAAGTCAGCATTGCTTCCTCTGGCCGTCAGATCACTCCGTTGGTTTTTCAGTATGGTCAGGATATAGCCAACAGATTCTGTTCCCTTTGTCTCTACTTTTGGTCATCTACTGGTGATAGTAAACACCTCAAATTGTCTTTGCTCTTTATCCCATGCTTTTATTATGAACATCCAATATGCGTCTCCAACTGGAAGTTTTTCAATCAGTGCTTGAAGAACATTTTTCTTCTCCCTCATCTATAGTTTAGTGAAAACATTATTTATGTGAGACTCTGTATTCTCACTAGGACCCTTTCCCTTGCTCATCTGAGCCCTACACCACAGACAGAGTCACAGGAGCTGTGAGATACACTGCCTGAGTAAATAAATGTGACAACAATGCTTGCAGTTACTCCTTCTGGAACAGCACTGCCACGTAAGGTCATATTTATTTTCATAGCCTTTGTTTTCTGACCTGTTGATTATAAGACCTTTTTGTTTTGCTGTTCTGACTAAGCTGATTGTCTTTTGTTGTATCTCATCTGCTGATGAATAGATATCCTCAGCAAACCAAGACTGCCGAACACCCCTGGGACTCCAGTTTCTATGCAGATATTTGTTACATAGCACTATGAGACATTGCAGGGAGATGATGTCCCTTCGCCTATGCTGGCAGTGACATCAAAGCAGTGATTTAATTACCTGTGTGCTGAGAAAGGTTTTGGAAAATATAAACGATTTTGCAAAGAAATCCATAAATTTTCAGCACCTTGCTACAACAGCATTGGTGTCAAATCCTTTCCTACAATCACTGAAGTGTAAGAGTACTACTTGCTACTAATTTTTTGTTCACTAGTGTTATGTAGTGTAAAGGTATGGTCAATGAACTAAGTTCTGGGGAGGAAACCAGCTAGCTCTACTTAGTGGCTTGTGTTCAAAATAATTGTACAAAGCCCCGTAACGGGCAGAGGCATTATTTATCTCCAGTTGTTTTCTTACACAATTCTGTCATGTTGGATTTCCTTCTGTCCTTTGAGATGAATTTTAGACCCTCTTCGCTGCTGTAGTTCCATTTGTGATAAAGAAATTTGCCAATCAAATTTATAAAGAAATGAAATTTATTATACAGCCGAAAGATTGGTTACAACAAGCCACAATATTGAGGAGCAGCACCGAGCCCGGGGTCGGTACTGGGTGAACGCGTATAGATCTGACCTCTATCGCATCAG
>WEKY01052760.1:173458-201283 GCA_013390045.1 Picathartes gymnocephalus | reverse complement strand
CATTGAGTTTTTGACACTAAGACACAGATTGTGGAAGTTTCTAGATTTGTTATGTTCCCTAAGCCAACAGGCCTGTCTTAGGTTACAATGTAAAATGTACCCAAAAGTATGTATTCTATCACCACCTTCATAAGCTGTTAAAACCAGGTGGGTAGTGGTCCTTATCTCTTTCATGACTCATCCCTGATAATTCCAGGGGACATTTTCTGTTAATGGGCCAGTTGTTAAAACCAGGTGGGGCAGTGTTCTTTATCTCTTCCATGATTCATCCTCCCTCCAGGGCAACATCTCCTGTTAATGGGCCATTGAGTCTCACTGCATGACTGATAAAATTACATCATTCCACTGTGAGATGCTCAGCCCAGGGGGAGGAGCAAAGCGTTCCTACCTGGATATAATCTGAGATTTGGAGCACCATAGGCAGCCTTATCCACGGAACTCCCAGAGGAGGACCACACCCTTCTACACACCACTGGACCTACAGAGGAAAACTACACCCGTCTACAGGGTCACTGCTTCAACAGAACCACATCCATCACTCCAAGAGGACTGCAGCCACCATTTAATCAGACTGCTACCAACACCCTGACCGACAGGGTATATTCTGACTCTGTCAGTGCTTCTGTACTATTGCATTTATTTTAATTTTCCTATTAAATTGTAGTTCTGACTTGGAGTGTCTCACAGGTTTGCTTTCAAACTAGTACAAGGCCAACCAGCTTCTGCCAGTAAATCCAAATTTTGTCATCAAAGCATCTACTCAGGAGCACAGGGGTATGAGTTAATAGACCCTGACAAAGTCAAGCTCATAAATAACTTAATCAAAATACATGAGCATGTCAGATGATAACCTTTTTCTTTCAGTACTAAAGATTAACAACAGGCTCATTGTCTCGAAATCACAAAAGGTTGCTGAGGCTATTTTTTGCTGAATTTCTTAGGAATTAGAGGATAGCTGGCAATTTCGCTTTCAAATATCTGCTTTCCTAGTCAGGCAGAGAATGCTTGGAAGGCTGGAAGAATGATGGCTGTTCTGCATCTGCAGAGAAGGTAAACGATCTCTAATGCTACAATCCCTGGTCAGGAAGCCTTCTCTTTGCTTGGTATACAGAGCTGGAAACCTCTATTAAATCGTGTGTTTGGGATCTGGCCCTGACTTCTGGGACCAAGATCTGGCACAATCCACCTAGAAACTGCCTCCCAAAGGTAGCAGCCATGCTGCCTGACCTCTCTGGGTGCTCCGGGGAGCCTCTGCTGTGCTGAGCAGTCCCAGTCATTTTCTCATCATTCAAAAGCTCAGCGACTGCAATCTGCATGCCTTGCTTGGCAGCCATCCCAGTAGCACAAGAGCACTCTGTGATGGGCTCTTTGAGTTTCTAGGCTCGTGTGACTATTTTTCAGACCTTGTAATGGCAACATTTCATTCTGTCTTCCATGGTTTATGGATACAATGGCACTGCAAGTGAAATATTAGGCATACAGTCTTCAAGGGACTAAGCAAACCCTCAGAGATGATCAGGGATTTTGAGCTCTACTTCTTTAAGGAGAATATATCTGTATATATGGACACCCTCCCCCAAAGAAGGATGTATTTGGAACCTCTGCTCTCATACAGGTCCCATTCTTGCATGTGGAATTCCAAGAGCAATGACAGATTAGAAACTCATGCCAAAGTTGCTCAAGCATTTAACAGAGCCTGAAGAAGGCAGTCAATCTTTCCTTTGTCCAGAATTACTTTAGCAGAAGTATGCAGGCTCTTCACATTCTCTGTATGGTTCAAGTGAAGCAAAATCTCATCTAAGTGCAGCAATCTCGGGGCATTAAATTACATTTAACCTAAATCACTAACTGTTGTTGATTCTCCATGTTATAATTATATTGGCTAGAAACAGGATCAAGTCAACAGTGTGGAGGAGACGTCAGTGGGGTGACTGTGAAGTGACAGGCAGCAGCACCAATCCCCAGCCCCTCAGCACAGCTCGTGTGCGCTTGCAGCTCCAGGCTGGGAGGGCTCAGGGGAGGAGGGAACTCTGCACATATGTCCAGAAATTGCTGCAGTGGATGGCTTGGCTCAGCTCTCACTGCTATTTAAAGGCACATGAGCTGCATGTTAAATTGGGCATTAGTATTTGCCTGGCTTTCCAACACACGGCGGGTCTGACTGTGCTATACACATATCGAGGACAAAATGCAGGCAGATTCCAAAGCACAGAAATTGCAGGACACCAGGGGCTGACTCCTGCCTCCCCTCTCCAGATGACAGTTTCATAAGGGCAACTCCCTAAAACAGAACAGTATTAGCAAATTAGGATTTGCCACTGTGCTTTGAGCTGCCAAGAAGTGCTTGGTTTCTTCCTCAAAGTGCCAACTCAGGTAAATCTCTGGACTTTTACTACAAGAAAAGAGTGAGTATTTGCAAGCATTTGCAAGCCGAGAAAATAAAGAGGATTTGTCTCTTCCATCACCAAAATACTCAGCATGACTACCCGTTGCTAGCAGCTATTCCAGCTCTGCAGGGGGTGGCTGTAAAGCCTCAGGACACCTGAAGATTTACAGTGAACTCATTCTAGGAAAATAAAATGAGGAATTTTGCTAAGTCCTTAAATTGCTGTCTAAAATACCTATCAGCTGACAGGCAAAATATTACCAAAAAGGTTTTAAAACACAAGTGAGTGAGAGAGGAACCACAGCCCAGAGTAACTGAAGCAAATTAAATGTGCCTGGGGCCATTCCCTGGCACTGAGGCCAGTTGGCAAGGAGCTGCCTTCATCCACAGCATTAAACTGTCTTACCCTCTAAAATAGGGTGGCCACATGGAAACTGGTTCTGGGAGCAGTCCCTGACCCGTGGTGGTACTAAACTCTGCCCAGGAACTGTTTGAGATAGAGCTACCTGGCACTGGTCAAAATGTGTCAAGATCTGTGCTAAAAATTTGTGATGTGGAGGATAGGAGTGTAGAAGGATGTTCCCAGTACTGTTAAGTGTGGTGATTTTGAGGTAGCCTGAGAATTTCAACCACTGCTATGGACAAAAAGAAAAATCTCAGAAAGTATAGGAGCAAAACCACCCTTTTAAGTTCCTGGCTGGGAGCACGAGGACACATAAGATGTGTACTTTGCCCCGAAAGCCTTGCTGGCAGGAGTCACAGCCCTTGTGCCATGGGTGGGCACTCATCTCCTCTGGAACATAGCTTTGTATTTTGCCAAAGAACACATTTTTAATTTTTAATTTTTTTTGTTTAACTATAGCTTTTCCTATGACTTTGTTTGGTTTATAAAGCTTTGTTTTGCTGTAATTTGCTTCCTTATTGTTCTGTACTCTGCAACTGCTGATATGTACATACTTTCATCTCTCAGCCCTTTGCCATCTTTGAATTTCATTTTCATGACAGTATATGGCAAACATAAAAACTGAATGGGATAGCCACAATGTTTGTTGTCATGGAAAACATCAATGCTTAGTTATTTAAAACAAAACAAATTAAAAAACCCTAAATCCCAGGAAAGATAACTCCCTGCTTCTAATGGTAGCTCCTTTTGTAAATCCGAACAATGTGGAGCAGGCTGGCCATGGAGCTGGGCTGTGGATTCTTAACACCACGTGTTCAGGGGCAATGCTCATTTCAGTTATTCTCACAGTCATTCATTTCCATCACACAACTGACATTTCTTGGCAGGATTTTTTTTTTTTTTTAAATTGTATGAGGTCCCTAATCCAGTTCAAAATAGAGTCCTGTAAACTGTTGTGCTGTCACAGCTGTCTGGGCTGAAGACCAGCAGACAGGACACAAGAGATGGTGAATGGGAGGCAGGGAAAGTACCAAATACTGAGCCTGCATTGAGTTTATAGTGTCTCTCTCTTTCTAATGCCTGCTGCTTTTGCTTTCTGCTCCACCTGTGGGCGAAAGCATAATCTGAGGAGATAGTGAGCTCAGGCTTTCACAGCTGTTCCATTGCTTGTTTTCTTTGCACCCTCCTTCCTTCTCAGACTTCAGTGGTTTGTGCAGATAGTCCCATGCTCCTGTACTGCTTTGGCAAATAGTGTTTAAGCTTCCTCTTTCCAAGAAGGAATCACTCAGAAGGCAGGATGTTTTTACAGGAAACAGCAGTTTCTTTTGCCTGTATAAGATTGGTAGATCTGGCCAATGCAACAACCCCTTTGAAAGCAAGTCCTTATTCTATCAGGACTTCCATGATCACTCAGGTTATTTAATAGATTTTTTTTCTGCATTCATCTTCACTAAAAAAGATTAACAGCTATCAGATGTTTAATGCAATTAACAGCACTGTTGAAAGGGGAAGAACTGAGGCTAGAAGAGAAGGAAGAGATTAGGGAATGCTTCTTCAATTAGATTTCTTCAGCTTGATTGGGCCTAATGAAAATCACTCTACAGTATATAGGGACATGGCTGAAGCAATCATGAAGGTGTTTGCAGCTTAAACCAGCTCTCAGGTGTCTGTGCTTGAATTACCCAGTTTGTAGATTATCTGTGCCACAGATAAAGAGCTAGCTTGTGTTTGACATGACTCATTAGCACCAGCACCACATGTATAAAGCGTTGCATATTCCAGAGTCAGGTTGGGTCTGGAAATAGTCCAACTACTTCCATTCAGGGCAAAGCTAAAGTTTTCTCTCCGAAAACCCATCTGGATGTGAACTGACTCTGTACACCTGTACCTGTATCATATTCTCTGTGGAACTCCTGGAGAATCATGACAGGTTTAGGCACAGCCTGAAGGAGGTGGTTTGGGTCATTTCAAACTTGTTAGGTCCATCTAAAAAGCCACAACAAATATGAGTTCCAACTAAGTCTAACTGGATCCAAGCTAAGTTGTTAGAAAGCCTTGGACCATCTCTGTTCTGTGTTCTCACAGACCTGCTTGGTTCCTTGTATCCATCATCCAGACTGTCTCAGCATCCTGAGGCTCCAGTGGGGAGCTGATGATATCTTGGAGGATTTGTGAAGCTGCAGAAGATTGGAGAACAGGTAAACATCAAAAGATCAGGTATGGGTCAGATCAAAGTCATTAAAAGACTGAACAAAAAATTGCCTTTTGGACTGTGATAGGGAGAGGAAATTCAGATACAAAGTAGCAGCCCGCATAGGTTGGCCAAGAGTAAGTCACACTGAAACAAGTTAATTTCTTTCTATGTTTTGATCCAGCCCTGCCTGTGACCGTGCCTTTTCTTGCTCCTGGCTATAGCTGTTTTCCATCATTTACTAAAGATGCAGAGGTGGTATCAACCAACTTCAGTGCTTGGGTGGTCCTCATTGCAGTCCTCTTCCTAGGAAATGAGGTGACTTGATGGTGCAACTTCTACCTGGCACTGACTGATCCATACTTCATCAGTAACCTTTTTTGATGAGCCTTTCCCCAATAAAGGGTCATTTTACTGCCCCTGGTTCTTGACTGGCAGAATATCAGTTGCTACACCAAAGGGTTTTAGCCAAATCACAACACAGTATGAGGAGACAGAAATGTTTAAATAAGGTTTCTAAACAACCCTGCTTCTTTCCATTAACAACCCTGTACCTTTCCACTAATTACAATAGAGTAAGAAAGAAAATTAAATACCCTCCTTAAAGTATCATTAAGTAGCAGTTTAATTCTAACCTGGATTTATGTAGACATTAGAGTTTCTCTATTACAACTGCACTCTACTTGTACACTAAGTAATTATATGACTGGGGAAGGTTGTGCAGGTATTATATATGTGTTCTTCCATACCCTGAGTTATTTCAACAAGAAGAAAACCTACAACTCCAGACATTGCCTGGAAGAATCCAGTTAAAATTGTGTGGATGTAATAAGAGACACACTGGTCTTCCAGCAAAAAACACTGTGAAAGACTCAGCACTAATATGCTGCCCCTCACACTTCTCAAAGCACATATTCTCTATATACCACATCCAAGAAACTTCCTTTTCTGATTCACCAGTACTAAACTGTGATCAGTATTTTCCAGTCCTTCAACTGATTAACACCTGATTCATCACATACCTGATGGGAGGCTGAATGACACCTGTGATTCAGATTTTGCTCTTACTATAATTATACACCTACAGCAGAAATGGAGGTTTCATGACTTTGTCACTGCAGGTAATGGATGTGTCTGTGTGCTGACAGTGATGTGAGTTATCCATCCTCCTGTCTCCTGGCTATTGGAGGGAGATCAGGGTGACTCACCTCTGGGGTACCGGGTCACATCAGATTCTTCGCATTAGTTCCTTCTTATTTCCTTCCTCCTTGAATTTTGCTCTGTATGTGCAGGAAAATCTGGGACAATCAATCCCATGATTACATTTTAAGGCAGATCAAGCGGCTCAGTTTGAGGATCTCACCTCACTGCAGATACCAATGTGCACCTATCTGTGTCAGAGCTGGCTGCTCTGGGCTCCTCTTTAGTCACTGGAGGGAAATCAGGTCTGATTCACCTTCACTAGATTAAATATTGGCATTAGCATGAGCTGACCTCTGTTGTAAAATTGTGGGTTCCCTTGCTGACTCCTGAGACAGCCTGCAAGACGTGCTCTAGCATTGATGGCTGTGCTGCAGAAAGCCTGCAGTGATGGGTGATGCATCCTGCTCCGGCTGAATCAGAAACATACATTTGGAGATCTGATGAAATAACCTGCTCTGTTGTCCAGACATGGTCTCCCACCCCTCTCTACAAGACTTACTGCTCTTTCTCTTATTATATTTTTGTTGCATAGATAATATTTGGGCAGATCCACTGGATTAATTGGCATGACAAACACAGGACAAAATAAAGTTATTTTATGCCCAAATAAAAGAACACCTCATCTGTTGAGGTAAGATGCCCTAGATGGCCTTTCCCTCTGTCTCAGCCTCAAATCAACAGGCTTCTAGTCTAAAGTAATATACAAGCAAAAATATATGCTTGTACCAGAACAAGCTGGACACCCTTCACCCTCCAGTCACCTTGGAAAGGTTCTCTGGACTGACACAGCTGTGCCAGTCCTCCGGTGCCGAGACTGTTCCCAATACGGTGTGCAGTGGGAAAATCCCAGAAGAGACAGAAAAGCCTGGCACTCCCCCAGGGTATGGAACACCTGTTCTGCAGATGGCAGGGTCTGCTGTCCCCTGTGGTGGCAGGAGGTAGCACAAACAGGTGTCAGAAAACCTTCAGAAATGCCCTGTGAACTGACTGGAGACTAATTTGACTTTTTGATTTGCTGTGATTTCCCCTTTGGTGCAGCAGTCCAGCACTGCAGGCAGTGCACCTGGGTGCCCACCAGCACTGATTTGGTCTTTCAAAGAAATGCTAATTTGTCAAGCTATGGCTTTAGAGACCTAGTTTCAAAAGAGGCAGCATAATATGTTCTTTTCAGGATCTGAAATGCTCCATTGGATGGTTTCCCTGTTTTTTTTTTCTCATTATTTATTTTGATGAATACATCCAGTAAAAGGATAGCATCTAATCCCAACTCTAATGCCACTGGCTACTTTTTAAATATAACTATGTCATTAAGTGCTTCTGCTTAGGAACAATCCTGTGGAACAATCTTTTTGGGAGGAAGAGAGAGAAAAAGAAGAGCCTAGCAACAAATACAAAGCCACAACATTTCAACAAAAAACATTTAACAAGTCACATATAAGCCCTTTCAGGATTATAATCAATTTCAGTGAAAATAAATTTAAAGAAGGATCATGGCAATTTAAGCACAGTTATAAAAGTGCAGCCTAGATAGGTAGATAAAAAAGATGGATTAAAAGTTCCACATCATTCACAGTAACTTTGCTGTGAAGCCTTGGACAGAACTAAACAGTAGGTATATTTACTGAGGAACACCCAAAAAACCCTCATGTGATGTGATTTCTGAAAAAAAGCACCCTGACTGTGGTGAACCCCAATGGATGCTGCTGTGCTGAGAACAGCCAGACTCAGACCCAGTGGCCTCCACTTCTGAAACATGCCACACCACCAATTTATGGCCATGCTGGTTTTGAGCAAGAGAGTGCAAAAACCAACTTTTACATCATAGATACTTGTGATGAATTTTTTTGAGTGCCATTTCATAAGCATATTTATGTAGGCTTTATTCCTTATAGGAATAAATCCAGGACAAGATGTTCCATAACCCAACCTCCTTAGCATTGTTATCCACCTTTATGCTCTGGAAGAAAACTTTTCTTCTTGTGTCCCTCACTCTCTGATACAGTCCCAGACAGTAGGATATCCATGAACTGCAGTTTTCCTCCCAATGATAGTGGAAGTTCCCAGCTCCAGCTGGTGCCCAGGGCCAGGGCTTCCCTCCCTGCTCCTGGCTCCACTGCTCCTTGAAAGAGCTGCAGCCCTGCCTGCTAATGATGCGCTGTTCGATAGCATCAAAATAATGTTTTACAATGTGATGAGACTGACAAAGTACTTTGGCTGGCTGAGGCTGTGGGTGAAAAACACCAAGGTGTCAGGTAAGAACAGAGTGGTGCAGAAAGCCCCCAGATCTTTATTTCTGACATCTGAAATCATGCCCTCCAGGGCTCCATCCTGACAGGAAGGGCAGGAGCTTGTGCCTAGAATTTTTCAGGAATGTCTCCCTTACTTTTAATGACCAGATATAGTTGCAGCACAGATTTTGAATCAGGAACCTGGAAAGTTTCAACAAGCTCCATCAAAACTTTTGCAGTTCATCTCAAGGACTAGCATTACAATAAATGTCATTCTCTAGTTTATAGTTGTAATCCTGGAGCAAGAGCTGACGATTGTTAATTTTATGCTTTCCTTCTTTCTGCTTACTCATTATGTCAGCATATTTCATTTCTGCTACACTTTCTGAAATCAATCTTAATTTTAATGTATAGCTCCCTACTGCCTTTTTTTCCAGTAAACAGATGAAGATTTAGTGTTGGCCTCTAACACACTGAATCCATTTATGATAGTTTACATAATCAGATTTTCAGTGCAGTGTAAATCTGTCTTTAAATGCTTACATTGCTCCAGGACTAAACTGGTTAAGTTTCTTAGTTGTTTTTCATCATTTGTGTACAAGTCACCGTTTTAAGGAACAGTTAAGATGCTATTTTGGTGGGGCTTTAGCACCTTCTATGTGTCATTGATTATTTTTTCCCCAATAGGGAATTTCTACAAATTATGTTATATTTCAGAATAACAACTACTTTGGTCATAAATATCTTCCAAGCTACTAAATGTCAAACTTTCTTGCAGCAGTAGGGTAATTCATCTCTTGAATATAGTGGTTGACTTTCACAATTAAACAGTGATGACATTTCACAGGGAGGAACAAGCAAAACTAGCCAAAACCTTAACATGCAGATGGGTGGTGAATCTATGAAGCAGCTCTGATGGGAAGCAGGAATGTGCTTCTACAGGCTGCCCATGGGTTTTCTTCATGCATATGGCACCCTGCTTTTAAGCTCTGAGGAGCATCAGGACTAACAGGAGCAAGACGCAAGACCAGGTGCAGGGCAGTGCAGTCAGGGCTCTGAAATGGTCCCTCCCCGCCATGGAGGACCAGACTTCTTCAAGCACAGTGGTTTACTCTGCTGTGTCCTTTGCCAGTGGGCCACAACAGCAAGGTGTAAGCTCAGTGGAAGGGGCTGAAAGCCACTGAAGCAGACACCTGAAGAGCCTGCCCAATTTACCCAGAGATGTGTTGCTTCTCTGATGTGGGTTTTAGGAGGCTTCAGCTGAGTCACGCCTCAATAGACATGTGTGTGTGACCTTGCCATGAAGAAATTGGAGGGTGAAGCTCCTCAGAAGCTGCCAGGCAGGCTAGAACATGGAGACACAGCTGGGGATTGCCTGCATTTGCAAGGGTGGGTCTGATCAGCAGCTAATCCTTCCCTGAAGCCTGACATTTCTTCCTCTCGTGTGAAGACAGCTCTACAGAAATGCAACCCATTATACAAGCTGAGTTTGTAAATTGATTGCATAAATCAACAAAATTTTCTCATAAGGAAGCACATTGACTTTGGTTCATACCTCCTCATATAAAGCAGACTCAATAGCAACCACTTTGAACTTGGTTTATAACTGTGCATACTGGGGTGTTATTAAATCATTTTAGAAGCTGAACCGGTGTGGAGACTGAGAAAATTGCAATAGGACATAATTTGTGAGTGTGGACAGATACCAAATACAAAGTGTCCAAGTTCAAGGCTGGGAGATAACAGCTTTCCAATGCCACAGCCGGCTTCAGTTTTTCCCTGAGATAGCGTTACCTTGCAAAACTAAGGGTAAAGGAGCAAATGATAATATGGATTTAACTGGAGCAAATCCAATACAGCTCAGCTACAGACTGGTAAGTATCACTTTGTTTACCGTATGCCAATACAGACGACCTAATCAAATCAGCCAGACAAAGGTCTATTTAAAAACATTTGGCCCAGGTAAAACCCTAGGTTTATCCTGGAGATTTATTTTAAACATACACAATTGTCTAGATGAGACAAAGAAACAGGTACTGTGGAAGGGACAGAAGAGAGGAAAGAGCTGGAAGGAGCCAAATCTGAAGTGAAAGATTGGTGAAAATAAGTAAAAATATTTGTACCACTGAAATACTGAATGAGAAAAAAAACCCAACAGAGCCACATAAGCTGTAAAGGGTTCAGATTGCTCATGTGGACAGCAAACACTGCCTAATGATGCTGTCCCTGCCACCCTGATACCAACAGCATGATGATATTTATGGGATGAATTTTTTTCTTTTAAAACTTAGGAACAAACCCATAGGTTAAAAAGTGTGGCCCCAGCACATTATTAAAGTTATGATGCTAAACTCTTTGTAGTTTGGAAGCACTAGAAAGCAGCACATCTGTGCTCTCTGTGCACATCCTCTGTTGAGTGGCCTTTAGCCACAAACATGGGTTATACCAATAGCCCAGGCTCTGCTATGCTGGGCTTTCTCCAGTGTTTGACCTTCAGACACCTGTCCCCTGTAATTATGGGCTGTGGCACTCTGATGAGTTCAGCAGGGCGGGCAGGTAGGAAAATTGTCCTGAAAGTACCTGCTGAATGCTGCATTTACAGAGTTTTCAGGGCTGGATGGCCACGTAGCCATTAAGTGTTAAATTGTTCTCTTAGATACAGACACAAATTCTTCTTAAAACCTCAGGTAGTTTCTTATGCTGGTGTCCAGGACTTTGGCCCTAGAACTGAAAAAAGAAAAAAAGAAAAAAGCATATTGCTTAATTGAGAGTATATGATCCTTATCAACCAAGTGGAGCAACACCATGAAGCAAAGGAGAAGGTCAGCACCCAGCAGTCCCTGAACTGCCCACTTTGGTTCCCTGTTGTACTTGTTAAGCCATAAATTTTCCCTTACAGGACAACATCCAAATTTCTCCCTTGCATTGGTTCCTAGCTGGATATAACTTTATTTTCTGTCTGTGGGATATGAACTGCAAGGAAGAGTATGTTATAGCTAAGGCTGTGCATGCAGCTCTCAGGGTGGCCATGCACTGCCCTAAGGGTGCTGCAAGTTGGTGGGGTCCAGGTGGATATTTTGATTGCTCACTCTACCTTGTTTACTGGAGATTTTTTCCTATTAGGGAGTTGTGTATTTGAGGTGGTCTCTGGGGGACTCTTCAATGTAATTGGGGCATAACAGCTGGAAAAGACCATCTGCCCACAGAATAATTATTTATTCTGGAAGGGAGATCAGAGGAACTGAGATTTTTTTACTATCTCTTCATGTCAGGAGAGTTTCTAACCAGATATGGATCTGAGCTAGATTTCCAAATTCACATACATTTGAACTTAAAAGTAACCCAAATTGGGCTGCATGGTCAAGGACTGAATATTCAGTAATGGTCATGGACAAGACATATACAAGTTCTTTGAATCAAGGAAGAAGAAAGATGGGCTTGGATAAAAACATGTATGAAAGAGAGAAAAAATAATTGATGGAGCTGGAAACTGTGTTGTGCAGCTCTGGGTTCATCTCTGTTTCCAGCTCCAGCATACATAGAAAGGGTGTTCCCAGCTTTCCAAAACAGGTAGGCACAGTGTGTTCATGGTTTAGAATAGTTTCTGTGTGCAGAGTACTCCAGCTGAACATCCTAAAGTTAGGCTCCATTTGCAGACTTGACACAAGGGAACTGGCTATTCTGGGGGGATCTCTAATAAACCATGTTTACTGTGAGGCTGCTGGGTGCAGTCTCATCTGTACAGATTTGTAATGGAGCTGTTACGAGTGATTGTGGGATTTGCATTTTTGCACATATGGAAAGGTGGAGCTCACATATCTGCACAAGGCTAACCTTGAAAATCAGAGCTGGAAGGAAGGAATGTGGGAAGGAATTCACCCTGCAGAGCAAAATGTGGATTTTGATAAGGGAAGCACCATCAGTCATTGCCTAGTGAGCATGAAATGTATTCCTGATACCGCATAAATGTAGCAGACTCCCTGGTATAATGATGACAAAGCCATGGCACCCTTTTATAGGAAGCACCTGAAAGGACTTAGGCTGCAGCTTCACACGATGCTGACCCACTTGAGCAGCTCCCTGACTGGGAAGGCCCCCAGCCCAAATAAAATATGTGCCCTGAACACACAGGGAAGGAGTTGGTGCTGAGCGAGGGATGTGCTGCTGGCAGACTGGGTTTGTAGCTCTTTCTCACCATGTGTATGCTGTAGCCTGGTCTACTTAAAAAAGCATGAAGAAAGAGAAGGTATAAACTGTAGATGTCCTCTACATACACTCTATTAGGTTCTCTAATCAGATAATGTATTTGTCAGCAAAAGACTACAATACACAAAACTTAAATCAGTTACTATAGGGCTATAAATTTTAAGGTAGGAAGCTGACATAAAGTCAGGATTGGAAAACCAGTCCTTGGACCCACTCAGTCAGAAATACATCTAACAACAAAGCTGTGGCAGGAATTTCAATAGAGTGAGATAAAACACAGCCAGTGTGACAGTATATCTGCTCTTTCTGTTTGCTGAGCCCTTGGGGTTCCTCTTTTTTCCCCAGCCAGAAGATTCTCAAATTTAACATTTAAGGTGTAAGTGGCAGTGCTCCTGTAATTTCTTGACACTTTTAAATGCATGTGTAAATGTGATTTCTTAATTAACAATGAAGCTGAGCCATTTGCTGAAGACGTCTCAGTAGAAAGTTTTTGAAGTTGTATTTATAAACAAATTGCAAATCTCTTCAAATCCATAACTATCTGTCACAACTGATGAGCACCGAAAATATCTTCCAAGATATTGTTAACCCTTTAGAGCTGTTGGAGCTGTGAGTTTTTATACCTTTGTTACTTCAAACAGGGAATGTTTATATGAAGTTTATATTTACCACATGGTTCTGTGAACTAGATTTAAGCGAAAGAGCAAACACCGTGAAACTGTGATGAAGTCTGGAGAGCTGATGAAAGCATGCTTGCACAGACAGCATAGATCTAAGTGTGAGACACCCTGTACACTCCTGTGGGATGTTCCTTAACATGAATGGCAAGCTGAAAATTCTGGTTGGCTCCCTCAAATGCCAGCTGTGCCCACAGGCTCATCTCTCAGCACTTCCTACTTCTGAGAACTCCAAAACATGCTGAATAAGCTGTGGGCATCACCCTTTGTAGTTCTGGCAGAGAAGCTGGGAGGTGGGAAGAAGGCTGCATTGTACCAGCTCCTCTATATGTGGGTTATAGCTGGGGCAACCCAGTGCGAGCCCGAAGAACTCCCAGCCACCCACCTCCAGAAGGACCAGTTACATAGTCGCCAGAGTTTTGACATAATTTCCTTACATTTTTTAATGACTATTAATATCAAGAGCAAAAATGCTGTCCCAGCTCTTGGATTTTTGACTGACATGAAGACTGTGAGAAGCGTGGGTGCAGCTGTTCCTGGTGTCCGGCCCCAGTGCTCCTCAGCAGAGATTCCAGTTGTCTCTTCTTTCGGGATGGATGTTTGGAAGATACCTATCTCTCAGTTTCATCCAATCTACATAATGTCACACCTCTGACACCATGGCCACCCCTGGATACTCTGAGCTGTTGACCAGACACGTGTCTTGCTAAGTGTACCACGCCTGTCACACCAGAGTTCCCTTATACCCTGCATTCGAAGGTGGTGAAAATTTGACTGCTGGTCCAGAAGCAATAGTGAGAAATATGGAGAAGGGATGTAGCACGGTTTGATCCTAACCCCGAGCCTGGAATGGCCCTGGTCAAAGCTGGGATCTGAGCATCCATCCTGTAGGAATGTTGTTTCAGGGACTTTTAAGTAGTTCACACTGGTCACATGTGCAATATGGGACCCTCCAATGTATCTGTTTGAAAACTGTCAAAAAATAGACCCCCAAATGTATTGCTGTGTATTTAAAAATGGAGTTACAGGAACAAATTTCATCTCATAACTATGATACTTCTGACAGATATATTCCTCAATTAATGCTATTTGAACTCGAGGTAAAAAAATGAAATGCCAGCAGTATCTCTTTTTACAACCTCACTCTTGAGATTTTCGATAGTAAAATAATTCAACATTTTGAGATAATCTCCCCCAGCTAATCTTTGGCCTTGTGTATGCCACAAAAAACATTCCAGTGTGTTCAAATAATGAGAATTACTGATGACACTAAAAGGAGGAGCTCGGCATGAGGAACAACATCCAGTTTTATCATGCTCAAATGTAGTATGCTGAAGATAACGAGAAGAGACTACTCCAACCAGAAATTTTTGTTCATCTCTAGCATTTAAAATAATAATCTCAAAAATTATCCTGAAGGCTCAAGGATGGCAAAGACTTTTGCATACAATAAATATTTTAATAGCTCATTTATCAAGTTTATTCCTGGTAGTCAATACATACTTTTTTTCCCCCTAAGTTTGTTTTCAACCATGGTTGTATTTATTTTGGGATGAGGAGAACTGCATGGTACTTCTCAGTTCCTGGGACTACTGTCCAATGTAGTCAATGAAACAGTAACATTAACAGTAGTGTTAGTGTTTTGCTCATCCCTTGGTTCAGCTCCTGTGCTAGGCTGAGGAGTATAATCTTTCCCTTAAGCCTTCCAGGTAGGAACTAACCCGTGGAACCTCTGATTTGTCAGACTGGGTCCCCAGCCTTCCCCAGCTCCTGCCGTGAGAGGGGCACTGTGGCACCCCAAGCACTGCACGGCTCAGGGACAGCACAATGGCAGGAGGAGGGAACTGAGGTCTTTGCAGTGCCAGAGCATAATACATATGTTCCATGAGGCAAATGTGGGTTTGTAGTTCAGGAAAACTTTTGGGACCTGTCTTTCTATCCCCTGCAGTTTTAAATTGTAAACCAAAAAGCTATACACAGAATTGTTTGGGAAAAAGGAACTGAAGTCTTAATTTTAGACTAAAAAATTGCATTTCCAGATGGAGTTTGTAGATTTGTGACCTAAAGCTATGGTGTGTATTAATACACCCAAAGTGGTGGCACAAGCTTGTTTTGCAGAGAGACCAAAGTAAGCCTGAAATGAGCCCTTGCTGAAGGCTGCAGCACAATTCCTGTGGTACTCAAGGACCTGAGATTTTATTGAGAAATAGGAGTGGATGAAGTTCAGAGGTGAACAAAGTTCAGAGATGACTGAAGTTCTCAGTCATCTTTCTAGTGAAGCACAACTTCCTCTAGCTAATCCCCAAGGCAGCACTGCATCTCTTGCAAAGGCAGCCCTGCCTGAGGGAAAACTACGCCTGCCTGTCGCCTCTATTTTCCATCCCTTGGGGATGAGTTCAGGGGTGCTGCACAAGTGGGACCCCAGAGGCAGATGGAGAGGGATGGGGACACACAACACCTCTGCCTTTCCCACCTGCAAAGCCAGGGTGTGCCAGCTCGCCTCACCACTCCTTTCAGCCCATGTGTGGGAGCAGAGGGGAATCTCAACCATCAGCCCCATGTCTGGCTGGCAAAGTGTGGGGAGCCCCTCTGTCTCAGGCTGTCGAGGGGCAGGGGAGGGAGCAGGATCACAAGCAGTGCTGCAAGGCACATGAGGGAGGAACATTTATGTAAGTGGTTCATAATTACTTGTTGGAGGACAAGAGAGTGTGCATGGAAGGGGAAGGACAAAGTAACAATGCTTTGGAGAGGGACTGGATTGCGTTGTCAGGCAATTGGCAAGGGCCAGAGTCATCCTGTGGCTTCACGTTCACCAGCAACAATGAAAAAATCAGTGGTGTGGCCACTGCCACCACCTCTCCATCACTCTTTGCTGCTCCTGCATCTTCTCCTAAAGCAGCTGCTCTCCATGTGCTGATCCACAGATGAGAGGATGTAACTCAGAAAAAGGCTGGGTTTTGGTGTTTT
Source organism: Picathartes gymnocephalus (assembly GCA_013390045.1). Lineage (NCBI taxonomy): Eukaryota > Metazoa > Chordata > Aves > Passeriformes > Picathartidae > Picathartes > Picathartes gymnocephalus. The sequence goes on along the minus strand of WEKY01052760.1, from coordinate 185,022 downwards.
GTTTCATTTTTCATTTTAAACTTAGTAGGTATTTTTCAGTCAGATCAACTATCTGAACAGGTTTGTTCTAAGGCTGTGCTAGCAGAGCAGAAGTACTGGCACAGGTTGAGGATGGAGAGGGCCCAGATGAGCCCACAGCACACATACAGAGCTAACACTGGGGTGCTATATTTGCAGAGAAAAAGCCAGTAACTCTGAAAAACTAATGCTCCTCTCATGCACATGGGGAAGAAGCACAAAGCTGATCCTCACACAAAGCCTTTATTTCTCAGTTTTTTATAATAACCCTTTAACTTTTGAGTCCAGCAGTTATATGGTTTGTATGCCTTCCACCTACAGTTTTCCACAGATTTTTCATTCTTAATTAAATGAGTTGTTGCAAGAGGACAATGTCTGCAATGAAGAGTAAGGAATGAGCAAATTGACAGTAAAACAGCCATGAGTCAATGAAGGGCAGCAAATTCACTGTCAGTGAGTGAAATGCAGGAGGGACATGTAAGCAAACAGGATGACTGGCAGATTTTACTGTGAAGATGGTAGGGTCCATCCCCACCACAACTTTATTACTTGTTGGCAATAGTTCTAAGTCCTGCGTTGCCCCTGTGCTGGGTGTGGCCAGTGGCCCAGACTCTGCAGCAGGAAGCAGTCACCTGCACACCACTCCTGTAGGGATTTCTCCTTCTGTCTCCAAGTCTGTCTTGTTAGCGTTATCTGGAAATTCAGGGCTAATGGTACAGCTCTATCTCCCTATTTCCTGCTTCAGGCTTGTATGTCCTCTGCCAGTTGCACATGCAGTTCCCAGAACATGCTCCAAATTCAGTGTTTACAGCTTGCTAATTCCCTGCAAGTTTCCCTGATGGAGATGCAAACATTAATTGACCATGCACTTTGATACTCAAGATAAAAGTTTCCCTTTCCTGCTGATTTTTCCATACCTGCACAATTGCAAATGTTTCTTCTATCTTTAGGGATCACTGACGACTGTTTTAAGAGGGCTCTGTGGTGCATCTTCAGCCTGGTGCTGGCCCACAGCCACAGCAAACAGAAATGCTCTAACAGGGGTCCACAACCACTGAGTTGAGCTCAGCACATCATCACGAGGGTGTGCAGAGCTGGACATGGGGCTGAGTTCAGGGAGGTGCCCCCTCCCTTCCTGTGTCAAGGTATGCACTGCCCCAAGGATGCAGGATGTGGCTCCACAGAGAGTGGGGAGGACAGGCTGGGAGAAGCTCTGGGAATGAGGGGAGGAAACATATGCGGCAAGGACAGGGGCTGGGGCAAGGGTCACAAGGGAAGGCTGTGATTAGAGGCGTGACAGGGGTAGAACAGGCTTTGGGGAAGGGGCAAGAGGCCCAGGGATGGAGACTGGAGGGTGGAGTGTTGGTGTGGGACGTTATGGGTGAGAATGTTTGGTGAGTTGATGGTGGTTTGAGGGGGGCAAGAGGTGTAAAGGGCTCCTTGTGCCTTGTGGTGTTCAACAGGAGGGTTTGTAACACAGCCACCCAGGCCAGAGACCTGAGGGAGAAAATTTCCTGGCCTCAGGTCCAGCAGCAGAGTGGTTTCAATGGATTGTTACAAGGTTTCTTCACTGGGAGTTGCCACTTCCGATGTTGCAAGGCCCTTGGCATCCACGCACAAACTGCAAATAGGCAGCCATTCTGTCTGTGCTGGAGCTCAGGGCTTGTTATCTGCAGGCAGAGGCTCTGCAGAGCTTTGGGATGGTGCAATTAACAACTTCCACGGCTGTGTCCTGCAGCCCTGGGATGCCTGTCACAGGTGGAGGCTGAATGCACAGCGAGGGCTGGGGGGGGGGCTGTCACCCCTGTGGGGACCTAATTCCAGGCATGAGGACAGTGCGGCACTGGCCTGACCTCTGCTGTCACCTCCTGACACTAATCCCCCATCCTGTGGCTGATTTCTGGACCCAGTCCAGCATTTTGTGTCTCTTGCAGGAATTGCCAGGCTTTGAAACTGCAGCTTCCTCGCTCGGATGGGTGATGAGATGATGAGGATGACAACTGTGCTGGAGGGAGGGATTTCATGCACCCTCCCAGTACCTCCCAGCACTGTATTAGTCACAAAGATCACATCTATTACCAGACAGAGCTGTAGTGCATGGCAAATGGGTCACATGTTACCAGCTTCTCGTTTCCACTCTAATTCATGCTAGAAGGGAAGTACTGTAGTTTCAAACAATTTCTCTGGGACCAGAGGTCTCAAGGTAGGGAATGTTTCTTCCATCCACTGGTTAACAGGAACAGGAAGGAGAAGGGAGAAGCTACAAAAAGATTTTTGCCTATATAAACTATTTACTTAAATTCCCCACGGGAATAGGAGAGCAAGAAGTGAAGCAATAAGCACTCAGAGAAACTTTTCTCTTACTGCCTTTGTATTTACAAGGGGGGAGCTCTTGCAGATCCTTCCCCAAGTGAGCTTTCTAACCAGACCTCTTCAAATCCCATGTTGGGTATCCCTATGTTACTGCCTGTCTATGCAAGCTAGAATTGCCTTAGTAGTGGGAATGAAATGAGAAAATTCGATTCCTAAGGAGCAGATCCATAGGGCAAAGGCTTGGGTTGCTGCCTGAGGAAGAGTTGGCAGCAGCCACCACAGCTGTGGGAAGAGGTTACCTCCCTGGTGGTGGTACAACTCTTAGTGCTGCTGTGTGGTAAATGAGATCAGAGATCTAAGCCGGCTGGAAAAGACTTTGGTTTTTTTTTTTTTTTTTCTTTTTTTTCCTCCTTTCAGCTGGGTGAGTTTTCAGCCAGATCAGTTCCCCGGGCCAGTTCATGGTGCAGCTGCATGTTGACTTGTGATGGTATGATATGAAGACAGCACAAAAATAGGCTGAAGGCACAGATGGGAGAGACTCTTTCAAAAGACAATGCTCACCAGACTGCAGCCTGAATGACCTCTGAGGCTCCTCCTTCCCAACAGTTAACAAAAGCTCTCTTAGGCAATGTCTTCAGCAATCCTGAGGCTTTGCACTGGGGAAGGTCTGCTCTTCTTCTAACATCTGTCTTCATATGCCAGCTTCCCCTCCCCACTGAATATGTGCAAGAGGAGGAGATGTGATAAGGAAGATAAACAGGACGATGGATTCTGAAAAGGTGGTTGAGACTCACAGATGTAACTTCCTGCTGCCAAAATGCATCCTTGAATATTGGGGATCAAGGACTGATTTATGTGGAGATGCCCAGCTTTGCAAATTGGGTGTCTGAGCAGCATGCAGGGGAACAAACATAATACAAACGTTCACACAGAGATGTCAAACTGCAGTGTCAGAACCAAACTGTTGCAAGTTTTTTTTTCCTCAATAGTGCAAAGAAGAAACAACTTGAGTGGCTGAGGGCTAGTGCCATCAGGCTGAAGAACAGATCCAGGTGGGGTGAATGGGTCAGATACTTATAAAGTTCTTCATGGAGGGCTGTGTGTCCATCTGTGTATGCTGTCCTGGATACACTGGAAGAAAACTGAGAAATACTAATAAATTGTGAGAGAAATTACATTTCTTGGGTTTGAGAGGCTGGTTTCCTCACAAGCAACATGTTTTACAGGAATCCTTTTTGAGTCCTAAGCTGAAGGACGTTTTCAGCAAGCTGCTTGCTTGTGCATTTCCCAGTGCACAGCTGACGTGAACAGACATGGCACGTCACAGCCTGGAACAATTTCCAGTCTCGGGGCAGGTCAGCAGCTATGCCATGTCTGCAGAGCAATTTGGCACATTTCTAGTTTAACCTAGTTAATCAGATCAGCTTCTTAAAATGATTTTTTTTTTTTTTCAGCACTCCAGGAAAAGCAGTCTACTTCAGCTGAAAGAGTAAAAGATTCTTCTCTCAAAATACTGGTCATAATGTGTGCACTTATTGAGAAACTGCATGTAGGAGTTGTAAACCAAACAAACCAAGATCAGTCCTTCAGGAAAACAAAACCTCAAAACAGGAAAGGCTTTTTTCAAGGTCATTACCCAAAATAAGCGTTGTCTGTATGAGAAAAAATAGTGTTATTTAGGAATATCCCGTGGAATGTGAAGCATTCTTCAGTTCTGTGAAGAAATATATTTATTTTGCTGATTATTGCTGATGGAATAATGCTTTGAGTAACTAATGAATTTCTTCCACTTGAATATTTCTTAAACGCATGTACCCTTAAGGAAATTTGAAATTCTTGGCCTTTTGGGGGTCTTTGCACCTTGCCTTGGGGCCATGACTCTGTAACTTCTTACTACTAGATTATATCATATTTGAAGTGGAGGCAACTCTACTTATTTAAAAATGCTTATTAAAAAGATTGAAATAAATAACTGTGCCGTGGGCAATGCCTACATAGCAGTTATTATTTAGGATATCATGCAGACTCTGCAAAGAAATATCTCTGAGTTCAACATTTTCTTGGATCTGATCAGGACTGAAAAAATTTGGATCTGGCTGATAGATAGCTAACAGAGATAAATTTCAAATTCTGCCTGTACAGACTCACCTGTGCTGTGTCTCCTGTTATCTTGGAGATAGTCTTTGACTCTGAAACTCGTTATTTAACTGCTTGTCTTTGTGTCTCGAGGGCTTGATCTGCTGGAGCCAGTGGAAGCTTTGCTCTTGATTATAGTGGGGCATGTCTGGGCTCAGCCCAAGCATTGATGGAGCTGAAACCACAGCTTTTCTTCTGCCTCCTCATCAACACCTTTGGACTGCAGTTTAACTGTTTCAGTTTCACCCAAATCCCTGACTTCAGCTCCTGCTGTGCTGCATGCTGCCACCTCAGCTCCCTTTGGGATCCCTATATTTACTAGAGTCTATCTTACCTATTTTCACTCCAGGTAAGAACAGCCGTACTGGTTTGGATCATCTAACCCTTTCATCTACTCTGTCTTCAACAGGGGCCATAAGCAGATTTGTATCAATCAGTTACCGCAGTTACCAGCTGTTTTCAGCTCAGAGGATTTCCTGAACCTGCTGTGGTTTGCTTGAGGCATGGACCCCTCCAAACACTTGGGTGAGCATGTAAGTTCCTTGCATCCTCAGGGTGCTTTGGAAAGGACCTCCTTGGCAGGTCCACTGCCTGCTGCATGACAAACTCCTTCCTTCTGTTTGCTTGGAACTTGGTTCCTACCAGCATTGTGAGCTGGTCTCTCATTGTCCTGGAGACACAATGAACACTCAATCCCCACCCCCTCTCTCTGTGTCATTAATGCTATCATAGCTTTCCCTCTACTGTGTCCCACATCTCGTATCTTTTCCACCTTTAGAAGTCCTATTCTCCTTCACTGTTCCTTGTACAGAAGTTGTGTCACACCTTTGCTCACCCTGTTACTCTTTCTGAATCTTTTCTATCTCTTCTCTATCCTTTTTAAGGGCCCAGAACTGCACAGAGCATTCAAGGTGAGGGTGCAAGATGGATTTATACAGCAGCACAGTGATCTTTCTACTTTATTGGCTTTTCCTTTTGTAGTAATCCCAAACATTTATTTGTTCTTTGACTGTTGCAGAGCAGTGATTTTATATATTCAAGAAAGTGTCTACAGTAGTTCAACCAAGGTTTCTCTCCTGAGTAGGAGCAGGAAGCATGGAAAACATTATTTATTTGTGAAGAAGAAGCTGCTTCTCCTTAAATGCATTCATGGCTTTGCACCTCCTTAGACAGAATTTTATTTGCTATTATTTGGGCTAGTCATTCTCTCTCTTAAGGTCTTCCTGAGGACCTCACCATCTGCACTCGTATTCCCTACCAATAACTTTGTATTTGTACTTTGTAAGTTTTTGACCTCCCTGCTCACCTCCTCTTGCATCTCTGTGCTCTGGCTTCCCTCTCCTGCTCACATCTCTGCCTTTTCCTTGCTTTCACCTCTCCAAAGACTCACGATATCCTTCAGATTTCTTCACTTGGACCCATCATCCTTCACATTCGTTGTCTGCAGCCCACACCATCCAGAAAAGTCATACTCTTTTTTTTTTTTTGTACATTCTACTTTGCCACGTAGTTGTAATCATGTCAAACAGACTTGTACCAAACCTCCAGTGTCTGAAGGGAGACTGTCCCTGCTGCAAGGGAGAGAGAGAGAGAGAGAAGACAGGATGCTCCTGCCAGGGAAATGAAGTAATACTTAGGAATTTCCAAAATTATTCATGATGTCATTTTTATTTTTTGAAAGCTATAGAAAATGAAGTTGTGAGTTTTGTTAACAGGAAAAAGAGGATTTATTACCGTTTGTTGACTCTAGTGGTTGGCCAAAGTTTGGATTGTTTCAAAATCTAGCTGTTTATTTACAAAAAACAGGCACTGCTTTCTTTGCTTAGCATGAGGAAACATGTTGCTTGCAGCTGCCAGCTCTTTTCCAGCAAGTGCTGCCTGCAGTCTGTGGTACCCAGCAACACCCGAAAGCGCTTTGCCAGTGTAGCTTGGCTCCCTCAGAACACTTGTGGCATGTGCCTGCCTTTAGGATGATGGATCCTATTGTTCCAGATAGTTTATTCCATAAAGGAAGTTAGTGGTTCCCTGTTGCCTAATGAGAATGAATAGGTCTGTGATACCTTCTGTTTCCAACAAGCTTCAGCATGATTTATGATGGAAGGAACTTCATAAGGAGCCAGTGGTCTTCCAGTTGTGTTGAATTTTCAAGAAGAAATACTCTGTTTGAAAACTCTTATTTTTTTCACTACTTTCTTTCTACCAGTAAAGCACAGTTCAGGCATGCAGTCTTCATACCACAGACATCTCAGCTCTCTGGAAGTCCTAGCAAAGTCAAGCCTTGCTGTAATAATAGCATGGAATTCCACTACTGGATGTAATGTTAGCCAGGCTCAAGACTTTCAGAGATTAACCCCCTGGCCAAGCTTCTCTGTTCAGAAGTCTAAAGTAGTACATTGCATCTTTTCTTGATTTCAAGGATTTGTAAGTGGTTTGTTTCTAATGAGAAGGTTAGGGAGACAAAGAGTTAATTTGGAAATCTCTGTTGGCTTTAATGACATTCAGAATTTGCCACATCTTTTTTGCATTACATAAAAAACTTCCAATAGGTCTGTGAAATTCCAAAAAATTCATGTGGTAATAACTGACTTCAGCTCCTGGCTCCAAACCTTTGCTTCTTCTCCATGTTGGGACATCTCTTGGTCTTTTCCAGTGATTTTTCTCATGGTGGTGGTCTGATTTTTCCTCCCTCCATTCAGACTGATCCATACTACACTTTGGAACACACCTCTGAGCACCTGAGGTGATGTAGGTCAGAGTAAACCTCCTGTAGCCTGCTCACATTGTTATTATGTTGCCCCACATCGCTGCTCATAGCCACACTCAAACACAGCCTTACAGACCAGCCAGGCTCTACCACTGCAATTCCCAATCTCTGCACGGTGTAACCCAACCCACGCCACAGCAGGAGGGGCACCATCTCTTCCATAATCCAGGGATTTTTTGTTCAGTGCCCAGGCTTTTTCTGAGCTATCTGCTAGGAAGACATGCTCTCTGCTCTGCTTCAGAGGGAACAGCAGAGAGGGCTTCTGAACAGCAGCCTTCTGCTGCATATTCTCCTCTGCAGAGGACATAAATGCTTCTTCCCAAGAGGCAGTGCTGCTTTTCTTGTTATGGATGCTGTTTCTCACACTCCACTTTATGAGAGGACATATATTCAGCTTAAGGTGTGTGTAAAGAGCAAAACCAAAGAAGTCCTGCAGCAGTGTCGGTGATGTTACAGCATGTTACCTTCCACGGCAGCTTCCTTGCTCTGGTGCATATCAGCACAAGGGTAAAACACCCATGGGCAGCTTGGAGGGCTGATACAGGCAGCTGAGAGCTTTCTCTTGACTGTAACTTTGGTTATTACTCCTTCTTAGGTTTCTCCTCACCTTCAGCATCTCAAAGAGCAATTGTCTGTCCAGGGAGAGAGTGTCCCAGGCTCCCTAACACAGAGATGCTCTGAAAGTGTGGTGCATGAGACGGTTTTCCATGTAAGAACCCAACAGTGAGACCCGGGCAGCTTTCTGCATGTGTCACATGGGTAAGCTCACAGTTAACACAGGCTGATACAGTGCTCAATGTGTCAGACAGGATCTCCTGTGCAGCTGGAGGGGAGCATACAGAATCTTGCTAAATCCCCAAAGGCTCATGAGTTTCTCCTGATGGTTCTTCAGTGCATCCCCTGTTGCTATGCCCAGGCTGAAGGGACCAGGAGAGAGGGGGAGATGTTGCCTACAGAAATGCACTCCTTCTGCAGAAGCTGTTTATGTCTGCCATTCCCACTGTCTTGTAGCTCTTTGACTCTAGTGGTCCAAGAGCCTCCAGATACATCTCAGACCCGAGTGGTATCATCTTTTCTTTAAGGTTTTGTAAAAATGAAAAGACATCACACTACAAAAGAAAAGCACTTGAACTAGTACAGGACAAGGAGTTACGATTAAACCATTCCTTTTATTGGATAATGATCCTTGCTGCAAATACGAAAATGCAGCATGGCTTGTAATGTGTTAAGTTTGTACTACATAAACTTTGTTAGAAACTAACCATCTCACCTCTCAGATGCAAATAATTGAAATTTCCTATAGAATATGTGATATAAATAGTTCCAGTTCCCAAAAAAACCAAGTGATAACACTTTATACATTTATTTTTCATTGCATTAGCTAGTTTGTCCTTAATCCAATAATAAACCTTTAGTTGTTCAACTCTGAGAAAATCTTTCTGTTATCAAAAAGCTGAAAAAATTCAGTGTTTGTGAGTGGAGAAGTAGTTCTGCTTTGGTAAGTTCAGACTCCACTAATGATTAGCTCTTGGTATGCAATAATTTACACCTTGTCCAAACAGGAGTTTTGCAAAGTTTGGCTTTGCGTTTGTAATGCTTTAAGTCACTTGCAACATTATATCCATAAATAGCAACTGTTAGGTCAAATCCCTCAAATATATGTTTTATTTCAACCAGACAAATCTTCTGCTGCAGTTTGAGCAGCAGCTCAACCCAAAGCAGAGACCAGGAGTCCACAGTGGAGGGTGAGAGGGGTGAAGGACTGCATCAAGCACTCAGGTAAACAAAATGCTTGTTAATCTTTGCCCTTGGCATGCAGCAAGCATGAGGGAGTGAGCTCTCATCTGGAAGAGTATTTGGAGAGAAATAGCAAACACGCTATAAATTAACACCCTTGTTGACTTAATGAAAACCTTCCTGCCTTAACAACCTGCCTGCCAGGGGTATGATTGATCCGTCCTCCCAGTGCTCCCTACCACAGAGCAAATCTGTGTGTGCTGTGACGGAGGGCTGGAAATCAGCAGTGAGAGCAACTGTCCCAGCCAAAGACAGGCCATGTCCCCAGCACTCTCCACAGCTCTGGGTTTGCTGGGTGCTGCACCTGTATGTGTGCTGCACCTGTGTGTGTGCAGCCATCATGGGAGATCTGCCACCAGCAAGGACATAGCTGAGATTTATTAAAAGGAACTGTGGTTTAAACAAATCATAAACTGCCTCAGCACACTCTGGTTCAGCTGGACTCAGCTTGCTCTTTGCCCCTGACGTTTCTTGTTACCAGGAGCCCAACTACAAAGGCTTGGCTCCTTTCATGTGGTGTCCTGCCAGGCTGGGTTACAAGTGTGCGGCTGAGAGTACAAGTCTACTCCAGAATCTGCCACCGGGCCCTCCTCTGCCTCTCTGTGGGAGACACCAGTCCCTCTTCTTTATTACAAGGAATCCTGTGCACTGAATTGCTAAACTATCCAGCATCTAAGCCATCTGGGAGACAATTATAAAGGCAACTGCTCTGTCACCATTCTCATGCCTCTTCGGTGGATCTGCATGTATAATCCCACAAGGGCTTTGGACTAGAAGATTGTTTTGTTATAATCAATGACAAGTTTGCTAAAAATGAGTGTTTTACTGTAGTCATTTTGTATGCATTTTTGAGGGATGCTGAGAGGTTGGGCGTGACATACAGTGGGATCAAATTAGGAGGCACGAGGAGGGCTTGTGTCTCCTTTAACAGTGGTCTGAATCTGCCCTGTTTAATTGGTTAATCCTGACAAATATTTGTCAGCAGCTTGACTTGTAAGAGTGAACTGTGAGGATCAGTCCAAAACATGGCTTTTTATTTTATATATAGACCTCCTGGTGTTGCAAAGAGTACAGGAAGGGTATTTCCTTCAGCTTGGGCTGAGGAAAGTGAGAAGGAGCAGCAAGAGGTGGTGGTGCTCATCTTCCTGATGTGCCCTACCGTAGGTTGCAACCAGGACCTTGTCTTTGCATGGGATTTTATACTGCAAATAACTATTCCGTATTTACTCTTTGTTGAGAAAAGAAGACAATTTTAAACAGCACATCCCAGGCAGCAATTTCTAGTGCCCAAGAACTGGGTACTTCTGGTGCTGCTACTGGCAGAGGTGAAGGACTGATTGGGTTGCAGAGGCACGAACAAACTTGCATGCAGGAGCTGGCCTTTAGGGAGCTGCTTTAAAGCATTTTGACAACACTCTTTCCTTTCTCCCTTGTACCTCTCCTGCCTTTAAAGAGCAGATTTCAGCACACACATCTTCTGCTTCTGGACTTGTACATTTAGAGCAAGTGAATTTTCTGCTGTAATTTTGCAGCTGCTCTGGTTGATAATTTCTGCTGCTGTCAGAGTTGCTCCCCACTCTCCCCCGCCGTGCCCAAGGCACAGAAGCCCTTGTTCCCCATGACCAACTGCACAGGGAGGGACAGTCCTGGGGTGGGGCCAGCACCAAGGAGAGTGTTTCATGGAGATCTGGTGAGGCAGAAGAGAGGGACCAACAGGCAGGTGCACTGGCCTTCTGCTATGTTAGAGGTATTTCTGGTAGTATGGGGTTATATCATTAAATGGAGAATGTACAGCAGAAATTTCAGACATGAAACTTGTTTCAGTGTCTCTGATGTGAACGGCTGTGCAAGGGCTTCTTTGTGTAAGAGAGGCTGCAAATGAAGGAGCAGGATACTCAAGGCAAGAGAGATTTTGATAAATGTCTGAAAAGGAAGCTGTTGATGCAACATTTCCTCTCTTGAGCAAGGGGCAGCTCAGCTCTCAAGGCAGCTTAGCTTTGTGTGGGTCCCAGAGCCAATATAAGCAGAGATGCTGGCACTTGGAGAGCCCAAGTGGGATCAGAGGCAGGTGCTCCAACCAATGTACCCCCTCATACCTCCTTATCTGATTTCCCTCTCCTCCACTCCCTCCCCTTTAAGAAAAATACTTTTTGTAATTTGGTTCATAATTTTGGGAGTAGGGAGAATTTGTTTGCCGAGCACCAGTTTAGCTCAATTTCCCTGTATTTCTACATGGGGGTCTTGCACCAGGGCTATTTATAATGACACTGTTAAATCTGAGGTCTGGCATTGTGGTGGGTGTAATGGTTGGCAGAAGATCTGCCCTCTAATCCTACTTCTGCTTTTGCATCTCTTTCTCTCACTCAGTTCAGGATGAAATGTTCCCGTTCTTTTCATGGCTTGGTTTTACACACTCTGGTTAAAGAAGAATATGTGTGCTAAGTAATAGTGCTTGCTTGTTCTTCATCAGATGTGACCTTACACATGTGGAAAGTGTTTCCTATTCTCTAACCAAAAAAAAAAAAAAAAAAAAAAG
>WEKY01052760.1:111735-173426 GCA_013390045.1 Picathartes gymnocephalus | reverse complement strand
AAAAAAAAAAAGAAAAAGCAAGTTGGAGACATGACAACCTAGAGGTAAAAGTTACCAGGAAGATAAAATGTCATCCTAACACAGCAGGATTGAGCCACAGGACAAGTCCAGAAGTAGCTTTCCAGCAGTGTGGCCCTGCCAAGGAATCAGGTGCTGCTGTGGCTGCTGCCATCCAGGCTTGGGTTTTTTAAATTGTGTCACTTGAAACATGCCTGTGAGCATCATCTGAAGAGATAGGGAAGAGGAGGGCAGTGGGCAGCCCTCTCACCAGGCTGTCTCCTGACAGCTCCACCTCTGCCTGCCCAATCCCCGCTGTACTGACACAGCTGTGTTTAAACGTCTCTCTTCCTCTGTGCTCCAATAGTGCTTTTTCACAGAAATCTCTGCCTTTCACCTGGTGAACAGGAAGAAGATGAACACTTCTCATGGCTTTCTCTGTTCCCAAGGATGGAGGCTCTTCACACCTTTAATGGGACCTTCATTGTCCAAATCCAAATACCTTTCTCTATTGAAATGCTGCATCAGATGTCCATGCTAGACCCATGAGAATTTGGCATTTGCAGATAGGCAGGAGGAAGTGCAGTGAGAGGAACCATTTTCTGAGTAACAGATTCTGCTGAGGGCTGTGTTTATGTTAAGCCCTGCTCTCACGTTTCAGACCAGTGCAGAGTTCCATCCATGGCACCCAAATTCACAGGGTGGTGTATGTTTTAGTGGATTCCACCTCTGTGGACTTTCCTGATTTCTGGCTGCTGCTGAGCTGACAGAACTGTTCAGGTCCAGACCAAGCCTTGTTTCTCTGGTAGGCTTCTCCCATGTTGCTGCCCATCAAGGTTGCCCATGAAGTTTTGACTGGGAAGTGCAACCACTGATGCAAGATGGGGGAAAAACTGCAATGCCTCCAGATATATTTGCTTTTTAAGAATCTGCCTGCTGAGTTGGTGGGTGGCTGGTGTACACCAGGAGCTTTCAAATCCTCCTCCTGCCCAACACAGCATTACCTCCCCCATCCACACCAGGCTGGCACTGACTGGCATCTCACCAGTGTGGAGTGCACTGGCAGAACCCCCATAATTATGTTAATATTCAGGCATCACTTGTAGTGTTGCTTGGCCTAGTCTTTAATTGTGCGAACAGGGAGACATCAGTGACATCAGGGAGTGTAATAGTCTCCCCTCATGCTTCAGTAAGGAAGTTTCCAATGCAAACAGTAATACCATGATGGATGATTTTTCAACAGCTCTTTTACAAAGCAACAAAGAGAAGGAGAATTTGCCTTTGAAGATATAAAATTGCCCAGCTGAGTGGGTGCACAGCAGTGGCAGCATCACACCAGCAGCACCGGGTGGGTGCCTGGACAGCTGCTCTAGTTGCACTCCCCACAAAGGGCTGAGCTCCCAAATCTTATGTCCACAGAAAGTAAAGGAAAATTACGTGTTAGGGAGTACACAACTTACCTGAGAGCATACTCTGCAGAGACTTCTTAGCTTCTTAGCTTCTTCTTCACATTCTTTTTCTGAATAGGAAAAAATAAAGAAGGAGATTATTTCTCTGGAATGCTTTGATGAATGCTATTTGTAAATCCTTTCAATTATTTTTTTCCTGTTATGGAAGCCCGGAAGGCCAGTGTGTCCTTTTTGTGGAGTGTTTGCAATCAGACATGGTCAGATCTGTAGAATATTCCTGTCTTGTAGACAATTTCTCTCCCTCTGCTGTGTCAGAAATCATCCTGCCTGGATGAAGCTATGCGTTTTGAAACAACTTTCAAGTTTGTACATCTGTGCTTTTGGGTTTTTTTAGTCTGGGTCCCTCCTCCCCCTAGTTAATACATAGAAGACTTCTCCAATTAGCCCGACTGACATCTTAGCCACTTCTGCTGGATACGCTGGCAGTCCCTGCAGCTGCGAGGAAGCGATTACCAAATTTTAAAGGAAAAATGAGCCTGCCCTCTAGCTGCTGAGTGCACTCTCGTCCCCGCTTCCTCGACTTTCCTAGAGCAGCCAGACAGAAAGACAGTTTTGCTTCCTCCCCTCATGCTTCCAGAGCTCTGATGGTCCTTGTCCTGTCCGGGGCTCCAGCTGCCTTTGCCACACAGTTCCTCTGCAAAGACATGATCACCTGGTGACCATTAACTGATAAAGGACAGCTGTGTGACTTTTGCACAGCTAAGCTGGCTCTCCAAGCCACAGGGCAGCAGTTTGTGGCATAATTTCACTGCCATTGCCTTTGTCATGGTGAGGAACCCGTTCTTGAAGGGCAGGACAGTGTCTCACAGTCCCCAGGGTCTGGTGATGCATAGCACCCGAGGTCAGCACCGGGGTTTAAACCATGTATAAGATAAGGACCACACTGATGAGGGGAGAAATTGTTTTAGGGGTGTCAGCATAGCTCAATGATTTTTGGCTGTGGTAAAGCCTAGCACTGGCCTTTCACAAAAGAAAGTAATTTCTCCAGTGGTCTGAAAGAAAAGAAATGGTACCTAATTTTAGAAATACTGAAAGAATTGCTTTGAGTGTTTTGGTTTGGATTCTTTTCCTAGAAAAATCAAAGAATTCCTTGCAGGGAAAACTTTCAAGTACTTTCAAGATGAACTATTCTGTTTTCAAGTCTTTGAAAAGAAAACCAAGAAATGAATACTTAGGTAAAGTGGCTTCTTTTTTAAAGCTGTCTCTGCCTAATGAAAATGCTGGAGATAATACAGGTCAGGTCCAGTTCCTTTCTTTGGAACCTTGAACTTTGCCCAGAGTGACTTGGACAGCCATTGCCCAGATTTAGTGATGATAAGATTCTTCCTTTCACTCAGCAAATGCATGCTGTGTGTCCTCTGACAGGCATGCTGGCAGGAGCTGGGCTCGTCCCGAGAGACCGCGGTGCTGGCAGTCCTTGCGGGGTTTCCACTGACCTGCTCTGCAGACGCCGTCTCACTCTGCTGGCAGCACGCTGGGCCTGACTGGGGCACACAGGCATTTAATTAACACAGGGGTTAGGCCACCTTGCTGAGAAGGGAGCAAGACTAATCAAATTACCTCTTTTGGAGGCAAAACACTGCTCTTAACCAGAATTTCCTGTTTCTTGGAGAAATGGCCTAACAGAGACACTATGGTATAACACCTTTTGTCAGAATGAAAATGGCTGTAGGGCACTCAAAAAGCAGCTGTTGAGCTGAACAATAAAATCCTCCCTGACCTCGGAGTTAGGAAGAGGGAAAGAGAAAGATCACTTTAAACATTTCTGATTTAGTCTTTTTTCCTTGGAAAACTAGGATTTTAACTAACAAGAACTTTGTGGTGAGTGTCCGCCATCACTGAACGCTTAAAAGTAAGATGTACAACCTCCTCTCTGCCAGGTATTTGGTTAAGGTGGTGGGGCAGAGGGGTAAGGCACGCAGCCAAATGGGTTCGGGCTCCGTGAAGGCTTTGAACATGACAGGAAACAGGAGAGAGCTGTAAACACGGGCCAAGGAGGTGGAAATGTCTCGGGGCAGCCGAGGGTGCAGTGAGGGGCTGGTGGCAGGCCGCTCTTGCGCGGGCTGTGGCGGGGCAGCCTCGCAGCGCCGCCGGGCCTGTCCTCCTCAGCAGCGAGCTTGAGCTGCAGGGAACAGCTGGCAGAGGCGGCGTGTCTGTAAATCACGGTTAATGAGGAATTTTCCACTTGGGAGGCCACTAGGTGGCATGCGAGGTGCAGCAGAAACGAAGGGCAAAACCAGGAGGCAGAACAGGCTCCTCCCAGGTCAGAGGAGGGGCCATGGCCGGCTCGGGCACCGGGGCACAAGGGCCAGCTTGCTCCAGTAATTCTGTATTCTAACACATCTCAGCTGTGTGGGTGTTGTCTTGTGGGGTTTTGTTTGTTCTGATTATTTGGTTGGAATTTTGTCTAATTGGGGTTTCTTTACATTGAATTTGTTTGTTTGTTTGTTGGGGGGGATTTTTAAAATGTTTGAGGGGGGGCTTTTTTGTTTATTTGTTTCTTTNGGTTTTTTTGGTTTTTTGTTTTTTTTGGTTTTTTTTTTTTTTTTTTTGGGAGGTTTTTTGTCTTTGTTTATTTGTGGGTTTTTCTTGTTTGTTTGTTTGTTTTAAAATGAAAGAATAAGTTTAGGGATTGTGGGACACAATATTTTAGCAGGCTCACGGTTCTCCACAGGTACCTCCTGGGGTACAAACCAGGAGAGATGTAGCCACCCACCCCCTTGGCAGGCTGTGTCTGTGCCTTCACAGCAGTCACCAGTTACCCCCTGCTGTCTTTCCAGCTTTAAACAAAGTGTTATTTTACACAGATGTTCACTGACTAGGCCTTCATCTATGGCCAGATACATTTTTTAAAAGTCACTGAATGGCCACCATCACTCTATACTATTACACTGTTGGAGCTGTTATCCAGATCTGTCATCTCTGCCTTGCAGTGAACTATTTGGTCATTTTCTTGTGGTTTTTTTTTATTCTGATGTGTTTGTTTTTAATGTTCAAGCTGAACAAACTCCAGCAAAGATCCCACGCAAACCCAGATGACTAATCAACTTATTTGTAGCGATGGGTCATAAACACATCTTTGTTTCAATAGGTAAAATCATCTTCTACAATTTGCTTTTGATTAATTACTCCTCATGATTTTTGCAAGTAATGCCATTGAGGTCTCTTAAATTCTCCCAGTGCATTGTTGGCATACACCAGTTTGGAAATAACCCTCTGAATCCTCTGGATTGCTTGGGCATGGCACAGAATGTTATTTTCTCCCAGCTATCCAGCTTGCAGGAATATTGCAATTTGGAACGGAAAACTTAGTTAATGAACCAATTGAATGGTATGCTAAAATATATGAAAAATAAAGTGTATTTCTACAAAAAAGTAGAAGCATAAATAGCCCTGGCTATACATGGAAAGATACAGCTTCCACCTAGTTATGAATCCTGTTCTCTAGGAGGAGAGAGGCAGAGAAGTGTTTTGAAAGGCAGAGGAACCTTAGTTCTGCCCTGGGCATCCTTTGTACAAACACCATCAACCACCCATGAAAGCTGTAGGTTGGACGTGTGAAATGTGAGGGCAGGAACACATTTCCACGTCATCACTTGCGAAGAGAAGCCAGTCCCAGATTTGATTATGAATTACAGGGACTCATCATTAGCTCTGGCAATGGTGTGCTGCCTTCATTTTTCTGCCCCATCCAATATTTGGGTAGTATTGGCTGGATGATCTCCGTCTGCAGCCTACACAGCTATCAAGGGCTGTCAAGACATCCATGCTTCTGCTGCTTCAAGTCTTGAGTGGATTTATAACTGAAGGAACAACTTAGAAGTTTTAGGAAAGACTTGCTCTTTTGATTATATTTTATTTTTCAGCACAAACACCATGAAGGGCTTTTCAAAGCAAACCAATGTGTTTGCTGTTGTAATTTCAGCATTTGCTGTGAAAACAACCCTCTTGGTGGCCCTCTTGTTCCTGTGGCATGTGGGCCTGTTTGGCTGGCTTTTGCCTCAGCAGTTCAGAAGAATCTGTAGAACTGAGCAAAAGGATGAAGGCAATCCAAACACTTTAAAAAGGAAAACCAAACCCCAAACAAACAAGTTATTTAGTAATTTTTGACTTATTTTCTCCTTTTGTCTAAGGATTCAGGCTGTAACTATTGAACATCGGGGTTCTATATATTTCTGCTGGTTCGAAGTAGAAAGCTCTGTTGTGTGGGAGCAGTGATGGACCTATACTGTGCTATTTGCTTAGCAATAAGATGCATTAAAAGGTTGAAGTAGCATTGGATTTACTGTGAAGAGAGTTGGTGCTAAAGGAGCCCAAACTGCCTGTCTTCAATAATTGTCTTCTGCCCTCTGCTTAGTTCAGGCATGTTGCCCTCTCCCTCCCTTCTGCAGAGTGCTTTGGCTTATTTCACTCTGCCAACAAGTGCTTCCCCAGAACCTAGCTACTGCTCTGACCCTGTCAGATAATGACCATGGTATTAGCATTTAAGTTCATGTAAATTAAAGCACAAGTTGGGATTCAGTCTTAACCGCATTTGCTTTTGACATGCTGATGCTGCATGCTGTAGCCACACAGGCACTGAGACCTTCTTGTAGCAGGAACAGATCTTGGAGAAAAATTGCCCATGAGAAACACCCAAATGAAGATGGTTTCACTCTCACAGATGTCTGAGAAATCAGAAATGTTCACCATTTACTTTAGGATGAACCCAGATTCCTGGGGCCTTTGCTGCTTAGCAGAAAGGTCATGGAGGTCTTTTGCCTCTGTAACAGCCTCGAGGTAACCAGTGAGGCATCCACTGGGCAGTGACAGAGGCAGTCCCTGCTCCTGCCTGGTTTCAGGTGGGAGCTCTGCACCCTCTTGCCCATACACAACAGATGGGATAAGGCATGCCAAGGGGGCTCCTTGAGGGAAACTGTTCTGCCTGGTTTTAGTTTATTTGCCACAAGCTCAGCCCTTGCTTTCCTGCAGCCTGGCTGCTCTCCCAGAACTGGGGATGGTCTCTCTTGCTTGGAGAAGAGGTAATATGTCCATGGCTCTATAGCACTGTGGCCTTAGGCTGGTTGCCTGGACTGATGCCTTCAAGTTTTTGACATTTTTCATCTAATGGTGAGCTTAATCAGTTCTCAGTAGTGTCACATTTCAGCTGGGTTTTGACAGCAAGAGAGGCCACTCTCTGGTTGCTGGTAGGTGAAGTTGGAGAAACACAAAGTGGGCTAGAGGAGGAGTTCCAGGAGGAGGGATGATCATAAGGAAGGATACTACAAAGGATTGACCAGAGTCCCCCATCTGGGCTGTGGCTATATCCCATCTGACCTGTTCTGCAGGGTCTTGGCTACATGAATTGGGCTTCCAAAACCCCAGCAGATATGAGCAGAGGGTTTTAATGCTGCTACTGCAGCACCAGTTTTCCAAAGAATTTTAGCTGAGCTCACCGCTGTTCCACTCAGACTCCTTGGAAAAAGATCATTCTGGCTCCACTTCGGAAAAGTGCTTATTTCCTCACCAGAAACTGGTGTCCTAATCTAACCTCAGTGATGTAAGGCACAGATAGGGAGGGGCCCTGGTGTTTGGCATCAGGCCAAGCCAGCAATAAGGGTGCACTTGCAGCACTGTCAGCAGGGATAATTTTGATTTTTCTACAACTAAAACAAGAATATTCTTTTCCTAAAAATTTTCTAAAATGTTAACTGCTCCTACACTCTCAGCCAAAACAGCTACCTGGTAAAACCTTGCAAAGTAGAGGCTGATCCAGGGTTTGCACTTTGATATTGCAGTAGAAATGTTACTTAGTACTGTGGGAAAAGAATGAGTTCCTCAGGCAGTGCTAGGTTTTTAAAAAGCAACTCATGGTCATGTATTTGATTTCCAACTCAAAGCTTTTAGTGCATGTTCCTCACTAAAGGGTCAGCTTGGTTTTCCAGGCACTGTGCTGGGCTATGTGGTACAAACCACAGCCAGCTCACTCGCAGCACACGGAGCAAGAATCTTCGGCTCTTATGGGTAGGAAGGACCCTAATGTAAGGAATCAAACTGAGATCACAATTAAAAAATACATTAATGCAATACAATGCATTAAAATTTTGCCTGTTGAATGCTGAAATGTTTGGAATGTGAGGGCTTTGAATGTTGAAATATCTTAATTAGACTATGAAATTAAAATATTCAGTTCTGGCAGTGCCCATATAGAACTTTTAGCCTAATCCAAATGGGTGTTTACATATTTTTCCTATTAAATGTCACTGAAATCATCCTGTTTTCTGGGGTACCTGGTTTTCAACACAACTGTGTTTACCCATGCACACCATTCTGTTAGAAAATTTTCAGCTCTTTTTAGCTTTGACTATTGGATAATATAGAATCAGTTAACTTACCTGGTGTATAAATCGTCTCTAAGAAATTATTCAGCAACATTATTTTAATTAAAGCTACACTAATGCCTGTATGTTTGAAACCTGAATAGAAACATCTTGCATATCTCTTCTGGCATGAAGACTGTGGACAGCCTTAAGAGGTTTTGCTCTTCCTCAGGTCCCACACATCTATTAGTACATGTGATACAATGTTTTACTGTAAAATTTAGGAGATTCAAGTTGCAGTGTGCTGGAAAGGGAAGGTAGTAAGGAGGAAAAGGAGGAAAGTCAGTTTCAGATCCTCTGACTGGTCCTGAGTTCCTCTGTCAAAATGTAGTGCACACGCTGCCCTGTATTTTTAGTTTCCTTTATCATGAGATGGAAGGGCTGGACAGACACCAGAAAAACTTGTAGACTCCCTGACTGCATGGAGGGACAGAAAATGGAAATAGTCTTTAAGTCCTGACACTGTATCAATATACAAGGTGAATGAGGGAAAGACTCTTCTGAGTAATTGTCCTGTAACTGCACATGCAAGAAATGCAGAGGTAAAAACATTTTTCCACTTGGAAATGTTATTTTTTTAAAGTGCCTTGTTTTCCTCCTGCGATGATGTGGTGACAACCTATTATAAACATGAACAGCACAATGAGTAGTATGTCCTAGTTAGAGGGTCAGGAACAAAGCTCCTTAAGTCACAGAGAGATGTGTCTTTTTTAATCCATTTATACCATCCCAGTGAAATGACTAGTTTTGCTGAAAAAATTCTGAAGCTGTTTTCATTCCATTTTTATTTACTATTATTGTTATTATTATTATCATTATCATTATTTCTTGTATTCTAGTAGTTGAAGTTGATAGCAAAGGTAGCAACCATACAGCATAATTATTACTGTTTCAGTTCTGATTTTGGTTTAAGATCCTTGAGGCCAAAACTTTTATGTGCTGCAAATCAAGGGTACTCTAGTGAGTGCTTTCTTGGCTTCCAGAGAGTGATCACCAATGACAGCTAAAGATCTCATCTGTTATTTATCAGCTTCATCATATTTTAAGTTTTGCGGGCAGTGGAGTAATAAAACACCTCTGCATGGGAAATGATTTAACATCACAGGGATTGATCCAGCTGGCCAGCATACAGGTAGAGAACATGAACTCTGGAAGCTTTATGGAAGAGGTGGTTTTCCAAATGCTGGAATTTCTTTATTGATCACCTCTTATAATGTCTTTCCTTTTTTAAAAACCTGCAACATTCATCCAGACTGAAAATCAGAAAGGGCACTTTCATTGCCCATTTCTGCAGAACATGGTGCTCAAGTATGTGCAAGACACTACTGTTATTACCAGAAGTGCTACACCAGCTTGGGAAAACGACCTTTCTAGGACTGATGCTAGGTTAAATTTCCATGGAAAAGCCTGTCTGCTCCCCTGCCACTCCAGGAAACCCCATTTGTGGAAGCAGATGCTTCCTACCAACCTGACACCCAGTGACTGGTGTCCTGCACCAGGAGGGTCTGGTCCACGGCAGACCCCATAAGAAGGGCACTCAGACTGTAAAGTATCATTTAAAATTCTGTTTATTAGAGTGTCTTGGTTTCAACTGCAATAGAGTTAATTTTCCTCTGGTTCAGTGCTGTGTTTCAGATTTAGTATGAGAATGATGTTGATAACACTGATGCTTTATGTTGCTTAGTAGTGTCAACCTTAAGACAAAGACGTTTTAGTATCTCATGGTCTGCCAATGAGCAGGTGCACAAGAGGCTGGGAGGGAGTGTGGCCAGGACAGGGCACCTGAACTGGCCAAGGGATATTCCATATCATAGAACATCATGTCCAATTAATAAACTGGTGGGAATTGACCAGGAGCTGCTGATTGCTTCTTGAGATGGTGAGCAATTATACTGGGCATCACTTCTTTTTCTGGGGTTTTATTCCTCTCTTTTCTTCTCTTCATTCTCTCTCTTTTTATTATTATTATTATCATTGTCTTTGATTTTGTTTTAATTATTAAATTGTTCCTATCTCACTAGTTTCACCTTTTTCTGATTCTCCTGCCATTCCACCAGTATGAAGGGGGGACAAAGGGGGAAGTGGACCAAGCAGCTACGTGGTACCTTAGTTGCCTTCTGGGATTAAATCCTAACATGGAGAAAACACTATAAAAATCTTACATCCCTTCAGACAGCAGGAGCCCCGAGGTCTGCACCCACGTGCAGCATATTGTGCAGACCGCTCCACACAGAGGATTACACCAGTTTGGTGATTTGAGCTGTTACAGGATTTTCTTACAAGATAGCAACTCTGCTCTTCATATCTACTGTGTCAGACAGTGGGGATGTTCACACCACAACTTCGTGCTGCGCTTTTGAACAAAGGCAAGGCCACGCTGGTGATGTAATTGCTGGTGCCAAGTGGGAGGTGCCCACAGACTGCTGCATTACAACTGATGGTGAAATTTGCCCTGTGGCTGCAGGGTACCCCAGGTGCACACACAGGCTAAGTGCTCCACGGGTCAGGATCACTGCAAGGAGGCTTCCCTGCACCCGGATCTCTTACAGAAGCTGTCCCAGCTGGCAGTGCTGCACAAGGGGGGCTCCCGAGGGGCACCTGCAGCAGCTCCGTGGGCTGCACACCTGCTCCATGCCCTGATGGTATGTGCCAGTTATCCTGCAGGCACACACCAACCAGGCTGCTAGCCGTGGGAATTATGGCTCAGTCATAAGGGCTAATCCACTGCCTCTTCCTGTGAGATCAGTCTTCTCAGCTCATCTTTCAGCAAACCTTGCTAGGGAGGTTTAAGACACCCTAGGGTAAAAGCCACCAAAGGGTAAAAGCCCTTTGGCAGGTGAAAACTGAACTTCATTTCAGTGTTGTCGAACTTCTGCACATTGTCACTAGGCAGATGTTCTTTAAACAATGTAGAGTTACACTTCATTGACACGAATGACCCAAGTGTCTTTGTGCACCAGCTGATTCATGCTGGCATTTTTATTATTCTGCAGCTATTGTAGAAAGATAGGGTCCTGATCCCCTGTCACCTCACCCAAATCAGTCATTACTCAGGCCTCTGCCAAGGAAGTGGGAAAGGCTACCAAACCAGAGGAGCAGCCCTCCTGCTCCTCAGCACTCTGGATGCACTGGTGCAGGCAGGCACAGGGTGTACACAGGCTGAGCACTCCTGCTGACAACCAATATTTCAGCACTGACAACAGACCATGGTAGAGGCATGGCAGGGCTAAGGCAGCAACCTCCCTGAGCACCTGATGGATGCTGCAGAGGTTTTCTTTTTCCTTTGGTGCAAGTTGGGTAGAAGATGGCAGTGCGGAAGGAGACACTGAGAAGTGCATGAGGACCCCAACCCGTGGTGGGGTTGGGGAAGGTGGTGGCTGGCAGGCAGCAGGAGCTGCCAGGACCACCCTGAGGCACTCTGTTTGATGGGCTGGCACTTGCCAAACACAGATGCCTCAGCTCAGTGCTCCTCAATGTCTCTACTGCAGAAAGCCACATTGTCTCTCCTTGATCAGTGCTCTCATGTCTGTTTGGACAGGGCAATTTCACTTTTCTTGCTCTGAAAGAAATATCTTTAAACAAAGTTGCTTTAACCTCACAGAGGGTTATTACCAGTTACTCAGGCATGCCTGGAGCGTGCAGTGGAGCTGCTCAGGCTTCAAAAATCAGATTATAAATCTGGAGGAATGTGTTCTTGAGGCGTGAGTCACCTTAACTGTGACATATTCATTTGGACTGTTTTTGCTTAAAATAGAAACTCTGAGCATCATACAGCAGCAAGAGGTGACAAGGGACGGACAAAAGCCTCCAAGCACTTTATCCCAAGGGAAACACAGTAGAGAATGTGCCCAGCCCCAGCAGCAAAGAGCTGTATTCACAGATCTTGCAGGTGCAGCTGGGTGGGCTCCTGCCCCAGGCACATGGCACAGCATAGAAGGAAGTGCTCAAGAGTCGCAGAAACCTGTGCTGACATGATCTGAAAGCAAATACTGTTTTGGACTGTCCTTCATTGTTTTGGACTGTTCCTCATATCTGCCAGGTGAAACCTTTGACTGTGGTGCGTGCAGCCTTAGTGGGGCTCTGATGTGGGAGCAGGGAGCTTCTCAAGTGCTTCCACTACTGTGCCCAGAGCTTCTGCCTCCAGCCCTGACAGTGCCCAGAGCACTTCTGGCATGGGCTGACCTGTCCCTGAGCCCTGCAGCAGGGCTCAGTGCCACAGCCCAGCGCTGGTGTGCAGTGAGGGTGCATTGGTGTGCAGGCTGTGCCCCAGGTGGGATCCCAGAGCCTGACACAGCCAACAGCAGGGAGCACTGCCTTGGGGTGCCTCAGGAGGAGCAGCCTCTCCTGGGGATTAAACAAGCCTGACCTGACAGTGCCTCCAGGAAGAATTTATGGCTGCTGTGAAGGATTATGTTGGATGAGATTCAATGGCACTCCCCTGAGGAGCCATGGCTGAGTGCTACCCTGTCTCACAGCCAGACACTGCCCTCAGCAAAGAGTAGAGCAAAACAACCTGGAACCCTGTCCTTGTCTTTGTACCACAGATGAATCAGGGCCTGAGGTGAGGGGAAGGACAAAGCACCAGTGTGGCAACTCTTTTTAGTCAATGAGTAAGCAAGGTCTGACAACAACCTGCTGCCCATCCCATCATTGCTAGTGATGTCCCCTGATTTACAAGTGCCCAGTTTGACTTCAGCAGAGGATTGGGCACTTGTGTAATGCAGCTCTGCTGTTATACAACTAACTCCAGCCACACGCTTTCTGGTTTCACTTGTGATTCATATTATGCAGGAGCTGAAATGTTCTCAGTGGCTCCCCCCAAACAAAAGTCACACTGCATTACTTAGGTTAAGGTTCGAAGTGCTCAGACCCTTGAGCAGAAGTAAGCATATCAAACAAATTGACAGCAGCTAATATTTACAGGGCCAAAGCTCACGGAAAATTAGTAAAGTCTGTGAGATGACTGTGAGCAACAATTCCAAACCCAGAAGTCAAACTTTCCAGATTAAAGGGACAGTAAAAGACTCGTCAGTGTCTGACAATGAGGTTTGCTTCTCTCCCTTGTATATCCTGCACAACGCTGCATGTACAGCTTAAACTGAAAACTTCTGACCCTAAAATCAGGCTTTATATCACATGCCTCAATGAAAGGACTTGTAGTAGGCTAGTCCCAGAGGTATCTAGTTCATGGAATGCTTTCTTGGAATTCGTGCAACAACAAAATATTGCCTGCTGCTGCTTCCTAAGCTGCCTTATGGTCTGTAGGACATGGGTCCATGGGCAAATGTTTTTGGGATACAATTCCCACTTGCAGACTGATAACTTTGTGCAGTCCCAAATTTTTGTGGCATGGAAAGTAGGACTCTGAGAGCTACACCATGCAAGAAAAAGTTGCAGAAACAGGGACACAGAGAGAAGAACAGACAAATCATAGGGCCTCCCCTCCAGATGTTTACCTGTAATATGAGTTTTTGACCTGAAGCCCACGGAAGATCTCTCCTGAAATTGCTCCCATGCAGCACCCTGATGTCAAAGCCCACAAGCTATCACTGGACATTCATGTTGCACCTCCTGCTTGGCAGTTCCAGCATAAATCCAGCTGCAGAGCAGGACAGTGGTCCCATTTTTTGGGACAAGGACTCCATTTGATTTAGCTCATTTCTGGAAACCATCCTCATATACACGGCATGTCCCTGGCCAGGCATCTAACCTGGTGCTCACCCCAAAGTTACAGAGTAGACCAAGAGTCTACAAAATCAGGGCAGTGGTATGGGGGAGTGGTGTTCAGTACACCACATTTTTCATCCCAGATGATGTTCTAACAGCAGGCATGTTTGTGGAGCCAGAGTTAAGCTGGGACTAGATGCACATTGAGGCTGAGTCCCCTTGCACTCTGTCAGGGGAAGAGTGCCCAGGACAAGAGGCAGGGAGAGGGCAACTGAGGACAACACATCACAAGAGAGGTGCAGAGGAGTCCAGTCATGACCAGAACAATGCTGGTCTAAAGGGGACCTGGGAATTCTACCTGTGGCCACAGAGCTCAGATGTAATCCCTGGACAGAAGAAGGCTTAATGCAGGTTGATTGTTGTGGGGCTGGGGCTGCCTGGTGCAGTCCTCACTTGATACTCTTGGGGTCTTGTGATGCCTCAGCCTTGCATCCCAGAAGATATCTGAAACAAGAAATCCTGCTAAGAAGCCTCCCATAACCACACTGTAAGTCCACAAGTTAATCCTCCACTCCCCTCCTCCCTGCATTTGCAGGGGCTGAGCTCTTTCTCTCACAGTATGACAAATCCTTCTGCAGAATTAATTTGATTGATATTTAAATCAGCAGCTGCCAACCTGCAGCCCATTAAATCCCACTGGTACAAGGTAAGTAACCAAAAAATGTGAAACCTATTATCAGAAGGAATAAATTTGTCACAGGGGGATCCCACATCTGTTGGGGAAAATATCTGGCCCCATAAATATAAAATAGTCCACAGCCTCTGAGATATGTGTTTGCCTGTGAAACATCCAAGATTTTGGTGGAATGGGATTCTATGGAGTTAGAGTTTAGCCATGGGATAAAAATAGCCATGGCTAACATTTGGAATAGCAATCTATGTTTTGC
The DNA here is from genome assembly GCA_013390045.1 of Picathartes gymnocephalus. NCBI lineage: Eukaryota > Metazoa > Chordata > Aves > Passeriformes > Picathartidae > Picathartes > Picathartes gymnocephalus. The sequence goes on along the minus strand of WEKY01052760.1, from coordinate 158,987 downwards.
AAATTTGTAAAAAGCCATTATGCAAACACAGTTGTGTCATGGCTGTGTCATTTAATAGCACAGGGATTTAAAATTTGGCCAACCCAACTGGTTAAGCCAGTTCTTTTATAATTTCAAAGAAAAAAATGCAAAGTCGCGTCTATTCTTCATGGGGCTTTGTTTGGTTTCTTGCAGGTTTCTAGCTTTTTCTCCATTTCTTAACTGCTTGCATAATACATTACAATTATAATTCAGGGAGAAAAGCCTTTTGTGGCTGCCAACAGCCCAGGTGGTAGAAAATGTTTTACCAGCAAAGTCAGGCAGGTATTTTTATTGGTGACTGAGGAAGAGGAGGAGGTTAAGCCATGTGAAGCTGTTTCTATGCTCCAGCATTCATTAACAAGATGAGGCAGGGACTGTATTTGCTTCCTGAGGGATTGGTGGTCAATACTGCAACACAGTAAAGTTCAGCTTACACCCTCTCAGGGTTGAGGGTAAGTTAAGCAGATGCTGCTGTTTCATTTGGTCCCATTACATAGGGCCATTTAGCATATAAAAGAAATTTTTTGGCTGTGAGCTCATCTTGCCACATCCATAGTTATTGAGGATAACACAGAATTAGACAACATTAATGAAACAAAATTACTCTTAGCTCTTTGCGGTATGATGGCAAATGGCCATGTTGAAGTAGGCAGATGCAATTTGCCTTGGTTTGCAGGTGTGGAAACTGAAGTACAGGGGTGAGCTGCTCAAGACTACAGGAAATAACTGACAGGAAATAACTGACAGAACTGACCCAGTCCTGCTTGTTTTTTCTTTTTTTAGAATGTCCTTGTGTGACGTTCCCTGACTGTGTATTATGGCTCCATAGCTTGCCTCTGCACTGCTGAACTTCTGACATGTGTCGCTGTGGGTCAGCAACTGGGACATCCCTGGGGGTTGAAATAGTTGATTTTCCCTACACCTTGGGCATGAGTTAGCCACACTCCTGATCACTTGCTCTCTGCAACACTTTAAACACCTTGCCCAGACTGAGCTTCCTACAAAAGCAGCTTCATCCCTGGAAGTTATTTAAGAAAATGTTCTATAACTATTGTTCAGAAGTGCTATAAGGGCAACTGGGTAGGAGGTTGGATCAGCTGATTTCCCAACATCTGCTCCAATCCTACCTGATTTTATCTGAATGACTAAAAAAATTCTGACACCCTATTTTCCGGCTGGGATTGTGCTGAGGAGCCTCAGCTGTTTGTCACCTGTCATCTCATGAGTTGTGATGGCTCCAGTCCTTCTCTTCCAGAGCTGTCACTGCTGGAAGCACCTGGAGGCAACCAGTGACTTGGGATGCATGTACCAGGGTTGCTGTCCAACCAAAGGCTGATGGTTTGGCTCTTGTAGCTGCTGGGCATCTCTCAGCAGCAGGAGCCTCTGAGATTAATTCACAGCTGTCCAGGGTACACTTGGTTTTCATGGCACTGGCCTTCCCAGCAGCTTAGCCAGGCAGAAGCACCAAGGAGTGAGGGAAGGCAGCTGCCCAGTGCCCAGGTGAGGAGTGCCCGACTCCTGCCTGTGTCTCCTGCAAGTCTGGTGGGAGTTAGCTAAGAAAACGTTTTTGGGGTTCTGCAGCTTAAGTGCTTGTCTGGACAAAGGAGGACTCTGCACAGAGGACAGCTATCAAGAATTGAACCTAGATTTCATACTAGCACCTTTTGCACCAGACCACCCTCTTCCTCCCTACCTCCATTAAAGCAGAATGATGTCCTCATGAGACAAATAAGTTGTTGTCCTTAGCAAGTACTAATATTCTTGACTGAGTGGTTTCTCTGGTATCATAATTTAATTCAAATCGAAATATGAATCCATTTATTTTCAGCATCTTAGGAATGTGATTTTACTACTACTGTGAGTTTTGAATTGCCACTGCTTTGAAGTCTTTCAAGTTACAATTCTTAGACATTACACACATTTATGCCTGTCACATTGCATTCTCCTACTTGCTTTTGAAAAGAAGGAATCAGTAATGTGTATTTTTTTTCCCATGAGAAAATACATTTTCTCTTTCTACAATTACATTGAAATAGAGAATAAAAATTGAGCCTTCATGCTTTTTTTCAGTAAATTGAACTATTGTACACCGTTTTTCCCTCATACTTTGCACTGACTTATATTTAATGCTTACCATTGTCATTTCTTTTTGCAGGAAATTTAGATGGTCCTTTGAATGTAACACATCATATTTCCATAGACCTTTGTTTGCTTTCACTTAATTCTTCTGTTCTTTGGAAGTGTCCTTTCCTGTACTTGAAAATATTTCTCATTATTCCATGGATCCCAGCATAGAAATGTGTTCTTTCCCTATATGGAAAACAAAAGCAAGAAAACTTGTGGATTGAAATCAAGGCAATTTAATAAGTGAAGCAACAAGATAAAAACCCCCACAGGCAACACAAAGTAAATTGCTCACAAGCAGACCAATGTCAAGCCACTCACTGAGCGACAGCACCTTTAGAAACCTGAAACATCCCCTTCTTCCTCCCCCCAGTTTTATTGTTGGCATGATGTTACACAGTATGGAATATCCCTTTGACCACGTCAGACCAGCTGTCCCGGCAGTGTTCCCTCCCAGTTCCTTGCCCCACTGCCAGCCTACTCACTGGGGGAAAGCAGAGTGAAGAAATGGGAAAGCCTTGATGCGGTGCAATGTTCAGCAATAGCTGCAACCCTGGTGTGCTGTCAACCGTGGCTCAGCCACAGATCAAAACACAGCACCATACAGGCTGCTGTGAGGAAAGCTGAATCCATCCTGGCCAGACCCAGTCCAAATGCCTGCCCAGGAGGGAGAAGGGGGTTGAGACTTTCTCCCCATGCTTACTTCTTTATCCCAAGTCTTGGTAGGCTACAATGGAGGGACAGCCTGAGCAAAACGGAGAAGAAATTGAGAATTCCCTGCCTGGGGGAGCACAATGACCGCCAAACCAGTGCCAGCTACTTGTGTCCTTGTTTCTCTGACATCCCTGGGATGTCTGATACCCATTTTTATGCTATCAGGCAGCTTCAGCACAAGGGTACATCCATAAGCTGCCGGCATATGGCTCCTGGAAGATACGCTTTCAAATCCTCTTTTGGGACATGAGGGAATTCAATTTACCATGTTTGCCTTAGGTAAAAGAGGTTGGTGTTCAGCATTTCTGCATTTAATGAGACACAATGCTGTTGGTACGTGCTAGCTGTGTTGTGCAAGTACTGGATAGAGCCAGCCCAGGCTGGATCCGTGTCTGCATCTTTTCTGTGACGTGGGCACTGAGAAGCTCCTTCTGACAGCCTGGGGCAGCCCCAGCCTTGCCTCAGGGTGCAGCTGGAGGCCCCAAAAAATTTAAACCCCAACTTTTGTGCGCCTCAGCCTGGTATTGAGCAGAGGTACTCCTCCAGCTCACCTGGTCTGTGATGCCATGTCTCTACTCTGTCATTCATGCTCAAAAGCACTTCTTCAGAAGACATCTGGAAAAAAAGTCATCCATTTCTTTCTGTTCCTTCTTTAAATATCCACCATGATCTCTAGGCTTTAAGCAGACAGTGCCCTAAAAATATAACATGTTCATTTGTGTGCTCTGTTAATGACAATAAGACAAGACATCAGGAAGATTTCAACTTGAAATGTGCATTCTTTTCTGGATCTCTTGATGCTTCAGAATGAATCTGCATCTCATATCCACAAGGATAACAAAGGCCATTCAGAAGCATGTTAACTGTTGCCAATAGTGATATGATCTGCATGTTGTGAAATCAAGATTCAAATAAAAATCCTAGTGTCAGGCAATAGGTCTGTTTAGAATATTTTCTATAAGAGCTATAATGAGCCAAAAAGGTGAGGACGGGGCCTGTAGCTGTAGGTATTTCATAGACTGTCAAATTGCAAGATGGAGCCAGATCCATCCACATAAATATTTATATTAGAGAGACAAAGCTGCAGCAAATTCTTGGCGGATGGGAAGTGTCTTCAGATGATGTGAATTTTTATGGTTTGTGCTTTCCAGCAGGGCTGTGACAATTCATATCAACAGAGGAGCTGCTCCTCTATAATTAGCCAAATCCTTGCAACAGGGACTACAGTCACCTTCCCATCAACCCTGCTCTTCTCACACGGTTGCTGTTTAACGAGTCACAAAAATGCTGCTATCAGAGATCTTGACAGCACACCAAACAGAGTATCTGGAACTTGGGCTCCCTGTGAGACAGCAGCAGCATTAATTAATGATCTTTAGTTATATTAAATGATCAAAGATCAGCAGATCAAAGGAGACAGTTTCTTCCACCAAATGCTGGATGCAGGAGATGGGCTGGGTTATGGCAAGGGAGGCCGAACAGGAGAGAGGCAGCTGAGCTCCCCCCTGGGAAGAGGGGAGAGCACAAGGGGCTGCTTCTACTTGTGGCCCAGGTCACTCCCATACACGGCAGGGTTGGTGAAATTGTGTCTTACCCCCAGCATTATATCCAGCAAAGCCACCTGTTAGTACAGACAAAACAGCAGAAAGGTTATTGGGGTAAAGAGGTCTTGGCCAAATGCCCTCCATCACATTTTTCTGGGGACAGAAGAGTAAAGGACAAGCTTTTCCAGCCTGGCTGCCCTGCCCCATCAAATGCCCAGGCAACACCAAGATGCCTACAGCATTAGAGAAAGACATGGACAAGGCAAGTAACTAGAAACTGGAAACCAAAAAGATCACAACATTTCATTACATAAAGTGAACATAAAGCCCATTTCTGATGCACATGCAACCCTCCCTGTTCTCACCACAGGCCAGGAAGTGACCTGCATTGGGAATGACCCTGCAGCTCTCCTCCGACATCACAAACCCTTCACAAGAGCTTCCCTGCTCCCGGGATGCCCATGCCAAGACCATGCCTGGACATTGTGGACAGTCTCTACATGATATCCCTTAGCTTGACTTCTGGCATGAGCCTGCTGAAGCTCTGGTCTGCCATCACCAGTGCCCTGACTGGACCTTTCAGGACCATGCCACCCTGTCCCAGCATTTCCATGATCATCTATGCTGTGCTGTGCAGGTGAAGGGTTTATCTGGTCTCCTCATCCTCCTTGCCAGGCCCCAGGGAAGGCAGTTTCATAAGGAAATGGGTGCTATTTCGAAGAGGCATCACCCATCAGAAAAAGCACAACTGAGTGACTTTTTCTGAAACTTTTGCAGCACTACTGCCTGCTTGGGCTCCCACACCAGCCTGCTCATTGGAACAATCCAGTCTGATGATTTTTTTTGGCAGCTTATACAGAATTTGATTGCTTTTGCTCTGGACTGTGACTGTGTATTTCTATTTCTGGCCTGGAGGATTTTCAGAGTCAGGGCAGACCCAGGGACACTCAGTCCTAAGGGATGCCTTCAAAGAGCATCCACCCCCTCTACCTGGAAGCTGCCCTGGACACCCCTCCAGTTAAATGCATGAAGCCTCCAAAGAGAAATTCAAGGTGCCTTCACACACTAGTATAGATCGCAGAAGTATTATTTGAGCACCAAGAACTTCTTAAAAGCAGAGTAAGAGCAGCGGGGTAGGAAACATTCTCCTTGGCATCATAGCAATACAAAGAGGGGTGTTTCCTATTACTCTCCTCTCTGACTCCACCTTCTCACAACACTTCTGCAGCTAGTTCTTTGGCAATTAGGTGATGCCTTACTGTGCTGGTTTTGGCTGGGGTAGAGTTAATTTTCCTCATAGCAGCTGGTATGAGATTATGTTTTGGATTTGTGCTGAAAACAGTGTTGATATTTCAAGGATGTTTTTGTTGTTGTTGAGCAGTGCTTACATAGAGTCAAGGCGTGTTCTGCCCCTCACACCAGTGAGGAGGCTGGGGGTGCACAAGAGGTTGTTATGGGATGTAGCTGGGACAGCTGACCCCAAGGGATCCAAGAGATATTCCAGACTCCATGGCATCATGCTCAGCACATAGAGCTGGGGGAAGTAGGAGGAAAGGGACATGTAAGGGTGAAGGTGTTTGTCTTCTCCAGTTACTGTAATGCATGTTGGGGATGGATGAACACCTGCCTGCCCATGGGAAGTGATGAAAGAATTCCTTGCTTTGTTTTGTTTGAGTGCACAGGGCTTTTGCTTTACCTATTAAACTGTCTTTATCTCAACCTATGAGTTTCCTCAGTTTTACTCTTCCAATTCTCTCCCCCATCCCACCTGAGGGAGTGAGTGAGTGGCTGTGTGGGGATGAGTTGCCAGGTGGGGTGAAACAATGACAGTTATCTTCAAGCAAACACCACTCAATTTATCAAAGAATAGCTGAAAAGGTAAATTGCTTTCTGACTACAGCTTTATTCCACCTCCTTCCTGCGTGATTTGATTGTGGGGGCTCCAGAAAACTGCAAACAGAATTTCCAGGATATTCTTGGAAAGGATACGTGTGTGTGTGTGTGTGTGTGTGTGTGTGTGTGTGTGTGTGTGTGAAGCATATGGGTGTGCTTGTTTATATGTATGAATATATGTATGTTTTGCTTATTGTCTTTTAGGTATGTATGTCTACAGAGAAAGACAACAAAATGAGTGGGGATTGCTTTTCATCACCACGGTCCCAGAGGGAGCCGTGTGCTTGCCTCCCTGCCGCTGCCTCCACACCCATGTCCAGTGCTGCCACAGGCAGCTCCTGCTTGCTCACAGGATGCAGAAGTTGTAGCAGTCTCAGCTCATGCCACCACTCCTCCCTGCACCCTCGGATATGTTGGGCAGCCCGGAACAGCCTGAATGGCAGATGGAGCCTGCCCATGGATCTCCTCTGCCACGGAGACCCAGAGTGGGCAGACATGGGGCAGACATGAGGCAGACACGGGGCTTTACTCAGCCCTGGGCTCTCTGCCCTGGGAGCAGGAAGGAGCATTAGCCCACAGGCTGTGCCTCTCATCACCATGGAACCACTCCTCTTGCACACAAGGGAGACATCAGCAACATCCAACCAATGCTACTTTATTTCCACACCCGCTCTGGGTATGAACAAGTAATGCCAGACAAAATTAGCATCTCAGTTGCTCTGGGGTTCTCAATATTTGACTGCAGTCATTGACATGTGCAAAGTAGCGTGCTCACAGTGAGATCACCATGACCTCCCTCTGCAGCCCAGTCTGGTCAATAAGAGCTTTGAACGTGCAAGACCAATGCCAGGGATCTGCTCTCACAAGCTGGGGAGGCCACAAGGATGTGGCTGGAACATGGGGACCTCTTTGCTGGGCCATGTGGAAGGCTAGGAGCCTGGTTTGTGCCTACAGCTTCAGCAGAGGCTGCTCTGTTATGGGATGTGGTGGTTGTGGCTGGCCACACCACCAGGCTGATCAGTAGTCTAGCCAGAAAGGCTGCCAGTGAGAAAACCCTAGGGTCACTGGATGTAACCAAGGATTTTGGAAACCCTAGGCCATGGGATCCTTGGTTTGGGGGTCTGCAAGGCAGGGAGGATAAAGCTGCATTTCATGGTGATGAGGGCTGGAATAGAATTCTGGGCAGTGGGGTTGGAAAGAATGAGCCTATGGTGCCTTCCTGCTGTCCCCTGCTGAGGGAATTTGTGGTTTTGTCCAGCTGCATCATACAAGCTCTGCCAGACCTTAAAAAGTTCACACTTTTTTCTTGATCAGAATATTGGCACATGTGGTGTGAGTTGTGCCACTTTTCAAATCTCAGCAGTGCCTTATCTGAGCTTTGAATGAGAGCACAGTTCACTGGATGCTTGGTGTGTCAGGTCCCCTAACTACCAACCAGCCAATCTCCAACTATATTGGAAGAACTGGTGGAGTGATCCACTAACAAATAATTACAGCAAGGTAATAAGATTTGTGTTGTGCAACCTAGGTTTATGAAATATATTACATTCTCATTTGACAAGTAATTTTAGATTAGTTTGAGAAGTTTGGTTGATAAACATGATGTTCGAGCAATACACTTAGATTTGTGTAAGGAAGCTTACTTAATCTTAACTTGTATTCTGACTGAGATAAAAAATAAGACAAAATTGACACTTGATCTTTGTCTTTTCAGGAGAGATCCAGAAGAAAACAGTTGTTCTTGACAATGTCGAGGGAATTGGTAAAAATACTGGCACAAGTGAATAATAGGTATTCCAGTTTGGTAAAATACAATACACTGTATCTAGGAACAAAAAACACAAGTAATGTTTGCCTAAAAAGGTCCTCTGTCTGGCAGAGCAGTAGTTCTGGGAGAGATTACGATTTATTGATAGATAATCAGTTGTAATGAAATTGTATTATGAGGTTGAGGTCAATGCTGTTCCTGAATGCAGTCCCCTGCTTGTCACTGAGCAGGACCTCTGTAAGGTTTGTTGCCTCTGCATTTGGCATGGGTGCAGCTGGAATGTGCTGTTCAGCCCTGGACTTCACATTCCAAGAGGGATATAAAAAAAAAAAAATTCAGAGAAATTTCAGCATAGACCAATACTGTCTGAAGGCCTGAAGAACCTCTTACAGGAGATCCAAAGCCTACCTATTTTCTTTTCTAAATGGTCTGCAAGACCCTGCATAAGGGTTTTGATGTTACAGGTAAAGATACAACTTTCTGCATTTAGAGTTGATAGATAGGTTTAAGAAAGAAATATTATATAATTATTTTCACCAATGAAATTGATGTTTGTCATACATTTGCCACCCCTGGAGAAGTTTCCAGTCAGTGTTTCTCTGAAGGATATCCTCAAATTCAACTGAACGAAGGACTAATTTGAGGGAATTATGTAAGAACTCAAGCAAATTACCTTCATTGTTCTTCCTGGCCTGATGGTTAGAGGTAATCACACAGCTCAGACCTATGCAAATCTGAAATTCAAAGTTTGAATTCTGTATGTTTTCATACTGTACAATGTTCAAGATGTTGGTGAATGTTACAAAGGAACGCAATTTGTGCCAGTGGCTGCAGGGCAGCCAGTGGACTCCTCCTCCTCTCTGGGGAGATCCAGTGCCTGTGGACCTGCTGGCTGTGTGGCTCTTAGTGTGTACCTGAGCAACAGAACTGACTTCTATGGTGTATTTAAACCATATCAGATATAAACTATAGATTCCTATTCCTTGTTTGTCTTTGTGAACACTAGTGTAATCTCCAAGCCTATGTAGTGAAATTGCAGAGGGAATTGTGACTGGTAAAGCCACCTGAGCTGGGATGAAGGGTTGCCTGGAGCCTCTGCTGACAGCCATAATCTGGCATGAGGGTCATCTCCACTCACTTGGAGGAACTCTGCCAACTGCGATTTTTTAATGGAAAACTCACCAGAGACCACCCAGGGCTGGCTGGCAAATCTGGCTGTGTGTGCTGAGCTCCAGCACACAGCACCAGCCATCAGTGCAGACCCCACTGCCAGTAGCCAAGGAACACCCACTCTTTTGCTTCATCCCTTATCAGTGTGGGTTGCATCATGCTCCCATCTCATTTTGTTGAAAACAACGTCTTGCTCTAATCTTCGAAGTTTCTCATCTGTTAGGGGTAGCTTTAAGGCAAAGCTGTGTCATTATCACCTGCTTCAACCTTGCGTTGCCAAATCAGTGTCTGTTGGTACTTGCAGCTTTGCACATAACAATTTACCTGGCAGATTGTAAACAAGCATGTCTTGAGAAGTTTATGTGCAGTTCTGCACAGCATAGACAGGGTCTGGCTGCCTTACTGTGTCCTTCTCAGGAGACCATGGAAACTCCAGATCTACTGGAATTTAAAATAATGCTGTTATTGTGTGTATGTGTGTGTGTGTGTGTGTGTGTGTGTACAGACACTCATGCTTCTAGGGAGAGCTGTAGATAAAAGGCATATACACTGCAGGCTACGTATACTACATATTGCATGTAAATAATGTAATTATGTAGAAATACAACATATTTATACAAACATACAGATGCATACACATATGTATGTATGTGTGAGTATCAGGAGAGAGTCTATGAGTATGAGGGTAAAGCCACTGAACACATGCCCATCAGTTTTCACATTCAGCCTAGTGTGAGTCCAGGCTAGAGGGCACCCAGCTGATAGCTCAGGCATGAAAGCTTCTTATTCTGCCCAGTTCAAAGCTGTCAGCAGTCCTGTGAGCTGTTTGATCCTGTCCTTTCTATGCACAGCAGTTTAGCCTGGATGGACCCGTTTCTGGTGTTATAAGATCCCAAGGTTTCCTGGGACAAAAAACTAACCTTGGGACTAGATTTGTACAAGCACTCCAGACATAGGACCTTTCTCCTTTGCAAGGATTATCTCTGCTTGCACTTCAAGGCCACTTTTTCCTTTTAATTATTTCTTTGAGAAGACTAAGGCTTTGAAAAATTTTAGACTGGAGACCAAAAAACTAAAAATCTGCCAGTCTGTGTGACTGTGTTTAACAAAATTCTCTTTTTTGACTTGGAATGCTAATTTAAAAGCAAGCAGCCAAGAGCACAAGGAATTTCTGATTATTCTGTGCTGTTACAGACGAGAAGGTTCAGGAATGAGAACAAACCAGATGTCATCAGTGTTGCTTGAAACTCTTCTTTCAAAAGGCACAGACATTAAGAGTCTGGTTCAGTGAGAAATGCTAGCTGCTTCTACAGGCTCCTTGCTTCTTTATTCTTTCAATAGGGCTGTATGTTCAAATACAGCAGTATTTCCTTTCCCAGCTCAGACTATTAAATTTTGTCAATATATATGTTCATCACATTCCTTGTTTTGGATTTCTTTAGCAGGGTGCAATACTTACTTCTGCAATGCAATTCCATGAAATGTAAGAGTTATTCTTCAAAGGCTTTTATATTGTGTTTGAAAAAAATCCCAACATTTATTACACATGAACTGCCTCAGAACCCTGTCTTGGTTTATTGACTACATGATAGCAATAAAGTTGGTAAAATTTTACCTGACAAAATAAAAAATCTCTACTCTTTCATCAGATCACACATTAGAAGCAGAGTTAAAAATCATGTATTTAGGGGCCATCTGATGCTTTGTTTTGTATCTTATAACCACACTACAAATTATGTCCTCCAATCACTTCTTGACTTGTTTAACACAGAAAAATAAGGCATACACAGCTGTATGTTAAAAAAGGCACCTGAGATGGTTTTGTTAGTCCTCCTTGACTGTTTTAAGAGGTTTGTGTAGTACAAGATATTTTTAACTGCCTCTTGCTGTGTGAGGATGAACACAGAGTCTTCTCTGCAAGACCTGTGCCTGCTGCGTAGGTGCACCTGCTGGAGATGTCCTTTTGTCAGGCAGGCATGAGGGAGGCAGAGGTATTTTTAGTATTTCTACACATGTATTTTTCTCTTCTAATTCATGAAGGACATAATTTTGGGACAAGGACTGTGTTATCTAATGAGTTACAACACTTGCCTGTAGGACAGTTTGTTGTTTCCAGCCAGCACACAGCTTGCCATCAGTTCTCAGCAGCTCAGATCTTGGCTCTTAGTGAACCCTTTGCCCCAGTATTTCACAGAAATGATGCTCAGACACACATCCTCCCACTGTCATTTCACAAGACTCTGTTCAGTTCTAGTGCCAGGGACTCAACCTTCCTGTTAAAGGTATCACCAAAGTGATATTTCTGTGATATTCTTCTTCCCCTGTGTTTCTTCCAGCTTGGGGCAGGAGTCACCCCATAGCTGCAGCAGGTGTTCACCACAAGCCCCTTCTTTTAGCACTTCCCAGGATGCAGACCAGGTTTGCTTATTTGCACTTTGGTGCCGTTCTCAAGGCTCTCTTCCCAGGCCAGCTCAGGCTCTGGAGAAGGAGCACACCCCTTACAGCTCCCCCATCATCCTTCCCTCTGCAGCCAGGTTGATGCTGGGCTGACAGTGCACACAAGGTCCAGAGCAGGCTTTCCTCACTGGCACGATGCCAGTAACTGGCTTAAACCACGCAGGTATCCCTCCATCCATAATTCTACAACAATTATTCCTCCAGTCCCTGACTCCTCCAGATATTTTGACTCAGCCCACAAGATCTCTCCAGGGGTGCTAAATTTCCTTGGGATTTTTGGTTGGTTTTGTTGGTTTGTTTGTCTTTGTTTTGTTTCATTTTTGCTTTGGTTTTTTGTTTGCTTGTTTGTTTGGTTTTTTTGGGTTTTTGTGGGGGGGGTTGTTTGTTTTGGTTTTGTTTTTTGTTTTGTTTTTGTTTCTCTACTTCTCAGGCTGTTATTGTGGGTGGAAAATGGTCTTCATGATCTTTACCTCCCCTTCTGCCCTGTCCAGCTGAATTTCTTTCCATTTGCTCTTTTGGTGGCCAGGTTGTGATCCTAGGCTTATTAATTCCCTCTCCTCTCCTCATCTTGCACCTGTCTTCAAAAATACTTCATCTGCTTTAAGCCATTCTTGAAGACAATGATTTTGTCTGCAAAGAAGATTCTGACTGACACTTCTGCGCAGCTTATATCAGAATGTGATTTTAAAAGTGACCGTCTTTCCTTGGCACCAGGTGATGTTTCATGGGACTGAGCTTTCGAATGCAGAGCTTGGAAGGATGAAATATCGCACTAACCTTTAAGGCTTTTCCAGAAACTCAAAACATGGCACTGATCAAATGTCAAGAGCAGTGCTCTAAGATACTTTACCTCAGTTATATTAATTGAAAACACAAGCACTTTGCTACATGTGCTACAATCGATGATGTATCACTGGATTAAATCATTATGTAATGATTATTACTTAGGCATTATTCTCCAGTTTTTCCATTTGCATACTTTTGAGTGACATTTATTTGAAAATATAATGAGGGATACGTTCATGCCTGTAGTATATGGCTTTGAACTTAGACATTCTGTTCATTCTGCATGAACAGAAAAATAGCAAAATTTGCTTTAAAAGTATTTTGAAACATTCCTCTTCTGAGACTCAAAAATCAGGGAACACATTCAGGATCTGCTTCAAGAAGTCTTCAAGACCAGGGTCAGAAGCCAGACTCCTTTGGTACTGAGCCATACTGAGCTTTGTAAGGTCAGGGAACAGATTGTATGACACACTTCTACTCCAGGAAAAATGACCTTGATCAGAAGGTGTCTGATTTCCTGAATGTTTGTCTCAAGTATGAACACACAGTCAGGTTACCAGCCCCTGTATGGTCCTAGACTAGCAGATCATGTGTGTGTATGGTGATCTTAAGCCTGTGCAATTCTTTCGGCTTTATGCATGAAGTTAAACAATCCTGTGTTTGTAGTCTTCATGATTGCAGGGCCTTTGTTCCAAAACTAGCTTAATGCAAGTGTGTCCTTGAGCTCTCGTGGAAATTGGATCTTGAACTGCTTCTGCATGTTCACACTTTCATACAACTTTTGCTACTGCTGTAGGTGAAAGTGCTGTTCATGCTGAAGGACAGATTACACTTGGGACAGTGGCAGGGATTGAAAAATGTGTTCATAACCATCTTCAAAGCAACATTAGTTGAAAATGAAGCATTTTCTAAAAGGGTTTGCTGTTGAAAACAGTGCAAAACTGTATTTTGTACAACTACAGGATCCAGTGTTCAACCCAGACTGCCATGCAGCCATCATGATGCAATTTCCACCCTACTCTTTTGGTCTCATAACCAGATTTTGTAGACTCAAAGAGCTACATCCAGCAGCTCAAACTACAAGTAGCACTGACTGTACCCTTTCTGTAGCATTGAAACTTCAGGTGATCTCCTTAGGACCTAAAGGATGGAAAGGCTTTATTAGAAGTGAGCTGGATTTACACTAATCATAAAAGATTTCCCAAGAGAGCTTACAAAATCAACTGAATTTCAGTGTATGTACTTTTATAGACATCCTGATAGTCCTTTAAAGCTCATCAGTTCAATACTAACAATTGTGTGTAAATAACTTGATGGTGAAACTGCTACAGCACATCTTTCAAGGATGGTATCCAGCTGACAGGTCAGCAGAGGAAAGGCAATTTGGAAAAAGTTCCCTACTGCCTTGACATCAACAAAAAATTCATGTATTCAACCTGTAACAACACCAGCTCCTCTCAGATGGGTTATTTCTCCTAGGAGCACAGAGAGAAAGTAAATAGCCTAATTCCATAGAAGAAACACAGCTGGCAGCAGTGTGTGTGTGTCTCTAACACACATGTGCACGTGAATACATTGCAATCATACACAAGTGTATAATCCATATGTAATTATAACAGACTTGGAAACACTGAAATCCAGCAAACACTGTAGTAAAGCCTTACCACGTGTCATCCCTGCGTGTCGTAATCTTTACATATCACCAAAGTTGTTTACCCAACTGTTGCTAGAATAAGTTATCCAGCCCATTTGCTCAGTTTCTCAGACTAGGACTGAAATTCTGCTCTATTCCTTTAGAGCAAGGGGTGCCTATGACTCTGCAGTTTCGGAAGCACAACTGGATTTGACAGTAGTAAAAAGCAGTGCTCCTAAAATATTCATGTAAACATTATGCTTAAAACATTTGAGGTCAGTCAGGCTTCTAAAAATAAAAGCAAAACAAAATCCCAAAAGAACATGTGGTTTTCTGTTGTCCTTTATGACTGTGTTTTTAACTCTTTCTAGCTAGGGAAGAAAATACTTGGAAATATTTGTAAACCCCAAGCTTAAAACTCTCCTGTAGTCCCCAAGATTCTGCTTCCATTTGTATGAATTGATCTGGTCACAGTGTGTTGTTCGAAAAACCATTCTTGAGATTCGTCTTGATCAGTATGGCTGCTTCTGTGTTTTATGTTGGTCAAATCCTGCTCAGAATGCAATGTCCGCACCCTTTTCAAATTAATTTTACAGTAGGTTTGGGGAAAGTTTACCTGAGACAATCTTCTCCACAACTGTCACTTTGCCATAAGAGCAGGGCACACCTCTCATGCTCGTTAAACCAGCCAGTGGAGATGAGCTTGTAACATGTAAACTGTGATACCCAGTATTTGATTTCCTGGTGGAACCATTTCTCACTAAAAACTGGTAGAAAAGAAGGCAGAGAGGGGATGGAAGTGAGCAGAAGGCAAAAAGAGAGGGATGTTTTTAATAGTGCTGTCATTAAACGTGCATCCAGTTTCACTTAATCATGTTCTTTTTTATTGTCCTCAACTGGTCTTTCTCTCTGACAGGATATGGAGATCCAGAATATATCTGTTGATCTGCAGTGACTGTACTGATACTCACTATCCATCAGTCTCAGACCAGATGTTGGTGAAACATTCTTTTCTACAGAACAGATACCAACTGGTATTTGCTCACTTTGCATTTACCTCTCTTAAATACAGATGTAGAATGAAGGTACTTGATCACCAAACATACCAAGTGTTGGTGTACAACAAAGGTTGTTGTACTTTGGTTGCTGCAAAAGCAGCTGTGTCCTCTCACTGCAGATGTGCTGATAATGCACAGTTAGCATCAATGAGATTTCGGACAGGGAAACAATATGAAATAAAGGTCATTTTCCACATATACCCAGTAAAACAGCTCAGAAGAAGTCAGAAGTGAATATCATTTTCTGTTTTTCACCTGACAGGACAAATGCTGACTTCCATAATACATGAATGCTTCACATTCCCAAGGATACCAAGCCTGAGACCTCTCAAAATTTATTGTTTTTACTTCTGGCTATATGTCGCGTCGTGAGCTCGGGCTGGCTCCAACTGCGACCAGGTTCCTGCAAGCTCTCCGAGCGTCGGAGCTGCCCCGGTCAGCGGGCAGGAGGGCACAGACTCGAGACACACGCAGCAGGGTGTTAAGCTAGCGACGAGACGAAGGCAGGAGGAACCTTCGTGTGGAGATTCTCAGCTGAGGTTTGTTTTGCCTACAATCTGAGGGGTTCTATCACAAAAACTGACTTCTGAGGGTCTGAGGGGTTCTTAAGGCAGGGAGCAAAGGGGAGGGGATTAGGGGCTTGAGCCAACGGGTGCAAAGGGCGGGCGGGGAGAAGGATGTGCCCGGGATACAGTCAGGGGCACAAGCCAACTGGGATACGGGGGGCAGACAACAAACTGCAAAGTGTGAAGGGAACAGGGGAAGCGGCGGCCAACGAGCAGAACAGCAATGGGGTAACAGAACTCCAAACAGACCCATATAGGAAAAACAGGGACGAGGCTGTCGCTCTCTCCCGGGCAGGGATAAATCAATGGGCAGTAATGTCCTCTAGGTAGAACCCCTCCCAGGGTTCCCCCTTGGGGTCAGGCACACCAGCCTCCTCAGCTATAGACATAAACAGTAACCCAGGGGCAGCTGACACACCTCAAAGTCACACTTTATGTGGCAGTAATGCGTCTCGTACCCATATCCAAGACATTCCCATGAAACACTGGGTCCATAGCATATGCTCCCATTCAGGAGATCTGCCTCAGCAAATCCCTCAAAGTGATCCACTGACTTTGGAAGCCAGGGGAGCAGTAACTGAACAGAAACATCACGTTTCTTGTGGATGGAAATCAGGAGAAAACCATTTTGAAAGCTGCAGCTTGTGGAGCCCATTGTGCTCCCACATGCCTCTTCAGTGACATGTCTGCAATGAGCACTGGATAGGGCCTTCAAAGCAGGCCATGGAAAAAATTAAATCAGAACCCCTTATGCAAAGACAACTTTTTTCAGAGAATCCCATGAGTTACATTTTATCCAATTTTCTCTGAAGATTTTACAAGTTCTCCTGAAAGTAGAATTATCTCATATGCCATCTCTCAAATTTTTGCTCCATGTCTTGTCAGCTGTAAAGTTATTCTAAAACACATCTCAACAATTATTTTATAATGGCAACTATGCATCTCTTTTTTATCCTTCTTCCCATCTTGCTAGGAAATAATTTTTTTCTGACTCAAACTGACCTCGAGGCAGGGTTTCTGTTGTTGTTGGTACTCATCCCTTCTCAGCTGCTTGAGACTATTTGCTGCACTTTAACAACCTGTAACAGGTTCTTTTCCTCTCAGACTCTTATCCCACATTGCTTCTCATTATTGTTTCAATAAATACTTTTCCACAACGTATGTGGAGGTCCAGGGAGTTTTTACAATCCTCCACTGATCTTGTAAAGGAATGTTGTCTGTCATGACCAGGAAGCCAAAGGCAGAGCAGTGAAACAATCCAGCTCTTCCATCTTCTATCTACCAAGGAGCAGACTGGTTTCCCATAGGACCATCCCTCATTCTGTACATGCCACAAAAGTTCAGAGAGTTTCAGGTACCCCTATGCCAGTGTGTCAACCTTTCTTCCAATAATGAGGTAGGAAACGCAAGAGCATCAATCAGATATGATCACATTAAAGAAGTTGACTACAGTGAAGTCACACATGGTCAGAAATAACTCCGGGCTTTTGCAGATGGAGTCTGCAGGCAGAGCAGTCCCCAGCAGAAGATGGTACTGGGATGAGACCCGTGGGTTATGCCACAGCCTCCTTCCACTCAAGTCTCTGTGACTAAGGGGCAAGGAATTTGAAATTTCATCTCTAGCCTAAGGAAATTTGAGCTGTCTTTAAAGAGTCTTAGACCTCACCTCACAGTCAGCAGCACGTAACCTGCAGCGAATACAGTGTGTAATACCAGCGCATGCAGAGAAATAAGGAAGCATTGAGAGTGCAGCATTATGGGGAAAGCTCTCACATCTTTTCTGGTAAACCAGCAGGACTGACTGCCTCTCTGAGGTGCCTGCACACTGACACATGCAGCATGGGGAGCACACAGGAGGAATGACAAGATTTGTGAGACATGGTATGACAGCTCACCACCTGAAGTGCTGCCATGGATTGATACTGGCTCTCCAGGAAGGACAGGCTGGAAAAGCAGGGAGGGGGTTTGCCCTTTATGTGCAAGAGCAGGGACACAGAATAGAGCTGTGCCTGGGGTGTACAATGTGCCAGCTGAGAGTTTATGGGTGAGGATAGAGGCCTGACCAATGTGAGCAATGCTGTAATTGGTGTCTGATACAGACCAGATCAGGAAGAGTATTTGGCACAGGTCTCTGGTTCCTGTAATTCTTGAAAGCAAATCTCATCAGTAAAGAGCAAGGCAAAGTGGACATATTTTGTCTTGATGTTACCAAGGTTTTAGATGCTGTCTCCCAAAACTCTTCTAGACAAACCAGTGGAGTATGGACAGATAAATGCACAGTAGGGTGTGGGTCAGTGGCACGATGTTCAAACATAGGCTGTTCACTAGTTGATTACCCCAGGGGTCAATATGGTCACATATCTTCATGAATGCCCTGGACGATGGGAGAGAGCACACTGTCAGCAGTCTGGGAAAAGTGGTTGATGCTCCAGAACATTTTGCTGACACTCAGAGGGACTTGCACAGGCTAGAGAAACAGGTGGACAGGAACTTCATGAGACACTAAGTCCATCACCTGAGCAGGAATACCTTTAGGCAACAGAGCAGGCTGGGGTTCAACTGACTTGGGGATCCTGGTGGACAAGATGGCCATGGGCCAGCAATGTGTCTTTGTAGCAAAGGAGGCCTCCAGCCTCCTGGACTGCATTAGGCAGAGCATCAGCAAGAGATTGAGGGAGGTGATCCATCCCCTCTGCTCAGCACTGGTGTCTTGTGTTTCACTCTGCACTTCTCTGTACAAGACAGGCATGGGCATACTGGAATCAGCCTAGCAAAGGGCCACAAAAAAGATGAAGGATCTGGAGGATCTGACGCATGAGGAGAATCTGAAAAAGCTGGGACTTTGCAGCAGAGGAAGAGAAGGCTCAGGGAGATCTTATCAGTGTGTGTAAATAAATACCAGAGACAGACTTATCTCTGTAGTGGCCTGTCGCAGGGGAAAAGTAAATGGACACTAACTGAAATGCAGGAAATTACACTTGAACATAAGAAAACCCCTCAACACTTTTTTACTCGGAAGCTGCACAGACAACAGTGCAACTTGTTCAGAGAGCGTGTGTGGGGCTTCTGTTGTTGGAAATTTTTAGAAGTGTGAAGGACACAGCTCTAGGCAGCCTGCTGGAGCTGACCCTGTGCTGAGCAGGGGCGCTGGACTAACTTATTTCCAGAGGCACCTTCAAACCTCATCCATACTGTGACTCTGCATTCCTGTGGTATCTCTTGTAGGTGCCTGCTGGAATCCTCAGCTCCCAGCCCATGGAACAGGCAGTTGAAGAGTAGCCTGTCCCCTTGTCAATTAACCTGACCCAGTGGCACCACTCACATGAACACACCCAAGCTGACCAAGCACCTCATTGCACAAGTTCTGCTGCCCCCATTCAGGACAGGAGTTCCACAGCGCCAGAACAGTAACTTTGAATCACTCCAGAACAAGCACTCAAGAGTATCTCAGAGTACTCACTGATTTTGGACTGAACAAGGAGAATAGCTTAATACATGGATAGAAGGGGAAAAAAAAGTCTTTATCCTTTTAGCCAAGCTCTCTTTCAGCTGTTGAGATAAGATGGACTAAATCCATAGGAACTGTGAGTTTTCTTTTATTAGTGATAAAATCTAAGCTGTTGTTAGAAACATCAGGGGGATTTAATAGGCTTAACATTGGCTCCTGAATTTCTCAGGAGGCCTGTGAATTTGGAATTCAGATCTATGAGCTAGGAAGCGCTTGGCATCTTATGAGCAGTCAGCTCAGCAGCCTTTGGAGAATGAAAATCATCTTTTTGTTCAACTTCCCGTGGTAGCTTGCCAACCTTCTTGTTACTCACTAACTGTCTCTAGAAAATATGGTCTCTGGTCTAAGCCACAGGATTCAAAACACAGCTTAATAAGTAAGCAGCAAGGCGAGGGCAATTATGTCTATCATAACATCTCAGCAGGCAGAAGCAGTTCAGCTCCTTGACTGCACAATATCCTAACTACTCTCTGCAGTTTGCTCAGTGGTGGCATTACCTTGTAGGCACACAGTCTTCCCTCACCATGAAGTTGTCTGACCCCTTTCCTTCTGGAAAGCACTGGGCAGGCAGGGACACAAAGTGGTAGTACCAAGGAATGGACTGGGGAGAGAAAGTCAAATAACATGAGTAGGCAGATGAGCAGCTGGAAAACAATTCCAGACCTGTGAAATTTCCTTGGCAGACTTCTCCAAATGGTTGAAGTATTCCCCCAAAGACAGCCTCATCATGACCTTGATGGTTCTGCTCACATGGCTGAAGTTTGTATAAGCTGCTCTTCTGATAAGGTCATTTTAATAAACACAAATAGTCCATGTGTACAGGTACAATTACTACCATTTAAACAGACACAGAATAAAATGGTCTTGCACCAGTTACTAGGAACACTGAATTATAATCACAGCTATCACTAGTTTCCCTACTTCCCTTAAAAAAAATTCCAAGTACTTATGTATTCTACTGGCATCCAAGCCCATAATTGGAGAAGCTGTACCACAATCAGAGCTGCCAAAGCCATGGTCAAGGCCCAGACAGAGACTCCCATGGCCACAAGGAATGAGAGAAAAAATAAATAAAAGGGCAAAGGAAGGGATGTTCCCAAACACTTTGATTGCTCTAAAACATTAAATATTTTGCAGTCACCTTGACCAATTGTGGAGTGCTCTCAATTAAACATTCATCATTTGCTATCCCATCGATCACAGAAAACGAAGCACTAAATAGCTGTGGTGAATGTAAGATGTATTTCTGAAAGCACTGATAATTTTTTTTCAAACAAAACTCTGTCTAGCTCTAGAGGAAACATTCCAAAAACCAGTCCTCACTCAAAGATCCAAGCAAAATGTGCGCAAGAAACCAAGACTTGGCTGTTTCTCCCATGTTAGGAACTTAGGTGATTTGAGATGCTTCACTCTTAATTTCAAGTGGCAATGTGGTTTGCTTGTTCTGCAGCAAAGAGTGTATTGGTGGTGTCATCTGCCTTGAATAGCCGTTTCAGCTGAAATGCAGTTCATGTTCCCTTCAGAATGACAAATAACACACTTTGTCTCCTCCTGGAGCCTGGAAAACCTGAGATGAGATTGGCACTGCAATATAAAGAGAGATACTCTCAAAAGGGAGGCAAAATCATTTGAACCAAGCGCAAATAATCACTGGCACTCCTAGGTACAGACAGTCCTTGGATTTCAAGCTGTATTTCAATGTAAAACGGCATTCCCTCATCACGTCCATACAGCACCTAGCACAATTGCATCCTAATCTCAACTGGGGGGTGGGTTTCTGGCATTGCAGTAAAACAAACACTGAGCTTGTAAAAAAATACGCAATCAATCACGTGCTCTTGCATGAGCTATCCGTGCCCTCAGCATAATTTAAATGGAGGTGTGGGCCTGTGTATGTCTTCAGCTTCAGGCATTAAAAAAATAACACTCTGTCCAGAAGAAAACTTTTCTCAACTAATCCTGCATTTCAGCGCCAGACAAGTTGGGGGTTCTTTTTAAAAGATAAAACATACAGGTGGTCTGCCATTTGCTGTGGGTACATAAAAGGAGTATTACACAGATAGCAAAGGAGAAATGGATGGCTCTGGCAGATGGCATCATGCTCAGGGTTAGCCAAATCCCCTCTCAGGCACTGGAGCCCAGATGGCCAAGTAGAAACACTTTCTGCCACAAACCCTTTGCGTGCCTTTGAGACATCTCTGTGCTGAGAGGGGAAGTAAGTCAATTCACAATCTTGCTGTGATAAAACAAAACTTGATGTATTTGGGAAATATGTTCATTCATAGCCCCCCCCCCCCTCCGCCCTTAGCCCCTAGGCTTTCCTTCATCTGAGCCTCTGCCTGGCTGGAGTGCTAATCACAGCTCCTGAACAGTCTAAAAACTGGTTACCACTAATTTTGAAAGCTGGGTTTGCAAAATGAGGCAAAAAGGCTTCTGTCCATGTACCTCTAAATTTAGGAAGGTCTCTCCGAGAAGCTGGGAGAGCAAGGACTGGGTGCATGCAGCTGCTAAAGAAACTCAGCAGGGGTGACTGACACTGGTGAAAGTGCTTTGCAAAATGCTCAACACTTCCCATTTGTTTTGACATTGCTCTTTAACTCATGTGATTTCAAAAAATCTGCTTTGCTCAAACCCACTGGAGATCTGAAGCACATGATTATACAATGGATTCCCACCACTTCTCTCAAAAATGACACCACAGGGCATCGAAAGTGTTGAGACCTTGCAACTGACTCCTACCTGCTCCTTTTCATGCTCAGCCCAAGTTGCCAAACACTTGTCTCTGCAAACTTGAAGGCACTCTGGGCAATCCCACCTGGGGGCCATTGCACAGACACAGTGACCTTCCAATTCTGTTACCTCTTCCAGGGCACTGTTGTCATGCCACGACACACACACTGACCACAATTAGCCCAACAGTGAAATAAGGCTTGGGTGGGTTCTAGTGAAGGCTACAGACCCCACTCTTGCCAATGTATCCCCAGGATGCCACTGCCTGGCACATTCAGTAAATGCTCAACAAATATAGAGGCAGTGCATAGGGACTGGATGAGGGGAGGAGGAAGATGAGGAAAAGAGTCAACAATGGGAGACAGCAGTGGGGCAGGACAGGGAGGGGAGAAGCAAGGCTTGATGCAGAGATAAGGAGCAGAAGCATCACACAGTTTTGTTGGGGGATGAATTACCAATTATCTTTGATGTCCTCTTCTCTTTTGCCTTTCCTGAAACCTGACACTGCCTCATGCCATCCTGTCCTGCTCCAGACTCATTTACAGACACCTTTAATACCTTGCACAATCTAGTTCCTTGCATGAGCTTTCTGTTTCTTCTTCCTTCCTCCCAACCACTGGAGTCTGTGGCTGCTCCCTTGGTGTCTGCTCTGCCCCAGCTGAAGGAGTATGTCTGTGCAGTCCCTTGAGCTGGGATACTGCCACCATCATGCCCACATGTTCTCTTATGATTCCCTTAATGCCTGTGAAAACCCAACAGTCCTGTTCAGGACAATTCTGCCTCTATTGAGAAAGCTCTCAGCTCCAGCACATCATTCCTCTTCCTCCCTGGAAAACCATTCCTAACATAAATCATTTTCCCTGTGCACACATTTATGCCAGGAAACCTCTGCCATCCCTGCTGTGGTTTAGGGGCAGTGATGATGCTCCCAAGCCAGCTTTCCCCTGCCTGTCAGGCCAGCTGGGCAGCAGGTGCTGTGCCACAGCCAGCACAGCGGAGCACGGAGGGGGCAGCCCACCCCATGGCACCCCAGCACTCACACCACCTCTTTTCAAACCACAGCAGCCTTCTCCATGCAACACCTGGGGCTTTAGTCTAAAGCCAAGAGCAAAATGGAGCCAGAACTGAGCCCGAGCACCAGCTCATTATCAGCAACTAAATCATCAGGAAGATCCCTGGCGTGGGTGAGGTCTGGGCAGCCTGCACTGTGCCCAGCCAAAGCATGGGCTGGCAGGAGCCTAGGTCCTTCAGGCTCTTTGGATGCAGCCATCTGATTTGGCAAGTGGAGAATTTGGCTGTCTGGACACAAGTTGAACCGTGCCAGGAGGGCTCCAGGCCAGAGAACAGGGACTTGTTTACTAGCACAAATGTAGCCCTCAGCATCAGGAAAGAGTTAAGTGCTGCCTACAAACTCTCAGAAGTAAGAAACACACAACAGTATCATTTGTAAAGTGCAGTGGTATGACTTTATTTTTTGGAACGTTATTGCAGGATTGAGTCAAGGTAATCTAAATGCTCTCCCAAAAACTCAGCAAGTAATGTTCCATATCCAGGTTTTACATTCAGGATTTCATTGTTTTGGGATAAGCACCTTCATTCCTATAGAAGAGAATCCTGCATCTCTGCAAGGCAGTGATTTTCCTCACATCATCTGTCAAACTACTGCTGCTGCTCCTTCTTCTGCCATCTCTGCCTCTGCACCTTTTCCCATCTTGCACACAATCCCAGATCCAATCGGCAGACTCTGGCAGATTGTAACAGATTCTGACTGTCAGACATGTCAAGATTATACCTAACTTTAGGGTTTAGATCTCTGAAACAGTAGAATGCTGAATGAGAAATTCATCTTTGAGAAGGTGTACTTTGAAAGGGCATCTCTCGGGACATGAAGTAAAAACCAACTGGATCCCTGCTGATGTGCTGAACTCAGTATGGGAGGACTTACTGAATATTAGGAGGCACTCAGAAACTCCATGCATCTAAACATAGTGCCTATGCTTGAAACTGGGATTATATTAAGATTAAATCAACTTTTTTTTTCCCCATATCACATGGAAACAAATATTCATTCTCACTTAAAAGTTGTCTGCCTACAGCATAGGAAAAAAATCTAAAATTGGACTACAGGTGGGAAAATCCCTCTTTGCATTATATTTATTCTGCAATAACAAGCATGTCTTACCCTCTTTGAACACAGCTCGCTGTGTCTGAGCAGGGTTGCACATTAAAGAACACTCTTTCAGTCTCCAGATTCCTTGTCCCTTCTCAGCTGGAACATGCAGCATTTTCACCATTTTATCTTGGCTTGGTGAAGGATACCAGGAATGACAACGTGGGAAAGGCTGCACTGTCTGGGGGCTCTGTGGGCACATGGTCCATGCACCCGGGGCAGGCTCCAGCCAGCCAGAAGCACGTGTGGAGATGGCAGCTCACGTTCCTCTGTTTCCTAGCTGGTGGCAGGAGCAGTATCAGCCTGCAGACAGATTCTGAGAGAGTCAGGGAAGAAGCCTGCAACTTGCTTTTGTGCAAGAACATGTATTAAGAACGGATGCCCCCATTTTATGTTCAAACTACCAAAGTGAGCAGGTAGAGCACGAACCTCCATGGGGTGTTGGGAAACCATGAGTTGTTGTAAAGGAAAGGTGTTAAGTATCTCTAGCTTGATGAATTAAAATAATATTTAATTTATTCCTATCTTTGGGACTCAAGGCCTGAAAACTTGTGTGTAACCATTATGGACTCTTAACCCTGAGTGTGATTTCTGAGGGCTCCAGGAGGGGACACAGTGCTGCTCATGGTCAGGCTAAGCAGCAGCCACAAAATACCATTGAGTTCATGTTGTGCCCAGCTGCTTCTGTGGTCCTGCCTCCTGTCAGGGCAGGTCAGCCCATGCTGAGCTCCATGCTGCCCATTCCCACTGACCACAAGCCCACATCTCAACACAACACTGCCACCACAATTTCTGTGTTGCTGCAGCACGGGCTGGCTCCGACTCCTGTTCACTTGTAAGCAGGAAGAAGAGAGAGGGTGTTACTACATTTGAAAAATAAGAAATTGGTTTCTTCCATGCCATTTCATTGTTCCTGCTCGTGATTTGGTTCCACAGGCTTGTCACCCCTCAGCAGGCATGGCTGTGTGACAGAAACAAAGTCTCTTTGTTTGCTGTGGGTCCCTGGGCCCTTCTGGGACCCATCTCCCACTGGACTGTCCCTAATGCTTTTTGCTGCTCTAAGCTTTGAGGTGGTTCCATTTTATCCTGCTTCCTCAGGGAGTTATCCTGCATAAAAATGCTGTAGCTCTTTCCCTGACAGGTCCTTAAGATATATTATAACTACTTTTCATATAGATGCAAAGAGGCTGGCAGCACCATATTCAGATGGAACCATTCGTCACCGGAGGTTAGCAAGGCTGAACATAATTTAATAACATGACAAAATTCTTGTACTGTTTTTGCTGGAACACCAAAGCTGTGGGTGAGAACATTTCAGGCCTGAGATCCAGACCTTGTCACTCCTGAGTAATGGTGGGCACAGCTCTGGGGGCATTGCTGGAAGACTGACATATGGTGGTAGCCTGACAATTCTGGGGGTAGCTGTTATTTTCTGAAACTTTTGCATTTATTTTATTTTATGCTGGTCAGGAAAGCTCTGAGCTGAGAGCAGATGGTACTGATTTGCTCAGGTTTATTGCTGGTCGAAACTAAACAGTGCTACACTCCATTCTCATACGCAGCTATTAAGCTGGAAATGGATATCATTTACCCATGGGTATTTCACTGGAGTTCAGTTGGAAGTGAAGCCACACTCAGCTGGGCACTATTCACTTACACACAGAGGGAGTTACAGTTCTTCGTCCCTACAAAAGCAAACCTGAAGTGAAAACCCCAGATGCAGGATCCCCTGACCTCAGGCTATTATCAAATACTTCTCTTACTGTTTCAAAACCCTTTTCTCAGCAATATATTTCCTCTTTCTCCCTCCCTAACTTAGGAGACTAGGTGCTGCTGACCCACTGGCTAGCAGGATACCCCTTCAAGGCACCTCTGAGCTGCTGCAGCTCTACTGTTGGGGTTGCTGGGAGTGGCTGTGCTTCTCTTTTCTGCATCAAAACATCCCCTGTCACATTATCATCCAATTCAGCCCTTCTGCATCAATTTGAAAGCTGTTTATTTGGTAAAACATAGACTAAACTTGCTATGGACACCATCATGGAGATGCATCCCTTGGGCAGTCTTTTCCACCTTACTGAGGGAAAGGGAGATTGCACACGGTAGTGCTGGAAACAAAAACATTTCCCTGAAGTAGTTATTGACAAATCCACTATCCTTCTCAAAGTCTGTATTAAAATTACTGATTCTGAACACTATGGTCTAGCAGAGCCCAGAGGATCTGAGAAGCTCAGCATCCCATGAGGCAGGTCTGGGGCAGGCCTGCACAATTCTTGGGGATGGGGAAAAACAGCACTTTGGAAAGACAAAGTGTCTCTAGGAACCTGGAGAGAAGAAGAAACAGAGCCATGAGGCAATACCCATTACCTTTGCAAAAGAAATCAACAGATTGTGATCTCCAGAGGCTTTGTATGGCCACCTTGCTTTCCCTTTTAGCCTTGGCAGACTGACAAATATACCTGTTGTGCTTCAGTGCATAAAAACATGCAAACAGTGAAATCTACTAGTACTTAGATGAAGAAAAGCCTAAAGATAATGCAATGGTTGCCATAATAATTTACATGTAATTACAACTCATTACAAGGCTGTCTTGCTACAAATGTGACAGAGGCTAGTGATTCCCTCAAAATAGTAGAACTGAGTCGTAGGTTTGGATAAATAAGATATTAATGGCAAACACTGATTTATTACTTTGGAAAATATTACAGTTTTTGAGGGGAAGTTGTATGATCCAGAATGAATTGGAAGTGTGTTCAATTTGAATAAATCCTTTCAATTAGTTAGTCAAGAATAGAGATTTACGAATTCTACAACCAGGACAGTATCTTGAAGTGGCAGAAGCTGTCAGACTAAGTTCTAAGTATGAAACTCAAGTTTATCCCATAGTTATAAGTGTGGTGAAGGTGGGTATCAGGGCTGTGCCCCTCTGCGCACCCTGTGCAGTGAATTCATGGATTCCCTGGGTGGTCCAGGAATATCCCAGCTTGTCATCAGCACAAATGAGATAGTAAATGTGGTTTGAGACAACAGATTGCCTTGAAAACAGGTCTGAACTCCTCAACATACACATAATTAAGTAATCAACACACAGGACTTCTCCAGATGGGAAGTTTGGACAGTTCTACATATTCCCCCAGGTAGCTCCTGCTGCAGCTCATCTCCTTTGTGTATCTAAATGTGTATGTGATGGTTAACATCGTGGGTGGATTGTCCCTGGCATTCTTATGCGATTCTGCTGCTTTTGTTGTTGTGGAAGGGATCAAGTTGTAGACAGATATGACATTTCCAAGTAGTCAGTACAAACTGTTCCTGTAGATGCAAAAAAATACTCATCTAGGACTGTTTTTTGTACACAGTTAAGATATTTAAACCAGTTTTGTATGTAGTTGTCACAGACAAAACAGTCCAGATTTGGGAAATTTTACTTAATTTATTGCCAGGCCACACAGGCTTCTGATCGCTGATTTGGATATCAAGAGAAAAAGGAACACAAACAGCTAGACACTTAACATGGAACTCTATCCTCCGTCCTTCCCAGATTCAACTTCCTTTATTTTTTCTGCAGTCACAATTGTTCCATCCAAACTCCCTGGCAGTGGGATGGGTGGTGTGAGAAAGTGGAAGCAGAGCATGTCACAGCTTTCTGCTGCCCACGTAGCTGTTTCTACTGCACTGCTCTTGGTGATTCCTGACACTCTGAGCAATGGTTTCCACCACACTGCACACCATGGCCTTTGCTGCTCTCCTCCCGTGTCCCTGCTCTGGCATGGATCACACATGGGTGTGTTTTTTAACCATACGGTTTCCACTTACTTCAGGGCAGGCTGGAATCATTTTTGACAGGCAGCAAGGCATGGGCTCACCCCAGAGAGGCCAACACTGCAAACTGGTGATGCATGAAGGCTGGTAACACCTGCTCAGTGGAGCAATACGGTGACAAGGGTGGATGGTCACGCAGGACAGTGACACAGCTTGCAGCCAAGCACTTGTACAGCCACTTCAGTGGGGACTCCTGTTGGCACAGGACAGCACGTTTTACTTTAAACAAACATTCTTTCATTGACTATCTCTGCAACATTGGCCTGCATGAAAAAAGGCTACTAAAATTCCTCTGTAGCACTCTATCTGAAAGATGCACAGCTCAGCAGCTCAGTATATCCCCAAAAGCATGGACATGAGGGTTAACTGCTTATCAGCAGCAGGCTCACTTCAATTAGAAACTGTAGTAGCCATCTTAGAAGTAGAGCCAAATATCATCAGAGATCAGTTTCTTGTTTATGCTGACAAAGCAAGGGGCTCTGAAAAGAGGCTGTGTGTCTGTCCATCTCTCAGGGAGCATTGCAAGGGAGGAAACCTGCCAGCCTGATTCCTGTTGAGGGGCATTCTTGCTTTAGGATGAGTTTCAGTCCTGGTGTTGCCATGTGCATGTGTGTAACAGGGAATCTGCCAAAATTGCAGAATGGATATCCAAACCCTGTCCACAGTCAGACTGATGCAGCTACCACCCTCTTTAAACAGAAATCTGGAACCACTGAAGCTTACATAAAGTGTCTCAAGCAACTCCTCTGTGTAGTTATACTCTGAGTAGGGAAAACAGTCTCCTTGTATCATGTAAGAGCTGTTGAGGCTTGCTCCAGCTGTGTCCATTTTGGGAAAGGATTAAGAGAGGTTTAAGTGAGTAGGGACAGCCAGCAAAGCTGGGACATTTGAGTGAATTCTTCTCCTTCCCATCCTTCTTCCCTCTGTTGGCTGACTTGGGAGTTCTCACATCTGTTTTTCGCACCAATGCTGCTATATATGAAGGTACAATGATTGCTATAATTAAATCACTTCATTGATCGAAATAATTTCTGACAGCTTTATTTGTACTTATCTAAATTTATAAAGAATTATGTCAACTCCGGTAGCAGTTATAAAGCCCTCAAATACCCTCAGATATTGCTGTCCAGAATATGTGCACTGTGAAATCTAAGGATTTTTTTCAGAATATGCTTTTAAATGAAGAAAGTCATGGCAGCTTCTCAGGGAATGTTGTTGGCAGTAGCCAGGCACTTAATTTTAATGCTGATCCCTAATCCTACTTTGAGTAAATCAAAAGTGGAAGTAAAATTGCACTATTACACAATTGCTAAGGCAGTCAATTCTGCTGTCAGCAGATGTGACGGCCAAAGATCCCTTTAATCACAGACACAGGATGTCTGAGTGATACATCTCTGGATAAAAGAATAAATATCAACGTGAAAGTGAAACATTGGCAAACATTTCTCATAAAACCTAAGTTATGTAGTGTGCCAGAAAGTTTGAGTCATAGATACATTATACTGTAATATTAGATGCTGCAGACGGTGAAAATGTCATCATTAGCACAAGTTGTGCCCCCTCATCAGGGAGAAGTGAAATACAGAGGTCAGTCAACCTGCCACATACTGCACATTTTTTTACTGTTATAGCAATAGTAGCTCCACTGAATTCCTATGTGTAATTTATCTCAGGTACAGATAGGTGTATCAATACATGTTTATTAAAAAGAATCAATATTTTAAAATATATTTTATATATAGTATACAGATCACACTACTCCAGATCGTTGCAAACATCAACAATAACAACACAAAGATTTCTCAGAGGGACTCACAGATTACTGACGTTTACCCCAGGGTAATTACTGTCACACCATGTGTACCTTTTGTCTGCCAGACACATTAAATTGAGATACAGTCTGCCAATTGATGAATGTCTGTTTTCTCAAATTCCTTTAAAGATGTTCAACCTTTAACTGTCCCTCTCAGACACCAGATGAAAGCAGCATTCAGATATTTAACAATTCAGTTTTGCTGCACAGCTTGTCCCAAGCCCAGGGTAATGGACATTCCTTGAGGACATATGAAGGTGATCTCTGACAACACATTCTTGGCTGGCAGGTGTTTTGGCACATAATAAATACCTGGAATGTGTCCAATTATTTGGGGAGTAGTTGTATAAAATCTAATCTGATTCAGAATTCCTGTGCAAATGTTGATAGATAAAATGGCACAAGATAATTTTAAATACAGACTGTCTTCTTCATTTCCTGTGCACTCCCTTTCTTTTCTTATTTTCCTTAAACCTTCTTTTGGCTTTAAAATCCCCAATCACATTTTCATTGCACATAATTTTTAATGTAAAACCTGGAAACTGAAGGGTTGTTTAATTTCAGTGTATGCCTACAGACTAGGCTAAAGTCTATGTGAGTTACTGTCTTCCTCCAGAAAACCCTGGAAACAGCAAAGGGCAATATGTTACTGCAACTTGTGAAGGGCAGCAGCTGTCTGTTTAATTCGTCTGAGACCGCACTTTTCCGGAGTGAGTTAAGAAGCTGTGAGCTGTGGACTGCGAGCTGACAAGGCTGTCATACCACGGCTTCAAGGGATCTGAACCTCTGCATTCACAGAGGAAAGAAAGCATTTTCATGGCTGCATGCAAGCAATATCCTGCTATGAAAGGATACAACACTAGTGCAGATGGAGCCCTTATCTCCATCATCCCCAACAAATCTTGAAGAGATTTAGTGTCCAACCTTATGCAAATATTTCTCTGTTTAGTACCTGAGGAGTACGAGGAGTATAGATCAATTGTATTCCTGTTACAAGGCAGGTTCTGAAAAGGTCTGGTACAGATTTAATGCATCATCTAATAAGGAGTAGGTTCACGGTGATCAAGGGGCTGCTGCACAAGGTCCATTTAGAGAGGCTGAGATTCTACACCCTGAAGAAGAGAAGGGTCTAAGAGATCCGTGGCAGAAGAGCAAAAGATAACAGGCACAAATTGAAATTAAAAAAGGTTGCACCAGTCTGGACATAGATAAAAGTTTCTTCACCATGAAGAAATCCCCAACAATCAAGCATTAGAACAGATTGTCCAGTGAAGTTGTGGAGCCTCCATCCTCTGAGGATTTCAAGACCCAACTGGATACAGCCCTGACGGACACAACATGATCCCACAGATGACTCTGAGAACTCCTGAGGTGCCTTCTAGCCTGAATTATTCTATGATTCTAAAAATTTAGTGGAGTTCTCATTGCTGTTGCAATTTCTACCCCATTCACAGTAGGCCTGGTAACACACCATGGATTCTGTGTTTAGGTAGGGACTAGAAGAGTAAGTTCTAATGGCTTTTAGTGGAAGTTATCTCCAGCATACACTGGTCTCATGCTGATTTACATATGTCTGTTCATGCTAAAGCTCATTCATGTGAAGAATTAAGAGGCTCCTATATTGCTTTGTTTTACCAGAAAGTACCTGTTTCTTCCAGCCTTTCTCCCTTCTTTCAGCATACCATTAGAAAGGTTCTGCTGATGACTGCTTGGACTCTTGAGAATGCCAGTGTGGTCTGGCAAGGTTAGTGGAAGACAAAGAAGGGACACTGTAGGCCAGAAAGTTCTGGAAAAGGAAAAAGGGGACATGTGGAAGACAGTGCTGTACTGTTTTTTCCCACGTATGGAGAATAAATGCATTGGCAATAACACTGACAGTAATGATGTGATGCTAAGCACATCAATGGCAGGAAATGAAAGCGGATGCTGTTCAGAGCAAGTTTTCCTTGCAGAACTGCAATCACAATGTACACAATCAACATAGTTATTGCAGCATGGTCTTAAACAGAATAACTGATGTCATATAGCTGGTTTCTGTGCAGGAGTCTTCTCCAGCTGATGTCAAACAAGGGAAACACCTCTCCAACAAATCCAGCACACTCCACTGTCTGTAATTGGTCTACAGCAGGAACAGTGGCTGGGACAGCTTTGGAAAATGCTTACATTCACAGTGTGTTACACTCGTTCCCCTTCTCCCCTCTCTTAGGGTTGAAGCAACTATATAAAGCAAAATAGTCACCAATGTTAGGCTTCTGGGTAGCAAGAACCATGGCATGAAGCCTGAGGCTGGTGGTGACAGGAAGAAATATGTTTCCAGATACCATTGGATGGACTTCACCTAGAGTACTGTTCTTGACCTTGGATGGGAACATCAAGCCCCAGTCCAAGGGGGCTTCCCTCTACCATGACGGGCCTTACACCATGGCCAAACTTCCTGTGGCACCATGATGATCTTGTGATCAAAGCTTTCATCTAGATTATTTTAAGTGAGATCATTTTTTACAAGTCCTTAGCCAGAGACTTAGTGTCCTAAATCTTGAACCAACATGCTGCTGACAAGGACCCCTTCAAGCACTGCTGCACTCCTGGTAGCAAAACCTCACCCTCCTCTTTCAGCACAGCCTCACACAAACTATATCAATTCTAAATCCAGCATCTTCTTTCTGTAGGAGGATGAAGTCTGGGACATCTGTCTTTGAGAATAAGGATGAACAAAAACTAATCCCCTAAAGTTAAAGTGGATAAAGAACAGGAGTAAGGATAGCAAAAAGAATGGCAAAAAAAACCCTGAAAGAATATAGAAAATAGCAGCAAAATGCAGTGCCCATGGCAATGAGCCCTGGCAGCAAACTGCTGAGTGGGGGCCTTGTCTGAGCTATGACATAGGTCAGAGAGAAACGCAAAGTGGAATGATCACACATAGCAACAAAGGCTCCACAAAAAATGGTAACTCTTCCAGATGACTACATGGACTTGAAGATTCAAGGGCTAAACAAAGTTAAAGGCTATAAACTGTTCTGAATCCAGAGCCCTGGACAAAGCTGTTGACCAAAAAACCCCAGAGGACATTTAAAAATGGTTACAAATTTGTATGCCTTGATTTCCCAATTTATTAAATGAAAATAATGTTGCCTACTCAATATATTTTATATGTTTCATTCTTTCAATGTTCAAAGGGCTCTAAGATCTTAGGAGGGTAGGCAGATATAGAACTACAAAACATATTCTTTTTGATTACCATCTTATTGATCAAAATTTCTCGTATACTTGGAAATTCTGCCTGAATTTAAGTGACTTTTCAAAGCCATACAGCAGTGGTTGACTACATGCGTAAAATAACCTGAAGACCTTTGTTCCAATTAAGATGAAGAGATGAGAAATTTATTCAGAATGCTGGATTAATATTCCTACTTTAAAAAAAAAGAAAAACCAACAAAACTGTAAGACTTTGTAAGATAGTAAAAACACAATAAAACCCCTTACAAAGTAGAAATTCTTCTCATTTCGAATATCTTTGGACTTCTGATCTGGCTACAAAAGGAGATATTAAAGTGTAAAATCTCAGTTCTAGGAGAAATAGCCTATTAAAAAAATTTGTGTTAAGTATATAAAAAGGCATTTACCAAGGAGTCTATGTAATCAACCTTCATTAAAGAAAAGTATGTTTTCAAAACCTAACTACATTGATGGCTTTAGCAAAACCGTTCAACAATTTTGTGATGTCCCACCCTTAAGAGGAAGGGAGCACCCAAGATCCATAAATGCTCATGGTTGACAGGAACAACAAAAGTCAAAGGGTCTGCAAAAACTCATGATGTTTTGTTAGTAAATTACACATTTTGCATGGAAATTGCTATGTTAGCCCCTGGCCTGTTATGTAAGTACACAGCAGTGGGTTTTGGATGAAGGGGTAAGATGAAAGAGAAGAGAGAAAGAAAGAGATGAATTAAAGAGGAAGAGGGAGAAAGAAAAGAAAAGAAAGAAAGGAAGAAAGAGATGACTAGTCCTGGTTTTAGAGTTGATGCAGCTGATGAGGTATTCAGGGTATTGGGAGAACTGTCTGGGCTTGGTGGGGGCACCTTTTTATAGGAAATTTTCCCCACCCTGAAGACAGATTCTTGCTTTCTATGCAAATTAGTTACATACAGCCCATTCTTTCAGACCTTTCTGGAAATGGGTCAGAGGATTTGGGGGTCTTAGGTGCTCTTGTTCCCCCCACCAGTCCATGCCCAATTCTTGATCTTATTCCTGTGCTTGTACTGGACTGTGTTGTCCTTATCTCCAGGAACCAGAACAAGGATATTTGTCCCATAAAAGTGCTGCACTATCTTCTCATGGCCCCCTTCTCCAGCCATATCCTGCTCTTTCTCACAGCATGTTATTATTACCAGCTAGGCTTGGTAATTTACCTGCAATCCTTGGTTGGCTCCACAGCCATCCAGCTATCAGTGTTTGAGACATCCACATTAGTCCCTTATCTTCTGGCCTTCTACAGATTTGTACATGACAATATAGTAATGTGCGCACTTTTCATTTTGTAATGCAAGACCTTCTGATAATTACATAAATAATCAGTGATTGATACTTATAAAGTAAAAATACAGTCAATTGAATAACAGAATATACCTTTCATCTTGTCCACTGGCTAGTTCATAGAAGATAAGATTATATTTCTCCTCCTGATAGTGTTTTTTAATATAAGAGACCCAGTCCTGGTAAGCTTAATCAGATTAAACATGACAGGCTTGGTATTGATTTGATATTCAGTCACACTAATATAATATACTGCAGTTTTATTCATTATTTGAAAATCTGATTTTATCCAATATTTTAAAATAATTTTATTAATGGTACAGGTCTTTATTGATCTTTGAAGAATTTAATTGCTATGATTTAACTAAACTGGACATGGATCAGGAAAAAAAAGGCATTTTGAAGTTGTGCTAATGAAATCTCTTGCTTCTGTTGAATTAGAGTTCACACCTGATTATCTATTTTATTTAACCCAGAAGAGAAGAAAATTTCAACATAAATTTGCCTGTTTTAGTAATCATTACACCTGTTTTACATTGCAGTAACCACCACTGATTTCAGTATGTTTATGCCCATTTTATATCAACATAACAAGGCCCATGTAATTTGACTCTTCTTAACCTTCCCTATTCACACAGCTAAGTTGTGTATAATCAGAATGTATGAAGTGGGTAAAAGCTTATACTCCAGCATAAAAACTAGGGCATCTTTACTTATATCATTGCCACTGACTGCCAGGCAGAGTCATGCAGACTGGAGCAGTAGAAGATGAAAGCACTTCAGTTGTGCTGCTTCTGTGTTAACTGATAGGTGTTGCTCAGAAAATGCTAAACAAAGCCCAGGTTTTCCCTATGAATTTACAATTAAACATATTGCATCTAAGCAGGAACTCACTGTGTTTTTCTAGATAACTCAGCCAAAGACCAGAAATTTCACAGAAGTCTTTTACACATGAATAAATCACAGCAGTGTCTGTGGAAATATTCACAAGAGTATTGGTATATCTTGCCTCCTTATGACAAATTTACAGACTCAAAAAGTACACAGGAATATCTATGTAGAGAGGGGGTTCAGCACATGTAGGTTGTGCAGCCTTGTCCCACCATCACAAGGTCACCTCCTGAGCCAGAACTGTTCTGAATTATTTCACCTGAAGTCAACAATCAGAGGAAATAGTGACTGCAGAAATTGCTTAAAGGCATTTACATTGCTTGCAGCTCTCTTCAAGGGGGACACCTGCAGTTGCAATCTACATTTGCTCCTCTGATGGATCTTTCAGTCAACTCAGTTGGAGGGTCATAAATAGAGTCATGGAGAGGTTCTCTCTGTGCACAGTAAAAGGGGAACAACAGATTCATGTACCACACTCTAGACACCTTGCTTCACTGTTGGCATAACATTCAGGCTCTTCCATAATCTCTGGTTGTGATGGCAGGAAGCACTGTTCCCTGCATTCCCAACAGCCTGCATTATCTGACCAACAATGCTGCATCCTCTGAGCAAGTGTTTGGGGAATCTTCTGACTTAACAAGTAGGAAAGAGTGAGTAGCTACAAATAACACATTTCATGAATACATATAGACTTTAAAGAGTTTCTTCTTAGAAAGAGAAGCTAAAATAAAACCTTATCTTGTTTGTTTCCAACATTTTTTAGGCTAGAGCATGCTCAGGCTTCCAGACAAGCCCAAAGGTGTGGATGACCCAGCTTTATTTAGTGCTCTGACACAGAGTGAAGAGCCCTAAAACCCTGCAACCATTGGCTCCAAAGATTCCAGACTCACCAGATTGGTCAGGTATGATTTGCCCTTAGTGAAGCCATGCTGGCTGCCTCAGATCACCTCCTTGTCCTGTATGTGCCTGAACATTGCTTCCATGAGGATCTGCTCCAGGATCTTCCCAGGCACAAAGCCTGTAGCTCTCACCAGCCTGTAGCTCCCTGGGGTCTTGTTTTCTTCACTTTTTAAAAATCAAGAGCAATGTTCCCCTTTTTCCAGTCACCAGGGAGTTTGCCTGGCCACTGTGGCTTTTCAAACACACTTCCTTTGCCTCATTCTTCACCAGCAAGGTTTCCTGGGCTGTTGTGCCTAGAGAGGGAGCAAAGGAGAACTGTCTTCTCCTTGGAAGAGGATTGAGGCAAGGGCCTCCTGACAAATCTTGACTCACCCCGTAGGATCAGATCACACATGCCCTATGTACCTGAAGAAGGGTTTAGGGAACACTTAATAGCAGCCTCCCAGTGCCAGAAGAAGGTTCCAGCTGAATATAAGATTGGGGAGAAATCACCAGGAGGATAATTAAGCACAGGAAAAAATTCTCTAGAGACACTGGAGAATCTACGTTCTTGGAAATTTTCAAGACGTGACACAACAAAGTCCTGAACAATATTGTCTGAAATATTCATTGACCTGCATTGAGGAACAGGCTGGACCCAAGCTGGAGGTCTTTCAAGGGCTGTTACAACCTGGAAAATTCTGTGAATTATCACACGGTTTGTGTGGCCTGAGAGCCAACAGGAGATGGTTGAAAAAGAAATCAGCTCAGGACTTGCCAAGACTTCAGCTCACGTTTTTACCTTCCTGATGCATCTCCTCTCTTACAAGCTCAAAATAGCATTATGTTTTTAGAGATTACACCATTCTATCCAGAAATATCCTCCAATTCCGAGGTCTGAATCTGGAGCCATACCACCTACCATCTCCTAACTGCATCTGGAGCTCTCATAGTGATGTGAATATGTGGAACTTCATAGCTGTCCTCCTTGCCCTAACCTTGCCTTGCACATGATATCAAATAATCCCAGCTCTTGGGAAGCTGATATGATAGAAGAGATGCTGAAGGGGGTAACACAGGCAGAACACCACTGTACCACAGTGTGACTCAACACATAAATTAGGACACAATTCCTCTGTGCATTTCCTGATCTAGTGGAACCCCATAAAACCTGCCTGTAGCCATGACGCATAGGAAGGGCACAGAAGATAACTCCAGTACAGCTTGCATAAACAAGGATGTCTGGCCATTTCTTCTACATATACATTCCTGCTGTTGTCTTCTGGACATTTTCAGTCTTTAATTTTACTCCCACTGTTTTCCATTGCTCCATTCTAGTTAGTTGACCCTCACTGTCCTCTGAATATTTCCCTATGTGAGGAAAAGTTTTGGCTGTTTAGTATTTCAGTATCAAATAGAATGCCGTTGCTTGAACTACACATTTGGACATTTCCCCCTCAAATTCCAGTATTGTATTTCCATTCTCTCTGTAAAACAGACCTTTGGGATTAGCAAATATTGCACAACATTTATCAGTTAGTTGTTATTTAAATCTCAAAAGTCTTCTAAATTTAAATCTTTTAATTGGAATAAAATAGCAGATCTTTGTGACAATATAAGTTAGGTGACTGGATAATATATAAAAGCTAATAAAATGACACAGAAATAAATCCTTTTAACAGGAATACATGTAAATTTCCACTACTATGATCAATTTATAAAGAAAGAAAATATTACTATGTAAAACATTGGAGGAGGTATCTGTAGAGAAAAAATAAATCAGATAACTTCTGAATCCCCAGCAAGAAGAAAAAAACTCCTGCCAGCAGCAGCAAAATAGGTGCATTAAACAGAAAGACAAAGTGAAGGGAAAATGAAAATGTAAGGAAGACATTGGTTCAATATAGTAAAATTAACAAGGGCTGTGGAAAGGTTCATATTTTATCTGACACCAATGATTTGACACAACCTATTTATCTCAGTGGGTTCACTGGCCCACAAATTTCCCCAAATATTTGTGGAATGATAATTAATTCCTACCTGATAAGATAAATGCCAGATTTTTTTTTTTAAGATTATCTCATATTCCTGTTTAAGGAGTAATACTGAAATGTGACTATTGTTTCATCCCATTCATTGTTTTGTGTTTTGACACAAAAATCATACCTATAAAATTAGCCATCTAAAGTCTCACTTCTGTTTCCACTACCTTTGAGATCTCAGGATCAAATTTACAGAGAGAGAATATAAAAGATACCTTGCTAACAATCCAGAGAAAGGACAAGCTATAAACAACTGTGAATTTCAGGGGTGTGTTCCAATTACTTGGTTCATTTCTTCAGAGCACTGAGGAAGAAATGAGACTACAGGCAGGAACTGAATTCAGAGAGCTTGACAAATCAGGGGGGGAAAAGAGGAAACTGTGTGCAGGGGGCCATGCTGTAATTCTGTTCATTGCAATGCATCAGATTGGCAAACTCTCCAAATGTCACCACAGTGAAAGGGCAAAGCCAGACCCTACAGGTATCTGTTAGGTAGGTGCAACCCAAATCAAATAGCTCAGCCTGGAACCCCACATTGATTCCTGATGCAGCACAAGTTGTCACATAGAATGCCTGCCCTCTCTCTCCCTAATAGGCAGAGGCAGCTCTTCCTTCTACTCCTCAACCTCATAATTTAAGAGAATGTGTTTTTTGGTTTTTTTTAATTTATGCATCAGTCTGATCTGTACTGAAATTAAGGCATAAAATTCATCCCTGTCTCATCCTGCCGCAGTATGCTCCAATCTACAGTTTCTATTTCATGTTTAATTACAAAGCACTAAATAAAAATTAGGACAAATATGAGTGAAGTAGAATTGAATAGAAAGAAAAAGACCTAAATCTAAATGTACCATTCACAGAAAACTCTGTATAGCATAGCAGATGCCTCTTTGTTTAGCCCAAGGACCTCTTGGTGCCTATCAGTTTGCTTCTGTGGGTGCCCACAGCCCGACTGCTCCAGTGCCTGTCTCTCCTCAGCCCATTCCTTTGCTTACATCCTGAGTGTGTTTCCAGACCATGCTCCTTGCACACTGATGGGATTAGACTCCTCACAAAATGCAGCCGAAATCTTTTCCCATGTGGATAGCAGGAGCAGAAAATTGTTTAAGCAGCAGCCCCAGAGCAAAGGGCGTTGCAGGGGCTCCCACCCTGTGCCCCTACCCCAGCCACTGAGGCTGCTGCCAGCCCACTGGTTGTGCTGGTTGTGCTCTGTGGAGAGCATTGAGGGTGGACTGAGTCTGCAAGAAGACCAAGAAGAAATTTACATCTCTTCTACACTGTAAGGATGGCAAGGCAGTGCTCTAGGAGTATCCACTGCTCCAGTGACTCTGCATTTCATGTAAATCAGTCCACAGATATCTTGGGAACCACAGCGACCTGTGCAGTGCAAATGTTGTGTAAGACCACGTTAAAAAAAAAAATAAAGCAACTTTTTTTTTCAGAGATCATTTATGTTTGAGACATCAAAGAGAAAGATCTCCAGCCCTGCAAATGAGTTTACTTAGACACAACTTCATCATTTTTGCAATTATTCACCAAATGCACCAATTTTAATCCTGCTCAATTCAACAGGCTGCTAACATCCTAAACTTAAGCACCCAAGGCAGGTTTTGCCTGTTATCAGCTTAGGCTAATGTTCTAAAGACAAATCTTTTCTCTTCATTTTTACCTTAACAAGCAACAAAATACAAACCTATAAATTCCCATGAGGATGTGCCTGTTTTCAAAGGTATTCTCCCAGACAATGTTATTTTGACCTCCGCGCAGAAGGAGCCCAAGGAATGGCTCAGTCCAGCAGCAATTTGCGTGCATCAGCTCTGAGGGAGCAGAAATGATCCTGCATCTGTGTGCTGCGTTTCCTCACCTGCAGCTGGGATGACTTAGCAGAACAGCACTGCATCCTTACGCAGCATCACAGCTCCAGCCACGTTACAAACACCCTTGTGGACTGAAATGGTCTTGATTAGTCTTCTAGTCAAACTGTAATCTGTGATGCACTGTTATGAGAATGGACAATGCTTGGGGCTACATCCAATCCCTATCAATTTATATTCATTTTCCTCAGGAAAAACAGGAGCAAGGTATTTCTCTAATAAACCTCACAGTTCCCTTTCAGAAAGGATGCCAGGGGGAAAAAATCACATTTCTTTTAACTTATAGTGCAACAAATGTTATAATCTTGTTATATTTTTTGGCCAGAACACTATATAGTAGAGCTTGCCCTCCACACCATTATTTTAGTGAAAATAAATAAATGATTCAGTTTCTTTTTTCCCTTATCTTTAAAGACACAGTGCATAAGATCCTGGAAGTACTAAAGTCAGTAGCAGCTCACTGGAGTACCACTGCATTTTACAGGATCAGGCTGAACTAGGAAGTGTTTGAGCATGTTAACACAAGTCCAGAGAAAAAACAGTTCAAGGCAAAAGTTCATGTGAGGACACTGGCTGATGTCATAAATTGTGAAACTGTAACTTCTCTAACTGATGGGTTGCAGCAAAATGCCCACTGTCTGTCCGTCTGCTGCTTTTTGCAAATGTGTTGACTTATCTTGCTTTGCTTCAGGTGTTCTCCTGCAAAGCCTGCATGAATATTACAGAAACTGGGCAAACAGTAAATATGTATAATTTTCCATGCTGTCTACTCATTGAAAAAAGAAACTCTGGGTAATTGGTGTTACTAGAGAGTTCCATTTTTTTGGTTTTTTTTCTTCACAGAAGGCACAAACCAAATTAAGAAAATAGAACCTTTGGCTTGCTAGAATGAAAATGGAGACCTGAATCATTAGAAAGTTGTCTTCTATATTTCTAAACTGGACAAGTGGCATTTGATCCTCAGATATAACAGTGGCAGCTTGGTTGAACTTTGCATATGCTGCAAAAGTGTTGTCAATTTTGTATTTTCATCTGGACACAGAACTGTGTATCTCTCTCTTGCGTCTGAATACACACTGTGCATTGTGAAATACAAAACAAAAGTCAATCAGTTTAGCTCCAGGTCTCAGATCTCTCCAACACACAAAGCTCAATTATGCCCTGCAGACACTGTGGTTGCTGTTTTAACTGTGTTAGTGCAGGGCTCTGGTTTGAATCAGCCCTCACCACATCAGGTGATAAACAAACACATAACTAGAAATGGTCTCAGCTCCAGAGGACTCAGCATTTACTCCAGAGCAGTAAACACTGAGTAAATTATAAATGTAACTCTAGATAAACAGCAGTAAAATCTTCACAGTGTGTCAGAACATCACAAATTCTGCATCGGCCAAACACTACTGAAGAAACAATTTAGAAGTATATCTGAATCCTGAAATAAATGTATTGGAAATATTTCATTATTTTCCTATAAAAGCGAGTTGCATTCATTATGATGAAGTCTACTTTATTTGACCAAGCCAGTACTCAGCACTGTAATGAAGTGGAGGATAGTTGGTTTGGGAGGCAGAGAAAATACTTCATGCTGATTTGATTCAAAAGGAAAAGAAACTCATCTGTTTGGATGTTTGGCAACCTCAGTGTGTGGAAAAAGTACAGGTGATTGAGTCTAATATTCCTGTCAGCTCCCTTCCTGCACTGCATCCCACACTCCACAGTCTTCATTTGACCAGCTGCAGAGGCTTATTTTAGTTGCACATAAATTGTGCCAGGGACACTCTCAGTATAGCTCAGAGGTTACTATTACAAAGTCTATTGGCTCAGGTACAGTGCTGCACAAACAACACTACACAGCATTTGGTGTCAGTTCAGGAAGTGGTTATGCCATTTTTATATGACCTGGAACATGAAGAACCAGCTTTACTAACCCAAGCCAGCTCCATACAACTCTATATCTGAACCACAGTACAAAACCAAGAAAACCCAGAAATGCAAGACTTGTACCTTTAACTTTATAAAGCTGCATTAGATTCAGCAAGCTCCTGCTCAGGAGGGTGTTTCTTGATCCAAGCTGATGATAGACAGATGCACTCAAATACCGATAAGCAACATTTACTTGTCACCCACCTCATGAGGAGACCCCAGCGTGGAAAAAAAGAGACAGCAGATCCGCCTGAGTGGCTCTTGGTAGAGAGCACCTCGAGACACAGCCAAAATTGGTAAACTGTGCTGAATCCACAGTGCCAATTCAGAACCAGTCAGGCATATTTGTAACAGTACTTTTCAGGATGTCCTGTGTCATTTCACCCATCTATGTGACAGCAATTTCAAGCTATCTCAGCTTCACAATATTCTGAGCAATGAAGTGACTGAACTTCTGCTACTCTTTGAAGAACATGCAAACACCTCGGTACTGCTTATGCAATGCATACTAAGAAATAACAATTTATATGGTGTGATACAAAGCCATCACCATAATCTGAAATTCACCTCTTCCACTGGTCAAGGCAAGAAGTCTTACAGCATGTCTGGAAGGCTACCAATCCAAGTGTCAGCAGAAACATAAGTATTGGCTTCCAAAGATAAGACCTACTAGCCAGATGTAGTTATTAAGAAGGTATAAAGAAAAGCTGACTTGCTGTGAGTCAGAAGCACAAAAACTGACAAACATGTGAAGGTTAGCTGTGCCAAGGTCCTGTGACCCAGGTCCTGCAGTCACATAAACACCATGTGGTAAGTGGAATTCAGGACAGAGATGCTATGCCATGGACTGAACAGATCTGTAGACAGACCATCAAGCAGTATTAGGGACTCTGTGTATATATATATATATATATATACACTTGCACAAACAAAAGATTGAAATATCAAAGTACATATAATCCAATGTAACTGCTCACCAGAAGAAATTGCTATCTCCTAATAAAATAGTAAACATACTATTGCCCCAGATTTAACCTTGTTCTATATACTGCTTAGATAAAGAAATTCCTCTTATTTCATACATACAATCAAGTCAGTTTTTCATACGTACAATCTGCATACCCCATCATATTTAAAGAGAAACTTTTACACAAGCCTTTATACAAACTACAAGGTAGAAACACTAGGTCTGCTTCATTCACTGAATATGAGCCAGAATTATTAATTCACTGCTATGGAAAATAATCTAATTCTCTGTGATTCCTTGCAATTGGGATACTATTTAACAGGACTGTTGATAGATATGGTTTAGCAATGAGAATTAAATTCTTGAGCACATTAAAATCTGCTTAGATGATTTTAACCAATTATGCACTGATTTGTTCTGGAGTTCCAACCAGGTATCCAAGGTGAAAGAATGCTACGAGAACACAACTGAGATGTTGCAGAATGGCGTAGGATGGGAAGCTTTAGGAGGGATTAAAGGAGTTTAGCCTTGGGGGAAGAAAGAGTCTACAGGTTCC
The DNA here is from genome assembly GCA_013390045.1 of Picathartes gymnocephalus. Lineage (NCBI taxonomy): Eukaryota > Metazoa > Chordata > Aves > Passeriformes > Picathartidae > Picathartes > Picathartes gymnocephalus. Next base: position 115,551 of record WEKY01052760.1, on the reverse strand, counting down.
ACTCTGTTTTCCTTACAGCTTCACAGCAAAGAACTGTATGCAGCGAGGTGGCAAGTGACAGATACCTGATAAACTCCAGCTGCACCAGCCTGGCCATCAGGCACCAAGGGATGTTGCCAAAAAACTGTAAGCTTAAACACCACCACAAGTACTAGATACACCAAACCTAAAGCACAAAGAAACACATTTAAAATTCTGCCCTTTTGTGAGCATATCTGAAAAGAAAAACAACAGTATTAAGAAACAATGTTGACATTCAATCTGTCAATATGCCTTGGAATTATCACCCAGATAAAGGGGAGCACAGGGGATTGGTCCAGGCTCAGAATTAACAACCAAAACAACCAGAAACACTAGAGAGGGAAATTCATGCCCTGTACATAATGATGGTGTGTGCAGAAATTCCAGTCACAGCCATCCTCTATGCAATGGTGACAGAACTCTCACAGATAGATGAAATAAATATCAAGTTTTGCAGTAGGGATTGAAGAAAGGATATGATCTAATATCCATCTTAATTTGATTGTCCTTACATGCTTCCTAAAATAGCCTGAGGACATATTTACATGATAGTTTATGGACTTTATATACATCAAATGCTGACTGCACAGTTCTGCTACACAGAGTATAATTTATTATCAGAAATCCCCGGGGAACAAAATATGTCCCTGGATTAATATAAATTAATTAAAGCTACCATTAGAGCTTTGTTTATTAAAAATATCTAAACAAGTACCTCTAAAAATCGCTCACATGCCAAAGGAAAATGTTGGAAGATAACTGTTGAAGAACCCCAACTCTGTCAGTAGGCAAATGGTATCAGAAACAATTTAGCTGAGCTCACATTTACATTGAATAACATTATTTCTTGGTGTGGTTCCTTCCTCTGTATATGGGAGAAGTTAAGCCCCATATACATTACAAATCCTGAATACAAGGAGCAAGTTGAACAGTCCAAAGGCAGTTTTACAGATAATAGAGGACACATACAGCACAGAAATGAAGTATTTCAGTTTCCCAGGATCATTTATCTTTCAACATTGTAACAGTACTCCCACCATTTACTGCTGCAAGAGTTGTATTTAATTTTTTCCAGACTTAAAATATATTCTCCTCACCATCAAATAGTGATTTAACATAGTTCTGTTTAGCATAGTACCATTTTCTATTAATACTCTGAAATGCCCTAACTTCACAATATTTCCTTATAGATATATAAGATATGTTCATATGAGCTAAATTAAACCATTATTCAAGCTCTGGCACAATGTAAGATACCAGAAAGAGCCAGCAGGAGGAGGAACAAGATGCTGACAAAAATTCTGTCTGAGCAAATCATCATTAATTATGCTATTGAAAGCTTGAAGATATATCACCAGAATTCTGTAGAGAAATGTCATTTAAAAAACAAACAAACAAACAAACAAACAAGCCTGTAGGATTTTTCTGACTTTTCCAATTTCTTGCTAAGGTTTAGATAAAAGACTGATTTGATATAATAACATTTTCTCTTTACTAATCAGCTTTATATTAAAGCAGAATTAAAAAAAAATACATTAAGCTTTGTCCCTTGTAGCAGAGAAATTTCACCATGAAAAAGATAAGGACAGATAACACAGACAAAGGATGTGTTAAGGGGCAAAATCGTGATGTGACACCACAGAAGAAAGTTTTGTGAAAAAACATGGGAGATTTGCATACAAAGATAATTTCAAATTATTGCATGATCATGTTGTCACATTGATGGCACACGCCACAAAAGGAATCCTTAGAAGGAATTAAGAAAGAGTTAAGTCCAGACAATTTCAGAAAAATAATTTTATATTTAAGGGGGATGTGGAAAAAGTAGAGCAACTTTCTAAACTAACAAGGACTTTTAGGTAAGTTTTGCCAGTGGAAGAGAGCAGACTGTGTTATCTATGCAACAACAGGACAGAGATAAAAAGGGGAAGAGCTACAGAGAAACCTTAGAAAGAAAATGGAAATTTCGATATTTTTTGCTCTGATGGGGAAGTTAGGGTAAGAAGATAACTTAGTGTCCATGAGACTGAACAAAAGCAAGTGGAAAATCTAAGACAAGAAATAGTTGCAAGTTCATTGTGGCTAATAGCAATAACAGCAATTACCATTGGTAGTTGCAGATTTTGTTGAAAAACAGCACTCAAACAAGCTGGCAGAGGGAAGCATACAGGAAACTCCTGATATACTGGGTCTCTTAATGTTTCTAACTTCTTCACAGACCTCTTCCTGTTCTAGGGAAACCCTTTCCCTCCTGACAAAACTAATGAAAGTGGTTTCCCAGAATCACAGAATGCGGAGGGTTGGAAGGGACCACCGTGGGTATCTGGTCCAACCTCCCTGCTCAGGAAGGGTCAGCCTAGAGCACAGGCACAGGATTGTGACTGGATGGTTCCTGAATATCTCCAGAGAGGGGAAAACCCACAGCCTCTCTGGGTAAGGTATATATATTTATATATATAAAACCAGTGCTTGTCTCACATGGAATGACATAAAACAACAGCATCCTGAGGTCAAAGGAACTCATAAGGGTAATTAAATGAATGTGGCTCACAGGGGCATTATGGATACACCAGGATCTATACAGAACGATGTCAGAAATACCTAGGTCTCATTCCTAACCTTGCTCTTTGCAATTTTTTTGAACATTCTTATTTTATCAAAATCTGACTGGTGAAACCAGTTTCTGGGTTTGTGTATCATCAAACAACAACCCAAGTGGTAATTCACCAATGGTTTTACAGAAAAGGCTAACTGAGCAGCTTTCTTGTTTTTTAACGCAGTAGAGTAGCATTGTTAATAGTTATTTTTCCATATGCCTGATCAGCAGAGAGCAAGACAATCATCTTCCAGTCACGGGTCAGCCACGGCTGTGACAGGAACTGTATTTGCTACTTGCTCCAAAAGAGTGTTCTTTCATCTCAGAACAACTCATGGATTCACAGAATCCATTAGGTTGGAAAAGACCTTTGAGATATCAAGGCCAGCCTCTGACCGAACACCACCGTGTCAACCAGACCATGGCACTGAGTGCCACATCCACTCTTTCCTTAAGGTTCTCCAGGGACGGTGACTCCAGCACCTCTCTGGGCAGCCCATTCCGATGTCTAATCACTCTTTCTATGAAGAGATTCTTCCTAATGCCTGTCCTGAGCCTCCCCAGAGGTAGGTTGAGGCCGTGCACTGTTCTCCCATTCCCCGGGAGAAGAACCCGACCCCACCTGGCTACAGCCTCCTGTCAGGTGCTGGTAAAGTCAGCCGAGCCTCCTCTTCCTCTTCTATTCAAGTACCAGATAAACGCGATTCGACCCTCAAGTATTTACTCGAATTAGAACACCAGTTAAAATTATAATGAGTATAAAAGAAAGCTTTAGGAAAGCAGGTGTAACTGTTTATGTAATCTCTGATCAACAGCAACTTTAAAGAGGGCTCGTAAGTATTTTCTGTCAAAAAGTGTCATGTTCTTCCACTGAGGCAGCCGATGCCGAACGCCGGCAGTGGAGGTGGAAGGAGGTCTGGGTGCCCTAGAAGGCCGGGAGGTCCTTTCCCATACGAGCATCAGCCCCGGTCCCTGGGTAAGAGTGGCCGTGCGGCGCAGCGGCTGCCCGACCGGGAGCGGGCGCGGGTACGGGAGGGGCTCCCCTCGCGGGGCCGGGGTGGTGCCGGTCCGGTGCCGCCGCCTCCGCTTTCCCGGAACCGCGGCCACCGAGAACCGAAACCGGGCCCCCCCGCGCGCGCACGCGCACGCGCGCGCCGCTCCGCTCCGCTCCGCTCCCGCCCAGCGGGGCCCCACCGCCC
>WEKY01052760.1:101139-111530 GCA_013390045.1 Picathartes gymnocephalus | reverse complement strand
GCCGGCCACAGCGGGAGGACACCAGGCAGTGGCGCGGTGACGTCACCGAGCCGGCCCCGCCCAGGCCCCAATGAAAGAGAACGTGCGGCGCGGGACGCTGCCCTCCCGCCCCTCCCCCTGCACCGACCGACGGCGGGACCAATCAGAGCCCCAACGGGGCCCCGGCCCCGCCCCTCACGTGGTGACGTCACGTCACCGCCCCCGGCGGCTGGGCGGCTCAGCCAATCAGCGCCCCCGCGCGCGCCCGCCCAGGCCGCGATCCCGTATCCCCGCCCCGCCCCCTCTCTCCGCTCTCCCCCCGCTCCGAGCGCCAGCGGTGGCGGCGCAGCCCGGTCCTGTCCGTGCGGGCGGCGGCGCCTCCTGGGGCTCGGCGACATGGAGTGCGCTGCGGCGGGGGCCGAGTTCAACATCCTCCTCGCCACCGACTCCTACAAGGTGGGCACGGGAAGTCGGGCGGGAGAGAGGGGGTCACCTCTGCAGGCACCGGACCCGCCGGGGTGCGCCATCCGCGGGGCGCCGAGCCAGGCCAGCCCCGCTGCCACCAGCCCCCTGCCCGCCTGGCCGGGGCTGGGGGATCTCCCGTGGCGCCAGCGAGGTGTCCAGCCTCACCTGGGCGTTGCGAGGGGACGACGGAGGCCTGGCCGGGGCTGCCCCTTTCGCCCCCGGCAGCCCCGAGGCGCTCCCCGCGCGGTGCCCGGGGCCGCGCAGCCGGGGGGCGGCGGCGGGGCCAGAAAAGAAAGTGAAAGCGGGCGGGGGGGCTGCCGCCATCCCCNNNNCCTTTGGGCGCGGGGGGCGGCCATTGCGGGCACGCGGGAGGCGGGGGCCTCCCGGCCCCGAGCATCGTCCGGCCCCGCCGGGCTGCCCGCCCCCCCGCCCTGGCCTGGGTCGGAGAGGGCGCACATGTCGCTGCCGCGGAGCAGTCACTCCTTCCTTGTCCCGCATCTCGTCCCTCCCGCTTTGCTCCACTCGCGCCGGTCGCTGCCTGCGGTTATGTGCCTGGCGGTGATGCAGCGCGCTCCGGCAACCGACTGGCGCAAAATACGTGCTTTCTAGCCCTGTTAGTTCCCGGCCACTGCGGTGCCACAATCGCTAGGCAAGGTATTGTTTCAGAGGGGAGAGTCGCACTGCACGGCCCTCCCTTCGTTTCTTGGAAATAGTGGTGCTGACAGCAGTGGCAAAGTGCAGTGTCCGCGCTCCGAGCCGGTGGTTTCTGACCCGGCAGCTCCTGACGAGCCTCGCAGTGAGTGTGCCCGGGCCGAAGTCCTGCCCCTGCGCAGTGTCGCGCTCATGTAAGCGTTCAGCCTCCAGATCCTGGGCAGACCCAGCGTGTGACTCCCGCCGCCTGGCTGGACACATGTCTCCGGCCTCACTCTCCTAGGCTGGAAGACTCACTTATTTCCTTCAGGAGTTGCATTGCAATGTCAGCGAGGCTGTTGGTGGCCTAAACAAAACTACAGTAACAGTCCTGGTTATCATTGTAAAGCATTTATTGTGTTTTAGCTCTTTGAACGTTGTGCTGCTGGGATGCGTTTCAGGGATTAGGGTTCTTCTCGACAGAGGAGTTGAAAAAGCAAAAGCTATGTTGTGACCAGGTCTTGTTACTGAGTAACTACCAAAGTACAAACCTCAGTAGGTGCTCCAGTTGCTGACTTGAGCCTTTCCCGGCTTCTCTGTGGTGATGCTATTATTACTATTCCTGTTATTTTAATTACTGTTATTATTACTGTATGTTACATCAAGATGTGAAGAAAGTTAACAGTTATTGTTGCTGTTTGTGGGAGGGAGTTTTGGAAGTTGGGAAGATGCTGATAAATCTTGGAGCAGCTCAATCGGGGCATCCTGACGCTGTAACTGAGGGCTTGCAAAGCTGCTTTCATTCTGGGTGTAATCTGGCTACAGTGCTCTTTATGAACTAGGTTTAAGTGTTTGTTATGTAACTTACTCCAATATGGAAGATGCTCTTTTTTCCGTGTCAGAGACTAATACTTTAAATCTAATTTGCACACCACTTTTTCTAAGTTCTCTGGGTGTACTTCAGGATTGGTGGTAGTGCAGTGCACTAGAGTGACATGAAACCAGTCTGCTTCTGTTTTGTTTGCTGTTTCAAGTATAGATAACTTGGTAATATTCCAGGAGTGGTAGAAATCTTGAAGAGGTCAAATAGAGGCCTGAGGTGTTCTTTTTTTTTTTTTTTTTTTCCAGTTTAAAACCGAATTTGCATGAATGTTTTCTGTGGCAGCTGGGAGCATTTTGTATTATATTTAGAACAGTTGCCCCCCTCAGTGGGTTCGTTAGGGCTATTCAAATTGTCTGTCTTTCCATATGCTTTTTTCCAAATCTTAGGAACTCCAGTGTCTCTGAACAATGCTTAAACAAGTAGCTGCTTTTATCTTGTTAGGTAATATGAGCAAACATCACTTATCTGCTCCCTGGATGATACTGTCATTTCTTAATCAATGAAACACACTTAGTGAGAGCACTTTCAGTAAAATTGCACTAAAGTATCTAGTGTTTTACAACATCAAGCTTTTTACAGGAGTTACCAAACACTCTTAATAGCAATTAAAACAAAAGTGGGAATTGATTGGGGGTTCTTTTTTTTTTCTTTTTTCTTTTTCAGATAGTTCTGCTGTATCCACAACTGTAGCATCTGTTTGTATGTGCGAAACTGTCTGTCCATAACATTTAGACTGAGAAAAAACATGTATCAGGTTAGAAGTTAACATGGCGATCCAATTACAGTAGATGCCACTCCGTACAAGCTGATGGTGACAAAAATCACATAGAAATAAACAGCTGTGAAAGAAAAAATACATGCAGACCATACTGAGCAGCACAACCCTAGCTTAGGCAGTTGTCCATCAGAAAAAAATTGTGCTATCTCAGGGTCATATCTGTCACAACTTGTTAATTTGAATACTAGCTCCAGTGTACCAGTTCTTTGTTGCTGCAATTGGAAATTTGGGGTGAAAAGACAACTCATTACTGGTTTAGTGCCTATACAGTTTCAGAAACAAAGTAATTTCGTAGGCAAAGTTTGTTGAGGCCTAATCCAGCCACCCCTCCTTCTACACTGTTTTCTTGTCTGCATGTGCATCATAGAAGATCTTCCTCTTAAATAATAGAGATTATCAAACATTCAGTTTCAAAATCTTAAAAGTGTTTTTGAAAAACTGCTGAGTATCATGCTGATTTCTAGTAAAGTCAATATTTCTAGACAGGAGTAGTTCCCAGTAGGTGAATATGCACTGGTTCCAGTACTGAGCTTCCATTATAGACTGGAACTTACTCAATTGTACAAGTGCTCCAGGATTTTGAGGCTGAGCTTCAAATTATACAGCTTCTCTCTAAACCAAATAACAAGATAAATGTTTTTACCTCACTTAGATTTTTCTTCCTGTGTACTTTGTTGCATATTCTTACTCTTTTACAAATCCCCCAAAAGTATAATTCCTCCTGTATGCTGGGAGTTATACGCCATCCTCTCAGAGTCTGGGCATGGGCATATGGTATGGTCTGTGTGTAACATGCTGATAAGTAACAGCAGTCTTTTTAATTCTTCTAATCATGAGACTCTCAAGACATTCATGAATGCAATGTTATCTGGGGAACCTCATTGTCTTTATGTGCAGTATAGCAATGGCATTTCTGTTAGTGAAGTTTTCTGCTGGTGACTTGGTATTACTGAAAAGGGGAAGTATTTGAAGTCAAAGTCCTTGTTGATAGAAGGCTGCAAGTGAGGGGGGCTCCTTGAAAATCCCTGTTCGTGCTGCGTGATGTCTTAGTCTTGTGTCTATAGCAAGACACAATTTATATAGCTGCATATATATAGCCAGCTATATATAGATTATACAATACTCTATAGCAGTCTTGGCCGTCTGTGACAGTGGGGTTCTGTTCACTCTCCACCCTTGCCCAGTGAAAGGGTTCATGCCCCTCTGTGCCTCATTTTTCTGACATCGTTGACACACCTCCTCTGCATTTTCTTTCTTTTTGATTCCCAGTGCTCTGTTTAACCTATATTTGTTTATTTCTGCACAGGCAAGAAATATTCCAAGGTATATGTAGTCTGAAACTGCATTGAGAGGATCAGCTTGGCAGAGCTGGGTTGTTCAGTGGGAAGACAGCCGTGACTGGCACGTACCAGGCCTGGGTTGGATGGACCATGAGCTGCAAGTGGGGAAAGGCTATTGACTGAACCTTGTTTGCTGGAGTAATAATAGCTTATTTTGCTTTTGCCAATGAGATCTATTACTGTTGCTTGGCATGTTTCGTAATTAAGCTGATAGCTATAATAAGCTGCCATGCAATTACCTCTTAGGAGGAGCTGAGTTGCTATCTAGACTGTAAATGAGATCTGTTTCAGAATTAATTTCTTTCTAGATGCTTCAAGGAAACCCAAAATACATGTTTTAACTCTGTATGCCTTACATGTTGAATTTTAAGTATTTTTCTCTTCAAATGACTTCTTTTACTCTGCATGGATGTAGGAGAGCATTGACTTCTGAAGCACTTCACGTGAGCACGTGTTTATTCTAGGCTCTTGACAGCCTGTATACTCTTTATTTAGAAGGTTAGAGGTATATGAGGAAGAGACATGAGTACTCTTTAGCCTACTGGATTTGACTTAATGACTACAAAATATTCTTTACAGCAGCCCATAGATATATTTATTTTTTCCTTAATTAAAATCTTGTGGTGGGAGTGTGAATGTGTTAAGTCCTGTAATTCTGCCAGTGGAAAAGCATCGGAAACTTCTGGCTCGACACTCCTTGTAAGATCCAATCTTCATGCTCTCTAGGTTCATTATCTTCCAGGTTTTGATTTGCAGTCACGTGGTCCTGTTAAAAACCCCAAGACATCATTGCTCAAAAGGACCACTGCAACTGTGCAGTATTAAGACAATTTTTCAATTAATGGGAAGCAATCCCTTCTAGAATCATTGCAGCTTTCATTGTTGAAAAGGTGAATTTTTTGTTAAGGAACAGGAAACAGCATGTGCAGTAGTACAGCTGACTAGCCACAAATGTGTAAACAGTAAACATGAGGCATTTTGCCATCTCTTCTGTGATAATCTTGAGTGTAAAACTGGGCTGATTTTGACTGAGGTAGAGTTAATTTTCTTCCTAGTAGCTGGTATGAGGCTGCGTTTTGGATTTGTGCTGAAAACAATGCTAATAATTCAGGGATATTTTTTATTTTGCTGAGCAGTGCTTGCACAAAGTCAAGACCTTTTCTGCACCCCACACTATCCCACCAGCGAGGAGGCTGGACGTGCACAAGGAGCTAGCTGGGAGGGGGCACCAGGACAGCTGACCCCAACTGACCCGAGGGATATTCCATACCACATGACATCATGCTTAGCATATAAAGCTGGGGGAAGAAGGAGGAAAGGGGGGAACATTTGGAGTAGTGGCATTTGTCTTCCCCAGTAACTGCTGCACAGGCTGGAGCCCTGCTTTTCTGAGAGTGCCTGAACACCTGCCTGCCCATGGGAAGTGATGAATGAATCCCCTGTTCTGCTTTGCTTGTGTGCAGAGTTGTTTTGCTTTCCCTGTTAAACTGTCTTTATCCCAACACATGAGTTTTCCACTTTTACCTGTCTTGTTCTCTCCCCCATCCCACTGGGAGGAGTGAGTGAGTGGCAAGTGGGGCTTAGTTGCCAGTTGGGGTTAAACTACGACAAAAGCCATGAAAACCTTTAGTGGTAATCAACTGCAAAATGTTGTTGTTTTTAAGCATTGTATTTTCTCTGAGGAATTTAGAATACATTCAGTTCTAGTGCTTAGACTTGACCTCATGAGTTTTAAATAAATGTGGACCTGGTCATGTATAGCATCTCTGCTGATAATGTGCAGCTTCCATAGGAATTCAGTTGCTTGCACGTGCTTTCCTTATTTTTCACAGTACTTATTGATCTCTTAACTTTTTTTCTCACCTCTGGTCCTCTTATTTTTCAATACACATATAAGAAATGGTCGATGAACTCAAATATGGAGACATTAGAAGTGGTACAAGGTCATCATTCTGTCATAGCCTCCATTAGCTTATCTCTCATCTCTTAAGAGCAGATATCTCCCAGTATTCTCACTTCAGTTCTTAAACATTGTCTCAGTCATACATTGTAATACGGGGCCTGGAGTCTCCCTATGGCATTTTTCCTCCATGGTAATCTGAAGCTCATATAATCAAAATAGTATGGTTGTACTTGACTCTTAGATTTTTCTTTTTTTTTTAACTCACTTAAAAATGTCTTGCACTTTACTTGCTGTTGTTGGATGCCCTTTCTCTTGAGTTATTAAACATTGATTCTTCTGACATTCCCTCTCTTGTTCAAATAAACTTATCATTTAACTATACTGGCTTTTGGTTTGGTTTTCATTTCCATTGTTGTGGTGTGCATTCTTTCTGTGATTGCTTTGAATGCTGCCAAAGCATCCCTGTTGAATATAACTGCTAGTCACAGTTGTGTTGTTTTTTTTTCCTGAAGAGGGTCACAATGCCTTATAACTGCTGTTAGTAATCTCATCTTAGTGAGGTATATCTGATAGAGCAGTCCCTTTGCTCCTAAGTCCTGGGTCATCTCCTTATTGTTGACAATAATGTTGTTTTCCATGTAGGTTGTTGGCAAACTTTGCTTTTAGCTGCTCTGTTGGCTAAATTTCCTAAAGGTTTAGGTAAAGCAGTATTTCATACCATGGCTTCTTTCCACAATGTTTGCAAATAATATGTAATACCACAATTCATGGAGGTCTTGGGGTGCTTTGCAGAAGTCTCCCCAGTGTAAATACCAGCAGTACCACTGCATTAAAATTGTCTAACTCAGGTGTATTGGGGTGTGAGGATCCCCCAAATATCTCTTGTAGATCAAGGCTTGCGGTACAGTGACCAAGCCTGTGCTTCAGGCTTCCTGGCCAAGTGGCCCAGCATCCAGGCCATGCTTAACTGCCACCCATCTCTCTGATTCTTTGTGGTTGTGGCTGTGTGGCATCATGGGTTCAGTGACCAGGTTGTTCTGTACCCATTTTGCACTAAGGATTTTTCAAAATAGCTCCAGAAAGTTCAAATACGTCTTACTTGAACTGGTATCCTGTTATCACTTGAGAGTTACAGTACAGGCAAGATCCTGCTGGGTAGATGTTTGGGGAGTTGTTTTCTTCTCTGTAAACAGGGCTTCGAAGCATCTTTCTGATGGTTCATGTTAGCATCTGACCTACGGGAGCACCAGGAATTAACCACCAATGGAGATTTTGGCCACACCCGACTTCTTTCATCTCATCTGTTTTCCCATGTTTTCAAATGGTTGAATTATATAGGCTTAAATAACCTTTTAAAGTAAGTTGATTGCAATATCTTGTACAACAAAGCTTGTAGATTATAAGAGTATTTATAATGTTATGTCAAAAGTCTTATCTAGCTTAGAAAAATGCAGTTTTTACCTCAATCATCCCTATTGTATGATGAATACTCGCTGATTCCTTCTTAAAATTTAACTCTTAATGGTTGGGGTGGTTTTTTTGATAGATGATCTAAATGCAATTCATGCTTCATGGTTTTTTCCTCAAAAACCTTGATTTCGTTAAATAGATGTAGTCCTTGTGGCGCTATTCTTTGTTCAGAAAATACCTTTATTTGCATTAAATTTAATAAGGAATTATCACAACCGAAATAAAAGTGCTCTATTTCAGTCATAGTACCTAATCTTGTAGGTAGTAGCTCCAAGGCTGTTTGTCATGTGTTTTATAGAGAAAACCTAAACCACAGTCTTTGAACTAAACATCAAAAGGCCTTTGAAGATACTTGGGAGAGTTGTGTTCTTGTAAGGGTCTCTTAATCCCAGTAGAGGCTTTTGTTTGCTTTTCAGTTTGTTGGTTAGGGTTTTTTTTGTCCCGAAGAGAAGGGGTTTCCTATTGACTTTATAGTCACTCCTACTTATCAAGATCTTGTCTGTACAAGTCCTGCTTCTGTCATCCCATTACTGAAAGCATAGAGTTATCAACACTATCTCGATCTGTAAGTCACATAAAATTTAATTTCAAATACTGTACATTGCCTCTGGTTGTTCTTTCTACTCTCTTTAGAATACAGAAAGATGCAAGTCTTCATCAGACAACAAGGAAAGGTCAGGCATTTTTTGAAGCATAGTTTTCATTGTCCAAATGCCTTATATAGTCAGGTTTTTTTCTTGTTGGTTGATTTGTTTTGTTTTCAATGGCATTCTTTGTGTCTTCTGTAAACTGTTCCTACTCCTAGACCTTGATCATTTTTCACACTGTTTTTTACCACCAGGCATTTCACTACATGCCATACCTCCTGACCACCACTTTGGCAGATAGGTATTATTTCCCCATGTCCTGGAAGTCCAGAAATGAAAGCTAACGCAATCAGCTGCTGCGACGTTTTGTGGGCAGATACTCCTGATAAGTATGGTGCTCTGCCTGAGGGCTTGGGAGGAAAACAGATGGCCAGGTAACTCAGCAGGGGTTGTAGGTCTTGTGCTTAACTTCTCACACACCTATACAATATAGAATCAAAGAATAGTTTGGGTTGAAATAAACCTTCAAAGGCCATCTAGTCCAGCCCCCTCCAGTGAGCAGGGACATCTTCAGCTAGATCAGGTTGCTCAGAGCTCCATCCAGCCTGATCCTGAGTGTTTCCAGGGATGGGTTATCTATGACCTCTTTGGACGACCTGTTCCAGTGTTTCACTACCTTCATCATAAAAAAATTTATTTTATCTAGTCTGCATCTACTCCCCTGTAGTTTAAAACCATCACTCCTTGTCCTGTTGCTACAGGCCCTGCTAAAAAGTGTGTCCACATGTTTCTTATAAGCTCTCTTCAAGTAGGCAGAGGTTGGTAAGTGTGATACTTTTAAGATTGTGATTGTGCTTTTAAACATTGAGTAATATTTATAAGGGTGTCTCAGCTTTGTAGATAAAACTAGCAGCTTTGTGAAATGTCAAAAGAAGCATATTTAAAATTACATCTGTAAGGTTTGCTCAGATGTAAATATTTTAATTGCCAGGAATGTGTATTTTCACTATTTAAATAGATTTTAATGTGTGAAGAATATAATTTAATACTACACATGTGACTTGCAAAGTTAGTTCCTTATCTCCTTCAAGTGCTTAAAGCAACTGAATCAATAAAATGATATTTCTGTCAAACACAAAATTTTCATGTAAGTTTGAATCCCTAGAAGTAACTATTTTCTGGACACTAGCTAGTATGTATTTTCCAGTTAAGATCTAATCTTACATCAGAAAAGATAGCTAAACCTGTGATGCAATGTTTGAGGAACTTGAGTGGGGTTTTTTTTTAAGTTCAAACTGTCAGCAAGGTAGTCAGGAGGAGCTGTGTCCCCAGGTACATTATATAAAGGATGAATCTGTTAGCATTTCAGCCTGATTTCAGCTCTCAAGTTCTGGTTTGCAGCTAGAGCACTGTGTTTTATGATCATGCTTCAAAGCAGATCTAGAATAAGAAGTCCCTAAAAAATAGTATTTAAATGCAATAAGAAAAGGTGACACCAGCTCAGTGGGTGCACTGTGCACCCTTAGCTAATTTGGGCCTGTAACCATTTGGACAGAGGGAAACATATAGTGGGAGGAGATGCCTTTGAACTGTCAAAGTCAAATATATTTTCAAGATGTGAGCTGAAGGTCACACAAATTTTCGTTACAATATAGGTGTTGGCTTCAGTAACTTGCCCATAGTTGGTAAGTTGTATAATTAAACTTTTTAAAAGAAACCTGAGTATCCTATCTCATGCAGATATAGTTTTCATTGTTTGGTTTGAACTGTTGTGGTGAGAACAGCAGCATTGCTTTGGTTTGCTCTCGAGCTTACCACAAGAAATTGAGATACTCATTTATTGAATTGGTCCTGGGACATCTGCTGTGTACACTTACAGCTGCTGGGCTCTGTGTTGAGCCTTTACTCTGAAATCATGAACTGAAAAGTCCAGTCCTGGTTGTAAAATGGAGCAAAATATTTCATGAAGTTGCTGTAACTTACCTTGGTGGTACCAGTGAGAAGCAAGGAGTTCCCACTCTCTGTGTCTTTATAGTGCATGAGCATTCCAAGGATTTGTTACAGGACCTTTTTCTTAGAGCGCATTTAATACAATTTCTTGTAAAGGGTTTGTGTATATATATATATGTGTGTGTGTGTGTTCGTATACCCATTAGTTAGAAAGACACGTCAAATTGAGCCTATTTTTGTCTGCTCCATAGTAAAGAAGAGAGGATGATGTGTGTGTGTTTTCTTCTGTACGGGGATTTTGTTTTCCTTTAAATGTGATGATATCCTGCAGAGAGTTTTCTATGAGCTGGCAGTGTGATGTACTTCTTGGAAGTTCTGCATAGCACTAGGAAAGGGCATGTTATAA
>WEKY01052760.1:69860-83366 GCA_013390045.1 Picathartes gymnocephalus | reverse complement strand
CTTTCTTTCTTTTTTCTAGAGGAAAAGGAAAAATTTCCTTTAAACCTCTGTAATTGAATTGTATTTGACTGGTTGAGTGTCACCTTTCTTACAAATAGCTCTAGCAAGGTGTATTTAGCACGTATTTGGCTTTGGCCAGGTGTAGGTACCACACTCAAGGAACTACTCAGCACAAAGCTGCTGCCTGTGCACAGGATGACCCAAGCCCTTTATTCTGTGTAACCATTAGTGAAAGGTGTCAGAAGAAGCTGTAAAGATTTAGTATCTTGACAGTCTAAAGTTCCAGCCTTACCAGGCCAGATTTGTGTGCTTGCTTTTGAGTTTGTATAACCTGTGTTTGCCAAATCACTCTTGCTAAAACAGTGATGTTTCTTGCAGGACCTGCTTCACACAGTATTTAAGAATGGAAAGGTAACGAAGTCATATTCATTTGATGAAGTAAGGCAAAATGCCAGGCTGAAGAACAGTGAATTACAAACAGCATCTCACTAAGTTCCATTCCATGTCTGTGTATGTGTGTGTAACTAGTTTGTTCTGCATAGCTACTGGTTTATTGTACAGATTTGTGTGTTTGTGTTTTATGACATTGTAGCCAAATTATTTGTTGGTTTATGGACATACTGCCCTATCTTTTGCCAGTCTTTAGAAGAAGAAATCAGGAAATGGTACTTAACATTGTAAAACATATTTAATGCTGAAGTGTGCTTTTTAGGGCCCTTTGCCAGTAGTGATTCAATCTGGTATTGATCTTTTCACAAATGAGACAGAGCTGAGAAACTTTTTTATATATAACAGAATATCACAAAATGGATTTACATAAAATTATCATGATTGCTTTATGTTTATATTTAACTTGTATTTTTGTACAAACAAGATTGTGTAAAATATATTTAAAGTTTCAATAATTAAGTCTTTCCAACTTTTCATGATTTTTATGAGCACAGACTTTCAAGAAAATATTTAGTGGGGGGGAATCCATTGCCTTTTGTCCATTAATCAGCAAATAAAACATGGCCTTAAAAGTTTGTTGTGACATTGTTCCATTTGACAACTAAATCAGGACTCGTATCTCGTTAAGATCCCATAGAGTTGCTGACCTCACCATTTCTTGTAGTTGTCTGTATTAGTAAATCTGCATTAAACAAAATAACTGTTCGTACTAGAAGGTTTAGGTGTTACAGACCTTGCTGTCACAGTAAGGTGTGTAAGTGAAATGCCAAATTTGAAAGGATTCTCTACTGCAACTTAACTTGCCAAGTCTATCCCACTTGGTATATGCACCTCAATATTTTAAGAGTAAAGTTTTTAAAAGATCTCCTCTTCCACTATAGAATATATGTGTAAAATACTGAAATATGGAAGCGGTGTATTTTAAAGTAATTACACTTCTGGGTTTATTTTTCATATACTGTAAGTGACATTTAAAGCTAAATACTGGACTGGGTAGTGCACTTTTTTACTTTTTTGTATTTTTTTCATTGATTTGCCTTTTGTCAGACTGGATGTTAAATTGTAAAAATGTTTAACTATTTTTGTTAACAACTTTAATAAAACTCTATGCTAGCCAAACTCCTACATGAATGGCAGACCTGTTTCCCCTTCTCACCCCATCTGTTTGGGGTGAGGAGGGGCTTTTATTTTGCAGAGGGTAACTGTAAAACAATGTTTTTGAGAGATACTTTTGAACTGTCTGCACTTGATTGTTTTTGCTCTCTGCATATGCTTGATATGAGTATCTGCTGGAAAATGAAACTGTTGAGGATTTTATTTGAGAAGCTATGTAGTAACCTCTGAAATATTTGGTAGTACTGTAGGATGGCTCTCACTATAAAGTACCTCCCTTATTTAAAAACAAAAAACAACAGCAAAAGCAAACAGTTCCTGTTCTGCTGGTGATCATCTATCAGCCAATTGCTTAATATACTGATGTAATTAATGCTTCTAATTAGTAAATGATGTTACTGGAAAATATTAAAGCCTAAAATAATTTAAGCCTACAAAATTTTATAAAACATGCTTTTAAAGGAAGATTGAAAAGCCATACTTCATTGTTCTTATTCTCTCACCAAAAACGGCCACATCAAAGCATCCATAATATTTCCAGGGTTTGTGGTTAAGACGTTTACGCCCAGTCTCAATAGTTCTTGTTAATAAAAACCTGTTTTTCACTTGTAGTGTATGTAATTATACATTTAAGTGACGTATTGTTTCAAGAATAGTGTTTTAGTAAGACTCTAAATGCTAACCTTTCACACTGAGGAACTGCCTTCCCTTAGCTATTAATTATATTGTTTGGTTTTGGCCAGGAAAGATTTTGAATCTGGACTTAGGATCAATAGCAGGTAAATAGTAAAGAGCCTATTTCACTCCTCCACGTGTGTACTAGGGAATTTTATGATGTATGGTTTAAAAAACAATAAAATAAATGCTGCTTTCATTCTGTACCAATAAAAATTTTGATAACTATTGAGTACCCATAACTGATATTTTTGTACTTGAGAACTGAGGATATACTGTGGAAGCACTGTTTTCATGTGTACCATGAAATACATTACAATTGTTCAGTATTGTCTAAAACTTTCAGCTTCTTAGTTGGAAACTCAAAGCAAATTCTCTACTTGTGCATGTCACTTTCAGAAAGTTGTAATGTCACTCATTTTATTAAATGTTAATAACTTTAAAAGGGGAAAGAAAAGACCCCAAACACCTGGTGCTATTCAGACCTGAACACTTGTCTCTTTGTGTTTGACATTCTGTGCATCAAGGAGTTGACAAAAATTACTGCAGTGCTTGAATCATACAATATCCTAATTCTTCCACAAGAAAGCAAACAGCATGTTTGTTTGCTTTAAATTACTAGATTTGTAGTCATTGATATATTTTAATTATCCCCATTTCATAATATAATACAGTATTTGTATTTAAAAATAAAAATTGGGAATTTTGTGTTTAATACTCTAATTTGTAACCATATTTAGCATAAGAAATGGATTTTGTAAGACTATTTTTTTTCTTCAGCTGCATGATTATAAAAAAAAAAGATACTTTTTTGGTACTTTGAAAGATCTGAGGAGAGAAGAGAAGAGTACTTAACTGTTTGGTTTGCCAAAATCAAAACAAAGCTTAAACAGTTCTTTTCTTATAGGTTTTTACATTCCTTCCTGTTTAGTGAAGAATAAATATTCCTCACTTAAATCCTCTGTTAAAGTAATTTTAATGTACTTGGCATCAAATACCAGTATGTAATACACATGGAAATAAAGTTTAGTTCTGGCAGTGAAAATCATAGCCATCTGACTGTGTCTTAAAGTTCTGATGTTGGGCATCAAATGTCATCCTGTGCTCTTTGTTGCCAAACAGACCAGAGCAGAGCTGCGCTGTCATTGCATTCCTTTAAGGAGAGCTGCTCAGCTGCTTTGCAGACAGTTGGGCTTAAATAAATTTACAGCCAGCTCAGTTCTAGAGAAGACAAAGCAAACTAGGCTCTTTTTTTCTTTTTTTGGGGTGTGTGTGTATGTGTGTGGTTTTGGGGATTTGGTTTGAGTTTTGGGGTTTTTTTCCTGCTTTTCCTTTTCCTTTTCCTTTTCCTTTTCTTTTTTTTTGTGTGTGTGTGAGTGCATTTATGCTTCAGCAGTTTGTCTGCTTGTGCTTAGAAGTAAAATACTTTAGTAAAGCACTAATTGAATTTGATATAAGGAATTATTCTCTATATTTGACATAATCCTTTCTCAAATAAAGATTCATTATTTAAACTTTAAAGTCACTAGAATGCTTGTTTAAAAGCAAATTAACCATCAGTGTTGCATCCTTCAGTTCACTGCAGTACTGTGGAAAACAAGGTCTGCTCTTTAGCAGAGAGTCCTTTGGACAGGATTTTTGTAACTAGAAGTTACTCTCTAACTCCTGCATGACTTTTAAGTTGCAGCAGGTATCTTACCGCACGAATCCGTCAGTAAGGGTGGATAAAGCACCTCCTGTAATGGTATCATCATTTTTTGCTGGTCCCTTCAGCTCTTGCTTTACTGTAGAAAGGGGCTCTTGTAGCCCACAATAATGCTTGAATTTAAAGCTTCTGTTACAAGATCTACAGAGAGCAGGCACAGCTCAAGTGCCAGGCGGGCTCTTCCGCTCCCTTTCCATGCTGTTAAAACCCACCAGCTACAGCACTCCAGATTTTCTCACTCTGATCAACCTTTGTGCAGGTTAAGTCACTCACCAGCCATGAGCGTGTGGTGGTGGCTCCCAGGTCATCTGCAAGAAATCAGCAGGGAAATTCCAGGCCTTGGCCTGTGCAGCAGGCAAGGCACTGGCAAGAAGAGCCTTATTTAATCCTACTGTAACAATTAAAATCATAACTGTGCTGAGCTGCTTGAGGCAGGGACTGTGAGGGTGCATTTATACAATAGTAGTTGCATCTCTGCCTGGAAATGTTTGGGTTTCTTTGTCTCTGAGAGCCCCATCAGGGTCCTGTAGGTGCACATCTCCATCAAATTTGTAAACATCTGAGTGAGAGATCATCCTCTTAAACCTGGTGGATAGGGGCCTTACTAATAGGCATGCCTCCTAAATAACCAGGTGATCAGAAATATGCAAATAGTGAGATTAAAGATGCTTTGTAAGGTCATGCTTACTAAAATCACAGTTGCTAACCATGGATGTTATGTTCTTGAGGGAGGTTTCCTGTTTTACTACCAGCACAGCTGATCTTGGTAATGATTTTAAAACACCCTTCACAGAAAGTTATTTGGTTTTAATTAATCAAAAGGGAAGAAAAGCACTTAGAATAGAGTATTTCCAAAAAGTATTTTACTGTGGCACCGTATTTTGTTGAAAGGTACCCTGTTGTCTGGTGTAATACAATACAGAGCGATTTAGAAGAAATGGGAGTGAAGTCACCAGAATTCTTCTCAAGTAACATATTTTGTTCCATATAATTTCCTTACTAATCTTTGCATGAGTATTCCTAACTGCTTTTTGAACAGAATTCCTAGAATTTTCAAGTTATGGTGAGGTTTCCTGGCATCAGAATGGCAGTCTTCTCTCCTGCTTCTGGCTGGAGCAGAGGTCTTTTAAGGACAGATGAGGAGCCATCATGCCTCTAGCAAGGTCTTTATTTTCCTCTTAAACAACTCCTCCCAGTTCAAGGGCAAGTTTATTGTTTGTTTACTGTTGAACAAAAAAAAAAAAATTTAGTATGTTTAACTCCTTTTTTTCCCCAGCAGTATAGTTTATATAGAAATCAAGCCAAAATATTTCACAGAATCACTAGATAAATTTACACAAGCAAACTCCAATTTTTAATATATGTAATTATGCTTCATTGGTTACTTGTTAGATATGAGGATCTGATTCTTGGTAGTTGATCCAATACTGATGTCAAATAAACATACTACATATAGCCAGGTAATTACAAATGGATGAAAATGGCTTCAGAATCTTCATATAATTACAGTACTTAAATTCAAGTGGGTAGATAAAAGATGCATGGAAGGTTCTGAGGGCTGGACATTTTTACTTTATCATTAATTTTGGTTATTAATGTAGCTATTTACAGTTTCCACATCAGCTCTTCTATACGAAAGGAGATGAGGAAACTTGTTTTAAAATGTCTGAGTACTCATATCACCAAAATATTAATAAAAGTAATACAATGTGAAATAAACTGCATGGAGTCTGAATCTTATCTCTTGGAAGATAAAGGGAAGAACTTCAACCTCAAGCTTAATTCCCTTTCCTGCAAACAGGAGAAGAAATAAGCTGTTTTCCTCAGCCTTTGGGATGTGCTTTCCTCAGCTTCCTAATAAAGAACAAGGCTGGTGTGCTCTTCCCTTTCAAGGAAGTTTTCCCTATTCCAAAAGATGCCACCCTATTTTAAGCATAAGGAATTGCAGCTCGTTGTTGGATGTGTCAGAGGATGACATACCCCAGCAATTTAAGAGGATAATCTCTGGGTGAAATGGCTTTGGGTAGAGATATGTCTGTAAGTCACAGAAAGGTCAGAGCATGACAACTAATCTCCCTCTGGTGGGGGTGCCTCCCTGCCTTTTCTGTCTCAGCTGAGCAAGGTTCAAGTCTATCCTGTAATCTGCTGTGAAAACATTGAGTCTGTTCAACCAAAACAAAGTGTTGGCAGGCCCCTGTGATTACAAAGCAGTGGTCTGTTAATGTGCCCAGTCTAACCTTAATCCATTTTTCAAGGCTTGTAACTTGTAGCTACTTGTTAAACCAAATGCCAGTGACAAACTTCATTAAAGCTCCTCTTCTTCCCCTACACTGTGGGTTTTGCAGCCTCACCTCCATCACTGCTGCTTGAAGACCATTATTGGTTTTTATTGCTATTGTAAATCTCCAGAAGATAAAAAGAATTATTTCACCTCTGTACAAGGTTTTGCAATCGTTACACCTTCAGATAAAAGCAAATAGATTCATTCATTAAGATCATAGAAATGTGACCCTTTGTTACATTTTGTGTCCAAGTTGTGACCATGAAAATATTAATAGACATGAGTCTGGAAAAAATAAGGATTTGTTCTCTTGAAAACTGATTTCCATGTAAAAGCCCTATATTGAAACACATATTTAGAACCTTTATAATCATTAGAGAAGCACTGCTGAATACTCAAGCACTTTAGCTTGGTTTCTACAGGTGCTTCTTGACAGTCCAGTCTCACCTATGTTCCATGTGGGTTACCCCCAGGTGATCCCATCAGACAGGGGCTGCACTGGCAGATAGAGTAGCAAGATAAAGTTCTTGAGTTCATGGAGACTACAATCCTTGTGTCTGCCAGGAAAGTCCAACACTATGTGAAATAACCTGTTCCACTGCCATCCTGACCACCAAAGGTGGGTTTGCTGAGCCTAATTCAGCTCCAGCTCTGCTTATAGCTGTGCAGACTATTCCCATGGCTGTTTTGGTATAAGAGAGCACACGTGGTTATTTGCTGGTCTGTCTTTCACAGCCCACAGTGGATTAGGCAAGACCTGGGAAGAGTTTCAGTAGTTTCTTCTCTGCTATAAAAGAGCATTTTGAGACAAGAACCCATATGGTTATTGAATATGTGGTGTGCTGTAAACCAGCATGAGAGGGGGGAGTGACTTTGGGGGTTGTGGTGTGATTGTAAACAGTAATTCCTTCCCAAGTCAATTGATTAGACACAAGTGCTGTCACTGGGATTGTTGTTATTACATCACAGCAAAGACAAGCTGCATGTCAGCTAAGGCCTCTGGTTCTTTTCCAAATTACTTTATCTATCCACTACTCTCTTAAAACACATGGAATTTGGGAAGTACCACTACCATCAATCACCCATGTGTAATTTTCCTACAATGGTGTGAAGCTCTGTGTTACTCTCTCTGTTCTTGCCCGACATTTGAATTGCCAGGGTTTGGTTTTGTTTGGTTTTTGTGCTTCTGCGCTTTGTACTGACATTTTTATTAAGCTATTTTTTATAACACCAGGATTTTCTATTTAAGAGGTAGTAGATGAATCATAACATGTCACTTTATGCAAGGTTAGGATTGTTTTCTCATGTACACACTGGTTTATGCCAAATTTCATCTCCTATTTTAATTTGCATTCACAGTGTTTCATAAAGTCCTTTTGCAATTCTTCACAATCAGCTCCCACCTTTATTACCCTGCATAACTCAGCACCTCCAGCAAGCTGTCACCTACTTACCCATCCATCTCTACATTGTTTAACATGTTGAGCAGCAGAAGCTCCAGCACAGATCGCCAAGTGGAGTTTCACTCTCTGAGAAAGCTGAGTAATTTCCTATTATCTTCTTTGATCAATGGTGTGTACATGTAAGGACATCTCCTTGTGTCAAAACTTCTTAACTTCCTTCAAAACTTTATTATAAATCTTGTTGAATGCCTCTTTGAAATTGAAGTAGGTTATATCCACACACCTGTTGACTCCTTCAAAGGACTTCAAAGGTAACTTTCTCTTGCATTTATTAATCAGAATCTCCCTCAGGAGCTTAAATTTGTTCTTTCTACTGTAATTTCTCCCTTGGTCTTACTGCACCTTTGTCCACAAGATCAAAAATCTTTTGAAAAATCGGAAAATCCAACTCCAAACAACTCAGGGAATTTGTGAAACGGGTTCTTGTTCTCATGCTTTGTCCTTTTGCAGTACAGTGCTTGATGGTGAATGGCACACGATTCTACAGTGGAATACCTTGGGATAAGAAAAGCAGTGAGCCATTGGGACAAATCTGTTCTTCAGGTTTGAATTAAAGAGGGGCAATTACCATGGAACAGACCAACTTATGGGAGGCTTGTAACCTGGTGATGCCTCTCAGGGACTTGCATCAACAGGAAAGCTGGACATCCTAACAGAGGCAGCCCCACCAAGCACTGTGGACTAGAGGCAAAGATAACCTAGCTTGCACAGTGCTCATCCAAAAAATTCTGTTCAACAAGGGACTCAGGATTAAACCAGACTCCAGAATACTTTTGAGTGAACAGCCATTTGCTTTAAAACCACAGGCACAGATGTGTAGACATATTGCACGTCCCAAAAAGATAGATATATAAACCTCTATACTTGAAACAAGGATTTATTGGAGCCAGTAGTTCCAGTGTAGGTGCCTCTGTCACATTTGTTAAGCATCAAGTGAGCACGACAGTTGATACTTTACGTATACTGATTGTATAGGGATCACATACATATATGTACAGTTTCTACACACAAAGATGTAAATCTACCTACATATGAATAGACAGATGTATATAGATGTGTATATATTCCAACTATAGAAGGAAATATCCATAAATACTAAGGACATTCTATTAGTGATTGTTCATGGGCTATGATCTTTTGTAAAATCTGCGTACCTGGATCCTTGCTTGCTCTGTTTCTTTCTGGTAGTTTCATTTTATACATGAAAGGGCTGTGTAAGCAGCCTTTTCAGCCACCACCTGACTGGCAGCTTATGCTGAAATGATCATCTGTGATTACTCCTAAATCTGTCTCTGAATTGCTGCTTGCCAAGACACTGCATGTCTGTCTCTGGCACTGTGTAAATTGGTATTTAGCTACCTGTCAGTGGATGTCATTGGACTGTGATCAGGCAAGTCAGGTTTGCATAACAATAACCTGTCTTTGTCCCTCTTTATTACTCCTCAACTTACATTTCTCCCACAGACTTTATCAATTAAATGTTTATGTCGTTGTCTAGGTCACCAATGAACAAACAAATTGTGGCAAAAAGATCCCAGCCTGTGGCATCACTGCTAAATGTGATCTTGCTCATTGGTTACCTGCAATGATCAGTATTTTGAGATCAATGAAAGAACTAGTTTTTAATCCACATGGTTAATTACCTGGCAGTTAAATATTATTTGAGTTTTTAAAACCAAATGCAGTATTATACTAATGCCTTGGAAGAATTAACATTGCATTATGATGGTTTTCTTTATTCAACAGATCTGGAAAAATAAAATAACAAAAGAAAAAACACCAGCCCAATTTAATTCCCTTTTTACTACCAGCTAGCAAAGTGCTCTGAATTGAAATGTTAAGGACAATCTCCTTTCTCCACTTGGGATCTCCTTCTCCCTTTAGCTTTGAGCAGGTCCTGCTGCTGGCCAAATCCTTGTTTCTACTGCAATACCTAATGATGAAAAAGAATGTCTTTAGGTAAAGAATGTAGGAATATTTGGCTGGAGAAAATGCAGCCCCAGAGGAGAAGTGGGATCTGTGCATTAGCTAGATAAAGTCACAGGAGAAGCAGGGACCATCACCCTGGGGACAGCCCTGACCTGGCTGGTCACCCATCCCTGGACACTGAACTGCTCCAGCCAGGACCTGACAACCCATGGTGGCTCAACAAACCTCTCTGGGAGAGGAGCCTGTGCATGTTTAGAGCAGCTCAAATGCAAATGTGTGCTGTATTTTGGGATTACGTATAGTGCATCTGAATAATGCACCATAACACCCCTCCCAGGGCCTGCCCTGGTTGCCTCCCTGGTTTCCTCCAGCCCCGCTCACTTGCTCAGAGCCAGGAGGGTTCATTTTCTGCAGAAATACTCAGACACCCACTGCAGCCTCCACAAGCAGTTCCCTGGGGCCTATGAGATCCCCATGGGGTAACAGAGAGCTCTGCCTGGGGTGGTGTCCACCTGTGCAGGACAGACACAAGGCAAGGCAAAGCAAAGTTGTGCAGACCGAAGGAGTCTGTAGGGAACCAGCTCTGAGAATGTCAGATCGCTCTGTCTGCATCTAAGAAAAGCCGGAGGGTTGAACACTGCTTCATGTCTCCTGTTAAGCTTTCCTGTATAGCTTTCACTGGTGACTATCAGCTTCTAAAATCTTGGCTATAACTTACTGAAATACACTTTGCCTTTAATATCACACCTGTCCAAGTGGAGGTGGGAGGAAGGAGATGAACTGGAGCTGGCTGAGCGTGCTTTGAGCACACTGCTCCCCTGGAGATGCCAAGCTGCAGTCAGCAGCATGGCCAGGCTGTCCTGGGTCCTGCAGCAAGTCCTGTCTATCAGCAGTTGCTGCCCAGATGGTGCCCTTAGGAGGGGCGTCTCTGTCCCTGCAGCCCAGCAGCCCCTGGGGGGTGATTCCACTCACAGATAGGTAAGTCCAAAAGGTTGGTTCTGACTCTAGAAAGGCAGCACAGCCCTGGGTGATGGGCAGGTGTGGCAGAGCCCATGGCCCACGGGAGATGCTCTGCACTCCTGCCTCATTCATTGGCACGTCCTTCCAGATAAGATCCTCTCCAGTGGGCTCAGTGTCAGCTCGGAACTGATCAGAAATGAGCAACAGCAACCCCTGGGAGGAAAAATAATTTCAAAATTGGAAGAATCCAGGATTCCCTGATGTCTTTCTCTGCTGGGTGAATTAACACACCACACAGCCACAGTGTTTGTAAGTAGACTCTCCTCTGTATTTTTAGCAACTGATCTATGAGATCATTCTGCTATTTTCAGTTGTTTGTGACTTGGGACTTTTCTGCTGGGAACACTGTGAGTGGGAAGGAGCACATGCTCTCAGCTTCCAGTGAGGGCCTGAGCAGACTCTGTGTACCCAGTAAATGATACTCATTTTCTGAACAGCTTACCTCCCCGGAGCATCATCAGTTCAGGGCATCAGTTGCACTTTGAGAAATGCCCTCTAGTGTTCTTCCAAGATGAAGGAGAATAAGCACCTACTCAGGAAAAGTCCAGATAGTCTCCAGTGAGCTGACCAATAGCTTCCATATAAGCAGGCAGCCTATCTGTAAGCCTGGATGGCATCTGCCATGCCCCATTCACAAACAAACAGCATCTTGCTTAAAGCAGGAAATACAAAGCCTGCATGTGCCTCTTGCTGTCTCAGGGGATTCAGTGCAAGGGGTCTCACAGCATGTTTCTGCATCCTGCACATCCTGCACCATTCCCAGTGCTGGCTACAAGCACCTTTGTCTGGCAGCTGGGCACCATTAGCAGGCCTGGCCTTCCAAAGGGGCAGCTTGATCATCTCCCTCTTGCCTGCCCCTCTCCTGCCTGCCCTGTGGCATTACAGTGTGCTTTACAGCATCTCTTATCTCAAAGCACAGAGACCCTGACCTCGAGTGCTGCTCTTCATTCATCAAATAAGGATGGAATAATTAATTGACTGAGAGATAAGCCACAGATTTAACTGCACGTCAAGCCTGCAGGATTCCCTCAGCACTGCCCACATTGTGCTAAAACTGTGGGTTCCTGCATGGATGCCAGAATTTTAACATATATTAAACAGAGACAGCCTCTTGCCACCAGGGCAAGGCTTAGAAGAGGTGATTTACTGGGACTACCTGTACATGGCACAGCCCTGGCAACACAGGGGTTGGAATGCAGGGCTGCCAGCCACTGCTCCACACCCTCCTGCTTGCACCTTAGACACAGCCTTAGCCCCTTGCTCCACTTTACAGATTTGTTTCACATTATAGATGTGATTGCTTGGTAGTAGCCTGAGTTCTCCATTACCTCCCTTTTCTCCCCTGCTGGCAATGTATGGACATGCACCAGCCTCTCTCATGGGGTAAACCATCTCCCGCTGCAACAGGCCTTATAAAAAGAAGGTTATTCTCCTTCCCCAACAAACCTGCCCCATATCAACCACCCTCCACCAGTCCCTGCAGCAACAGCCACCTGGGTGCCAGCAGCACCACCATCCCCTCTGCTCAGTGTCCCCCCAGCCAGGCCACTGTCCCACAACAGGACATGGCGACTTGGCTCACATCCCAGTCCTGATGACCTTCAGACCTTGGCAGAGCAGCAGGGTTTCCAGCCAGGATGAAATTCTGGCTCTGGAAACCCGTGGGTAAACCTGGGGTCAGAAAAGCTCCATTACATTTGAGCAGACCCCCAAGTTCAAGCTAATTTTTGCATGTTGAGAGCTATGGCAGGGCTTCCTCGAGTGATGTCTGGACAACGACCCAAAAACCCCACATGGAGCCACAGGACACTGGAGCTGCTCACAAGCAGCCTGATGGCCACCTCTGGCTTCTGTGAGCCAGTGAGGAACAACCGTCTCAGCCTTGGGAGTTTGGTGTTTCTACAGCTTCAGGTTCACCAGCTCAGCCACAGAAGTTTTAAGCTACTTTATTACATTTTCTGTAGTGCTTGTAAAAGTACAAAATGGCAGTTTTAGTACCAAAAGAAGACTGTTTATCTTTTTTTATTTCCGTTTGGGTTAGGAGAGGAGAGTGAAAGAAAATATGAACTTGTTTACTCCAAGAAAACTAACTGACCTTTGCATGTTATAAAAGCCTTTATACAATTGTTTGGCCAAAGAGGACTGGAATTTCTTCTGTGAAATGTATTTTTCCTTAAAAAAATGCCAGTTTGTTCAAACCAGAACAGTTTGCAGAAAGGTTTGGTTTAAGTGAATCTGCCCATTTGATAGATACTTAGAAAATTTTTGAACTGCTGAAATGCTGCATTTGTCAGCATAACTCTTCAAATATTAAGTTAATCTGCAGGTGGAATTTTAAAACATAGAATTTAAAAAGTAGAAAAAATAAATACAATTTAAATAAAAATGAAGTGGTTTTGCATTATTTAAACCCAAAATATTTAAACTGGTCTATTCCAAAACACATGGTGATCATCAGTTCACAACAGCCTTGAAATGTGGCTTTCTGAGGAGTGAAAAGTTCACTCCCTCACAGGTAAGGCTGCTCTGGAAAGCTTCAGGCAAGTGTAGACCAGGCTATGGGTTGAAATTTCATGCCTGTGCTCTAGAGAAAACTGGGGAACCTCGTGCAGTGGCATCACTGCCCCTTTGATAGATTTCTTTTCAGCTTTCAGGACAGCACATGTTCAAAGGCACAGGTGAAGCATTTCAGCGTTTTTAACTCTCTCCCTCATCACCAAAGGCAGTGCAAAACATTTGATAAAGAAAACACATTAATCTAAAGTCACACGTTGGCCTTGCCAACCAACACTAATAATAACTAATCTTAGAAGGATTATTACTGTTTTGGTGCTGCTTCTTACACATTTCCCCCACCAAAAAAAAAAAAA
>WEKY01052760.1:0-69834 GCA_013390045.1 Picathartes gymnocephalus | reverse complement strand
TTTCTGAAAAAAAAAAAAAAAAAAAAAAGTATTTTGGGCTGGAACTACTGTGAGGCATGTTTAAAGCAAGACAAAGGTCTAAGAAATACACATATTATTGTTCAGGATACATACTGGGAATAACTTTTGGGCGTGGAAAACCAAAGGAAATAATTAAAAGTGGGAGTATAAACCGTTTTTTTCCATTTTGGGGGAAGTTTTTGGCCCTGCTTTCTGCAGAAAATCAACTACATTAATTCTAATTTTTGAATGAAGTGGAACTTTTAAGTTGAAAATAAAAATGGAAGCCTTTATCCGGCAATAATACTCTCCAGAGCCTGTACTGGCAAGGTACTGCTGCTCTTCCTATCTGGGTGAAGTGATGCTGCTCCTGGCCTTAAGCCCCATGACACACCAAAGTCACCAAACCGAGGTTCATTACAGATACCTTTTATTGTGGCTGAGGGTCAAAAAGGTAACAATAATACTTACATTTGCACAGTGTGTTTCTCAATCCACTGGGGTTGCAGCCAAGCAGGTTGTGTGCAGCTGTGCCTTTCTCTCTCCACTCCCAAAATACCAAATCAACGTGCTGGTTTGAGGTGGTTACAGAAGACACCAAGTGGCCTGTCTTTCCTCCTCATTTTTTGGATAATTCATCCTGTTGCAAGTCCTAAGAGCTGCTGCTGTTGAGTTTTATCCTCCAAGGGGTGAAACACCATTTTAATACCAGGCAAGGTATAATCAGTGCATATCTGCCCCTGCTCAGGTCCTCAGCTGGACCAAGAGATGCATTATTTGAAACAGTAGACAAAACTCTTCCTTCTCTTGGTTGATCATCCTGGCAGCTTAGCATGAGGCTCCTCCATCTGGAATTAATGTCTACTCTCCAAAAAAATCACCCATTGCTTATGTTTTTTTCCTCCTTACTGCTTAGCCTAACGTTTTCCTGAATAGCCAGGAATGAAGTGAGATTGTGGGTTTTTGAAGTTCACAGAGCTATGTAAGATTAACAACAGTCAGGAAAAAAAAAGCATTAAGACTAAACATTTCTAATAAATATAATTGAGAGAGAAAGAAGTCTGAAGTCATTTCTACATCTGCAACAGGTAATTCAAGGGTCATAAAACTTTCATTGTCATAAAAAGATATAAATGCCTAGAGCTTTTGGAGTAAATCAAGTACAAGCTCAAAGATCATCAGTCAGGGATGCCTTTAATAAATATTTAATTAATCGGTCATTGGATCATGCAAGTCCTAGTTCCCTTCTAGTAGGCATTTCACCTGTTAATCAGCTTATCTCTGCACTGAGCTCACACCACAGCCCAGTGTCCCCCTCCTATTCCTGTCCATTTTTTTTAACTCCTCTGTTGTTAGATGGAAGTGTTTTCTTTTGAGGACCATCTTTATTTTACTATTTATTTAGTATTTATTTTGACAATCAAACTAGTATAAAAAATGCTGTTTTAAATCCAGCCCCAGGGTAAGAGCTTTGGGCTGAGCTGCTTTAGATTTCAGACACAAGAAACCAGTACTGGGCTTGCTGAAGGGGTGCAGCTGCAGCCCAGTGGCATGATGTATCACACCTAGCTTTGCCTCTTGACTACAATGCTGCTTGCTTCCTTTGGCATTTTCTCTCAACAGGACTACAAGGTTTTGTACAGGGAAATGTTTTGTAAACTCTACTGATAAAATAAATTAGGTAGAAACCTGCATGTGAACACTTTAATTAGGATCTAGAACTGCATCTTACCAAAAGAGAGAGCTGACATCTCCTGGAGTGAAAGACTGCATTTGTCCTCCTCAAAGGACAAGAAAATATGAGGATGTCCCCACCATTGTGGACAGATAGACACATATATCCATCCTGCACCTCTTCAAAAGTGCAAGGCCTTCATGCCCAGTGTTGGGTTCACTCTCAGGCTGGTGCTGCTTCCTGGAGGCTGGGATCTGCTGGGGTAATCCCATGGATATAAGAGCACATGTTTTGACATAAGGGTGACAACTGAATGCCTTCACAGCTGGGCTCAGCAGTGTGTTGGAAAGAGGCTGTTGGTCAAACCCGGCACTGTGTG
The DNA here is from genome assembly GCA_013390045.1 of Picathartes gymnocephalus. NCBI lineage: Eukaryota > Metazoa > Chordata > Aves > Passeriformes > Picathartidae > Picathartes > Picathartes gymnocephalus. Next base: position 67,780 of record WEKY01052760.1, on the reverse strand, counting down.
ATGGGATTGTGAGCTTTGGCAGAAGCATCTCAGCATTTTCAGTACCAGCCTCAGTTACATGAAGAGCCATCTGATTCTGTGAGCACTTTCCCCACATCCCATTATGATCCAAGCAAGTTTCTTAGCTGCCTCCTCACTCCTGTGCTGGGGCACTTCTTGGTGGGAGGGTAAGGAATAATGTCTCCCTCCCTCTGTGTTCCCAGGCTGAGTAGTTGCTCCCCAGCTGGCAGGGACACTGCCACCCCCATCCTCACCATGGGGCTCCCTGCAGAGAACGCAACAGCACCAGTGACTGCACAGCAGGTGCACAGGACAGTCCTTGCGTCACACATGCCACCATGTCATTTGTCACCACTGCTGCAGTGTGACTGCTGATCTCTCACTGATTGTAATTCTTTTTAACGAGAGTAGAAGGACTTTAAAGCCCCAGAGGAGCCATTTCAGGCAGGGGAAGATCGATGCGTGGCTCAGTCTCGCTGAGCAACTCTGATGCCTTGGATTTTAACTTTCATATTTTCAAATCCTGCAGTGCTTAGTGCATAACTCTGAAGTGTCTTGTAGCCTGTCAGCTGCTGTTCTCTCACGTTAAGATAGACATAACAAAGCCTCTCCGAGCCTGCTCTCCAAGGACACCCAGACTGTCCTAGGCCCAAAATGTGTAAATCAACATCTTGAGAAGGGCCAGTAAGCTGGGGAAATTGCATCATTAGCTAAAGTTTTAATTGGCAAATTTATGCTCGTATGCAAATAGACCAAAACCTATAAAGGTGTGAAGAACTCATGACTCGTCGTCCATTTTGGGGTCCAGGGTGTGAGCAGCCTCTGGCTCCCCAGGGCGTACCTTTGAAGGCCTTACAAATAAATATCCACTTTTATTCCCTTACTCCTGTCTAGTCTCTGTTTCTAGGTAGCCACTTCAGGCATCAGTTCCATAAGCTAAGGCTAAGCTGAATTTGCAGGTGGTTGGTGAGAAATGTGTGGCCGTGCCTCTGCTCCATGAGACACATGTCCTCCAACCCAGGCAGCCCCTGGCTGCTATGACCTACCCTGGCTCTGTGGGGATACAAAAAAACTTTCCATGACTTGCCTGAGTGGTGGGCACAGTCACAGGGAGGGATTTCATGAGGGTCCCAGTGCTGGCAGGGAACTACCAGGACAAGTACCACTGGTAAAAAGCCAGCACAGCTTGACCACTGACCATCAATCTAGTGAGGCCACCGTGGCACGTATGGGCTTAATGAGTGGGTGCAGGTATGGCTGGGAGGGGTTCAAGCTAAAGAGAAGGAGACAACATGTAGACAAACAGGAACAAATATGATTTTTTTTCAAGGTAAAAAGGTACTTTTAAAACAAAAATAGGAAGCCCTGGAGGAGTTGGGGTGCTGTTGCTCCGTCATCCTTTGCTACCGTGAGCAAGGCAGGGACCTGCAAAGCAGCTGCCAAACAAACCCAGTGAATGTGAGTCCAGGGCACGTGGCAGCTACATTTGGCACTGTCTCAACCCCAAGGCTTTGTTCTCCTCGGTCTGAAAACTCTTAGGGTGGCTGTCTCTGACTCTGGTCTCATATAAATCACTATAAATCAGAGACAGATCAGACACAGAGTCACATTAGTGCCATCTGTACCTCATTGCTCAGTCTCTCATATACCATTTCACAAGGATTCCCTAACTTCTTGGTGCAGGTCTCTTTTTCCACACATTTTAAATGAAGTGAATTAATCTGAGCCTGTTAATGTGTAAACCAAGTTGAAATATTTCCTGGTAAAACACCGAGCTCAGGTTGATAATGACAGCTGGAAATGTAGCTACAGCAAAATGTAGCATCTGGAAACAGAACATCTGGGTATGCACACGAGGCTGAGTTGGTTTGATGTGGAACATTGATTTTTCCCTACAGTCAATTGCTGCCACACAACTTCAAATACTCCCTGCTCCCACTTTTTTCCAAAGCTAAAAACCACCTGCAGTGCTGGGTAAAGGATAGATGAAACAATAGCTCTTTTTGTCTTTTCTGTTCTTGGCAACACGGGAAGAGCAAATTGTGAGGGAAAAAAAAGAAGAAACAAATACATATCTGCCAAGATGATGTTTGTCCTTTTTGCCAGTGGGCTGAGCAGAGCTCATAGCATCTTTTTCAGAGGACTCATGACTGCAGTGAAAATTGCAACACTGGTGTCAGGAAATTCAAAATTTTTTCATATGAAATAACCAGAGGAGATCTTTTGGTCACTGAAGACTATTAGCCTCTTCCCCAAAGGCAACACAGGAGTTAAAAGTACAGATCCTCTCAAGTGACAGGACTATATAAATCTCTGTCTCAAGGGCCATAGAAATGAAAGTACCTCAAGTGCAATTGGAAAATCTTTCATTGTTTCTTACTGGGTACAACCAAACAGAATTAAATCTCTATTTTTTCCTTATTCAGGGCTGTGCATCTTGTAGATAAAGGAAGATAAATGTACAAACATCCACCTCAGGCAGCTTGTGTGGTTGATACTCGCTGCACAGGGGCTGTAGAAAACCAACTTCCAGAGTGAAGCAATGAGTCATCTGTACTGAAATCAGGCTCTATTTTTTCTTTCAGCTAGGGAAGATCCAACATCAACATTGCTGTCCTAGCCACTGCACAGGAAAATAAGTGATTTCCTGTCTGAGCATGTTCCATCACTCAGCATTTTATTTTTGTGCTAAACCAAAGCCAGGCACGTCACCCCACTCTGTGCTGGGGCACTCTTCCCCATCCCCTGCCACTGGAAAGGCACTTGGAAAACATCACAGGGCCAAATGCCCACTGTCACAAAATGCCCACTCAGTACTTGTGCCAAATGCCTTCTCTGGAAGTGTGCAGTCAAGACAGAGTTATTGTCACTTTTGGAATAGCCAAAGACTATTCTTTCGGCATATACCACTTTCTCCCTGAGCTGTAATCCTGCTCCTGATTTTGGCTGGGAGAGAGTTAATTCTTTTTCTTAGTGCTGTGTTTGGGATTTAATATGAGAATAACATTGATAAAACACTGGATTTTTAGTTGTTGCTCAGTAGTGCTGACCCCTAAGTCAAGGACTTTTCAGTGTCTCATGCTCTGCCAGGGAGCAGGTGCAGAAGAAACCAGGAGGGAGTGTGGCCAGGACAGCTGACCCAAACTGGACTAAGGGATATTCCATACCATGGGATGCCATGCCCAGTATATAAACTGGGGGGAGTTGGCCAGGAGGGGCCAGTCGCTGTTCAGGGACTGGCTGGACATCGGTCAGCAGGTGGTGAGAATTGTATTGGGCATCACATGTGTTTTTCCCCTGTGTTTTATTCCTTTCACTCTAGCTCTCTTTTTCATTGCTATTGGTGCTGATAATATTATTATTATATTTTACTTTATTTCAATTATTAAACTGTCCTTAACTCACAGGTTCTACTTTTTTCAGATTCTCTTCTTCATCCTAATGGAAGCACAGAGTGGGAGGTGAGCAAGTGGTCATATGGGGCTTAATTGCTGCCTGAGGTTAAACCATGACACCCTGGCACAACTTCCAATCTGAACTTGCTCCAGAAACCAGGAGATAATGAAGCCTTCTGTCTGACTGTGTAAATAATGGAGAAAAAAAACCCCAACAGATATTGTCTGGTCTTACTTTTTTTTTTCCCTTTCAATAGTAATAACTCTTACAATAAGACAAAAGAGTTAACCAGCATCCTAAAAGCATCCTGCTTGGGTGCAGTGCCTCTGATGTCCATGAGAGGGCTATGGGCAAGAGCATTTGGGTGTTTCACACTAACACAGAAATGCAGAAAAACGCGCTGCCAGCTGGTTGCAAAGTCCATGGGCACCCCTGCTTCCCCACAAGCTTTTGCACAATCTCTGCTCACACCGAAGTGCCCTTGCACGGGCTGGAGCAGGAGGCAGCAGCCGGGTGCAATGTGACTTCCTCTGCCTAAAGCAGCCCTTGCAGCGGCAAATTCCTTCAACGACTTCATGTGTCGAAGGGTTCTGCTCCCCCCCTGGCTCCCCCCAGGCTTCTGGGCGATTTTTTGCATTGTCAGAGTGTTTGAGACAAGTGCCAAGGACTGATTTTCTTAATATGGCAATTGAAATAAACCTCATTTTTATTACACGCAGCTGAAAGATTTTGTCAGATCGAAAATTATGTTTTGTGTCTGATCAGGTTTGAATTTCTTCTCATTATTAAATAAGGCACATTTCAGAACAAAATGTCCTTCCACAGTGTAAAAACTAGAGCATTTGTACTGAAAACATGTAAAAGTGGAATCTTGTCTCTAAATAAAAATATTTCATACCATTTTCTTCTCTGTATATATCATAGAATTACCTTAATCCAAAAGATACTTTCTAAATTAGATATAGATTTTGGTCAACACCAGAGAGGTTTTGGGAGAGTAAGTGATCTATCAGAAGGAAAAAAAAAAGGAAAACACAAACCCCAAAACTTTTTCTAGGTCTGACATTTTGTTTCCCTTCACTTTTGCAGTCACAAAGAGAGCTGTTGGCTCTTCTGAGTGCACCTTGTGGGAAATTAAATCCAGCCCCGAGGTCAACATGAATGTCAGCATTACATAGATGGACAGGTCCTGCCTGAGAGGTGCATGATCTATGGACTTTGCTGGTTAATTGCAAAGGGCTGTATGTGCCCTTTAGATTCCTCCTTCAGCTCATCTTGTACATTATCTTTCGACATTAAGCACGGCAGGATGAGTTCTCCAGGGAAATTTGGCAGCATTGCCAGCATTCTGGTGGCTGGTCCCTTGGAACGCGGTGTACTTCTGTCTCCAGCTTCTGGAGTCATATGATCATGTGAGGATCTCAGCTTTCATGACAATGAAAAGTAGGTTTTTAGTCACTGAGACCATAGAGAAAAGCTGGCAAATGTGACCTCTAAAAGGTTACGGATCAAAAAACAAATAAAAGGAATCTCAGCTATATCAAGAGCCTGAATTTTAAATGCATAGCTTAAAAGCAGCATCATTTTGAGGACCAACTGGTAAATTTTGAATACTTGAAATCACGGTGCAGAGGGAAAAATTGCTTCTTGCTTTTTCTTCTTCCCTCCTTGTGCTTCTTCCTTCCTTTCTAAGGCTCCATCCTGTCACTTATATTCCCTGATTGTTCTCAGTCTGGAGCTGCCATTGGACACCAGTCAGACAGAGTGTGAGTACAGGGAATTTTCCAGGTTTACAAAATGTTTTCCTTGGACCTGCCAAAGCCAACGGCAGCCGTCGCTGAACACGTGCCACTGGAAAATCACAAGCAGGCCGGCTGCCAAGGATGCAGAGCTCTTCGGACCGAGGCACGTCAGGGTCTTGTGAGTGTGAGAGGCCGCGGAGCCGTGCCCGAGCCGCCGAGGCGGTGCTGCTGCTGGCCGCGGGCACCGCACACCCACCAGAGCCCTCCCAGCCGGGCCGGGCGGGCCGGGCCGGGCTCACGGCGGAGCGAGCCCTGCGCCCGTTCGGGAGCCTGCACTTACCTGCAATGAAACAGCCTAAGTGGAAGTAATGTGTTCCGCCTGGAATAAACAATCTCGGCAAACGGCTTGCTGACATCCAGTCACAGTTCAGCAGGGACATCTCCTGCACCCCTTGGATCTCGTGCCAAGCCATTAAAGCCTCTCACTTGGCAATGCCCACTTGCAAAAAGAGTCTGAAAAGGAAGCTACTGAGTAATTATGTAGTGTGCGCGCAGGAATAAGAGTGTCACCAGTGTGGTGTGGGGAATTTTAAATTTATATTGCCCAGGTATGTCCATACCCTCTGGTAGTGCTCAAAACTGGGGGAAAAATATCTAAAATATGGAAGTTTCCATACTTTTGTCTAAAAGTATGGAAGCCTTAAATGAGACGTGACACACAGGATTTGGTGAGGGAGTCCATTTGCTATTCCCTTTGTTATTTTTAATTTGTAGCAACTTAATGAGAAAATTAAATGAATCTTACAGAATGTTTTGTCAAACCTTTTAGGGCCTAAATTCTGCCTTCCATTAACAATATGCATTTTAATCAGGTACTTCAAATTCATATCTTAATGTAGATTATGTGTGCATACGTTACGTGCCAAGCCTATATATACCTGTTTGAGGAAGATCCTAAAAAACCCGCACCGGGTGTTTTGGATGTTAACAGGAAAGCATGGAGAAGGTAAGAATTTTAGGCACTATGTAGAGCCAAGAATTTGGTGCATGGTCAGTGCAGGAGGGACAAAGGGAGGAAACACAAGTGGATTGATTTATGGCTTCACAGAACAAGCCAAGCTGGGAGAGCCTCGCAGTTTGCTGCCTGTGCCCCTCAGAGGTTGTTGCAGCTTTATGTACTGAAATGCTGCCTGGGGCTGACAGACTACCAGCAGGACTGATTAAACCAGCTGCTGGAAAAATCCCCAGGAAGCTTGTCAAAACACAGCATTTCCAGCACTGAAACAAGAGCTGTGTTAGTGCCTAGAATCGACTCCTGGGTTTGGTTATTTTGAGTTTCCCAGTCACACACAGGGGCACAGCAGCCCGTGACAGGGAGGTGGCAGCACACCAGGTGCCTCCCACAGCACTGGGCACAGGTGAGGCACGTCCCACAGCTGGGCACTGCTGACAGGCACTTGTTTGCTGAAAGACACATTGCAATGGCTCCAGCATGTACAAATGACCCCAGAGTAACAACATAATTAAGAAACATAGATCTTCCTTCTAAGGTTTCTGTTCTTCAAAATTTTCTCGGAGTAAGAGGCTCATTTATAAGTATGATGAATGGCTCATGGCATGGCTTGTACAGCAGGATGCTTACAATAAAATGGATTTGGAGCATAAAAGGCAGCATTATTATTATTATTATTATTATTATTATTATTATTATTATTATTATTATTATTATTCCCTTGCCTGGCTGGCTTCTTGCCAGCCTCCTACTGCCTTCTATCTCCCATCACAGGAGGCTGGAAAAATTCCTCCAGGATTGATTAACATGAGAGAGGCCTGTGAAAAATTGAGGTGGTATGAAGGAGGGAGGTGATGGCTGAAGGGAGAAACCACTCTTGCAAGCACTGACACAAGCAGTTAAGTGCCTGGAGAGATGAGAGAGCAATGAGAGTCTCTGAAAGAGCAGATGAGAAGGAAATCCCAGGCAACTTCTCTCTCTATGGATTTTCCAGCCTTCTCACAGAAATGTTGCTTTGATACGAGGAAAACTAGAGAGTGACAAGGGGAGCCACCTGCCCTTGAGTGCTGTCAGTCAGCAAACTGATGAGGCAATCCAGGGCAGGAACTGGATACATGGACATGCTCCCAGATAATTCCCAGGCACTTTTCAGGAGTGACAGCCATCCAGAGATGATTACAACCAGGACACAGAGCCACCATGCATTGGAGGCCGAAGCTTTATGAGCAGAAAATCACATAACACCATGTCAGGTGGCTCAGAGTTTAGAAAGGACCCTGGCCACACTTCAGTTACTGCAGCTGAAATATCTTAGGAAATGAAGGTTTTCTGCTGCATTTTATACTACATTTTACTCTGCATTCATACTGCCACATGCCGCTTTAATAAGGTCTAGAAAGTTAAGAGATCTTTTAAAAAATTAAACTGGGAAAAGTCTTAAAGCAACTCTAATACATGATCTCCAAATTCTTTCTATGAGGCCCAGCTTTTTATAGCCCAAGTACTTGAAAATCTGGACTTGTCAGGTCACAAAAAGGAGATTTTGTCGTTTGTTTTCCCTGTGATATTGCTTTCCTAGGACAATTTGCCAACATTGCAACATATTCTTTCTCAAATGGTATCCTCCTTTGCTCAATTTTCCTGCCAGAAGTCGTGCTCCTATTGAAGCCTGCAGTGTGACAAGCAGATACCAGTAGTGGCCCAATTTATTCCCTGACTTGAAGCAGCAAGAAAAGGCCAGGATCACTGTGTGCCTGCTTGATTCGTTTCTTCTAAATGTCAGGTGCTGAGGCAGTCTTGAGGAAAGATGTTAAACATGCAGCTGCCAAATTGCATTGCCAAGAGTACAGTTTGCTTTTTCTATGTGAAGATGAACTTGGCCAAACTCTTGGCTTGCACCAAAAGAGAGCTCACCCTTGCATTTGAAGGACTATGAACTTTTGGACTAAGGATTTATGAACATTTGCATTTAATGACATTAAGAAAGGTTTTTTCATTTATACAGGCTGCTTGAGACTTGTTTAGTTTGTGTTTCATTTTCTAGAGAATTTAGTCCAGTCAGATAATAACTGAATTAACTGCAGAGCAAAGTTTTAATTTTCTTACATCCTCTGTTTCAGTTTTCACTTTACTTCTCATAGCTGTTTGCATTTTATTTAACCTGTGCCTGTATTTTTGCAATTTATGATCTAAAATATATGATCTACCCAGTGCATTTCATTGCTTTCAATTTCTTAACAGACTCTGTAACAATACCTATTGTCTCATTTGTCAGACAAATATTACCTGTTTCACCACCTGTGTTCATGTACAGTTATTCCATCCAACTCCACAGACTTCCTTTCTCACCATTTAGAATACAAAATACTTGTACTGTTGAATAGATTAATTTTCTTTTTGTGGCCTGATGTCCATGACCTGGATTTGAGTTATAAACCTGTCATTTGCCAGGGCTTGTTATCCATTGATTGCATAAGCTATTGTTACCAGGATAAATTTAGAATTCATTTGAAAATCACAATTAATCATTTGACCAGCTCTACAGATAAGGTCAGCCAACATCTCCTGTCCCTAAGTTCAATAAGTTTGATGCCAGACTATCTTCTGAGTTTTAGCTGCTTTGCTTTGTGTTATAATCAGAAATATATCAATTCAGACTCAAATCACAACACTAACACCACTGTGTTGGCAAGTCTTTTAAAGACTCACATATTCTAAATATGTGCATAGACAATAAAGTAGCAAGATCTGAAATAATTACTATTTATACCCTTCATTTGTTTTCTCCAAAAACAGTACTTTAGACTTAGATATTGTTTTCAAAATAATTAAGCTGACTCCTAGAATGTTTTTCCTAAAATGTTTTTGTTTTTTCAAGACCAATAATGCTTCATGACTATTTCCATCTGGTAGTAATAGTCCTGTTTATTCTGGAACATCTTGGTTTATATTATGCTTCTGTTTAACAAAATCTATTGAAATCATGCAAAACACCAATCTCCCTGCCAAAGTCAATAAAATTACTACTTGTTGAAGAAAACAGTAAACAACAGAACTTCATAACTATGTCATTAGCACATCCTTTGTCAACAGTTGGGAAATCTGGAACCTTCAAAATAAATAAAGAAAGAAAAAAAAGTAAAGCATTCAGCTCGGTTTTATAATTAATTATACATAAACTTCTAATGAGATTTGGTTAAAAATGCAAACAATTTTATAGCAGCATTAACTGCACAGCAGCATAGCAGCAGTAGTTCAGCAAGTAGAGTGGATGCTGTGTTTTACCCATCCATCAAATAAATGGGCACATTTTAAAGCTTCTTTAGTGCTGACAGTCAGTGTACTACAGCAGGCCCTGAACTGATCTTGAGTCCAGTTCAGGAGTCCAATTTTATACATTTGGGAGCTCCAAAGGCATTTTGTCCTGCCCTGCATTTTCTGCTGGGAGAAGAATTCTACTCTTTGTGTTCAAATGCTCCTGGGATGATCCCTCAAAACATCTCCTGCTTTGTGCAAGCACAAGCCTTTTTTGCATTCATTTGGTACAAAAAAAATCTTATTTATGGGTTTATTTTTCATCTTGATCAATTCAAATGTGTGACAGTATAACCTGCAGAAAAGAGTGTAGCCGTGGGAGGAGCATGTTTATTTAGCTGTCAGTGCCAACCAAGCAACACATAAAACACCAGAAAACCTAGGGGTAGGCTGAAGCATGAGGGGCAGATATTGCCCAAAGTGGCATGATATGGTCAAAACTTAATTTACTAGATTAATTCTCAGAGATTACTGTCAAGAAATGCAGAGAAGGAAATGGGGACAGGCTTTACTGATTTCTAGATTCATCAAAAATTAAATTAATTGTAGCACTACAGACTTGTGCTGTGCTGTGAGGTACAGATCACATGCAGTACTAAATACAGTGAGACCAGTGTATATTCAGAGATGCTACTGATGATCCACACCAAACTTAAGTGGTCTGGTTGCAGCAGAGAATATTTTCTACCCCCTTCACACTGTGCGGAAATCAGCATCCCTGGCATTCTTAATGGCTTCCCTTCATCCAGGAAATTCTGTTGGGTTTTGGAGATAATAAACATAAACTAGTAATAATTTATTAAATTAGTAAAGACTTCCTTATCCTGAAAATGGGCCATTTCCACCATGTGCACTGTCCCCAAGTGCCACTAGATGGTAGAACAGGACTCTGCACAGTCGTGCAGCCACCCTGTGTGCCCAGACAAACCCTTCCAAAAAGCAGCCGAATCAATCCTGTCTGAAGATTCATAACTGTGCAGTACAACTTAGAATTCTTATTCCAACTGCATAAATCATATTCTTTGTTCTTTATCGCTAATTGATATCTTCTAGAACTCTGTCTGCAGCAATGGTTTTCCAAGGAGTACTTAGAGAACAAGGCACACACCAGCATATTGCACAGGGGAGGTCCCACGGTACCCAAATAACACCTACAGAGTGATGAGCTATGGAAATTAAGCCACAGGAGACATCTGTAAACTGTGACCCCATGTGGAAATCACATTGTCTGGGAGGCAAGAGCAGCTATAAGAAACTTCTTCTCAGAGCCATCCTCCAGATGAGCCACTGCCTCTCTGGGAAGGGCTGTGTTCCCTCTTGCCCCTTGGAAATGTGCACAGAAATGTGGGGGGTAGGGGACATGACCAGCTACTCTTCAGTGGCTTCTACAGATATGGAGGAGAATAATGAGAATTTTTCTACATGCAGTAGTAGAAAACTTAAAGTCAAGGCAGCAAGGGTACCAGTAATAGCACAGAAATAACTAAGCTACTCTGTGTAAATGAAAAAGAGGCAGTGTAAAATGACTAGATCTTTTTATTTAAATGATACAGTATCTTGGAAAATCTAACTTGTATTAGCCACAGAACTTAAAACCTGCTTGGGTATGAAAGATGAACAATACGTGCAGTGAAATATGTCTCAAGGACTTTCAGCAAAGATCAAACACATTAAATGGTGATTTCCAGAGTCTTGGAGAAAAGGCAGAGGTGTGCTACAGAAGTCAGGGAAAAGGAGTAATCTAACTTAATGTTGTTATTAGAGAACCAACAAGAAATAAATGGAATAATAAATATACTTACAGGTCTACAGAGGAAAGACTTAAAGCATCAGAGTGCACAAGCAAATAAAATTATGCAGATACTTGAAGACATACAAAGAATTACCAAAATACAGATCATTACGTGACAAGAAACTATCTGCAGACAGTTATGTGGAAAGTAAGGTTTATTTACTATGGGAGAAAGAAAAGAACTTTCTTCACCTGGTGTTTCCCTGCTGAATAGACAGTGCTATGGACAGAGCAGTCCTGGGCAGTGGTTCCTCCCCTGCCAGATAAGTATTAACTTAATCACCCACTCTTCCTTTATCTGTAAACACAGAGCTCAGGACTTCCCTGAATTAATCCTTGTTTGGACTGTGTAGGGGATTGGATGGGCAAAGAACACCATGAAAAGGGCTTTTTCCACTGCTATCACAAACAATATTGCAAATATTCTGAACTTTCAATGTTTGTCTTCTGTTGGAAGATATTTTCAGAATCTCACACTTCATGTTCAATATAAATTACATTCTTCGATTACATGCAGGATCCTTTTGGTGAAACTGTGTCTTAGTATAAATCTCTGCCTTCCCTGATTCTACTCCCTTGTGCAGTTCAAGCCAGCAGTAATACCTTCAGTTACCCTTCATTTTGCTAAGACACCCAAGTCCTTTCAGTCTTAGAAAATGAGCTCTCTGTGACTCTTAATCATCCAGGTAGTTTGAATGAATCTTCCACGGGCATTAGTAAATGAGAGTGTTGCACAATGCTGCAGGGGAAGGCCCCTCTCTCCTCGCTCGGGGGCACAAGCACTTTGCTGTCTCAGTTGCACACCCATCTCTGGGGCAGCCAGGAATCCCACTGGTCTCTCCCACAGCTTTATCAGACACCATGAGATCAGCTATATAGATGGCACAGGTTTTGTCCTTTTTTTAGCCTCCAAAGAACAATATATTTAGAAATATTCTTTTTCACTAATAATATTGATTTTCAGTTAAAGCACAGTCAGTTACCTGCTTGCTAATTAAATCAGTGATTACATATATTTTATAGCCTTCTATAGTCATCAAATACCAGGTCAAATACATCACAGAACCTGAAACTATGTTACAGTGTCAAATATTATCAGCCCAGTCTTTTGACCAGCTTAAGCATCAGCTAATCAGCAAAAACTGACTCCCAAATGACTGTGCAGCTTGACATTAACTGTATTGTTCTAATTTAATTCTCCATCAAGAGGGTTCTGCATCAGTGACACTATCTCTTTTCTTAGGAATAGAAACAAATGGATAGGCCTATATTGCCATAGCAGTCAGACATCTGGATCTCAGTGTTTCAGAGGTGACGCCAATCACTGTCCACATTAAGAGAACTCCTTTATCAGCCCTGTCCAAACTGTGGTTGCTGGGTATTGACAACTGATATAGAAGCTTTAGCAGATGTGACTCAGCACTCCCCTGAGCCCTGCTGGAGTGGAAAGGATTTATTACATGATTAGCATATTAATACTGTCCTGCTTTTCCCCAAATACAGAATGCAATACTGGCTGTTACTGCTTAATCTTTTTTTTCCTCTCTTTTTTTTTTCTTTAGTTGATTCCATCATTTCTGTCTGTTTACTTTGGTATAAGATCTTCTCTCCCTCCTCTGTTTCAAAAATGCATCACTGTTGTCCACAAGCCTGTAGATCATATTCTATTCCTATGGCACATTTGCTTCCTTATTACTTTTCTTCAATAGGCTATCTTCTAACTTATAAATTTATATTATTACTAACCTTCTCCTTTCTCACATTTATTCTGTAGTTTTTATGCTTTAGTCACTTTTTCTCTAAGACAAGCTGATTTTCCAATCAAATAAACTCTATTTTGGTTTTTTTCATTTTGGGGTTTGTTTGTTTTGTAGTGAACATTTTCAGTGCTCCTAACAAATACAGAGTCTTCCTGCTTAAACCTTTCCTTGCAGAGATTTGATCCGGAATTGGTTTCAGGTTATGAAATTAGCCATTTGGAAGGACCACCTCTATTTCAAATGTTTGGTATCACTTTGGAGTGAAATCCTCTGGAAGAAATTTTCCAAAATAATTTTAAACTAAGGGGAAAGATAAGTTATATGGAGAGCCTTTTCCAAATTTGAATTAACGAGCCTATATCTAGAATATTGTATATAGTTCAGATACATCCATACTGGACATCTGACATCTGAAAAGGCTTGAGGAAGAAAAAGCATAGAAATCAGGACTGAGAGCATTTTGAAAAATGCTTTAAATAATGAAATGGTTTTAATTAATTTACAAGTGGAAAAGGGGAGTAATCAAATCAGTGTCTATTTGTATTTTTAGGGAGACACACTGCTTATAGGGTTTAAGTAAAATATGCGAAAGAAGAAGGAAGAGAGAAAAAAATTACAGAGGCATATTGGATGGGAGGACAGGGAGTTACTTGTTTCATTTAGGCTGAACTAAGATTGTATATGTCACTTATGTATGGAACAGATTTTCTTTGGCATGGAGGATATTAAGAAGATGAGCACACAGATATTTCACCTTGGTCTGTCCCTGGCTTTATATTCCTGTTTCACTCCCTAAAGGCACTGGCTATCCAGGAAGCAAAGCTATCCAAGGTGGCTTGAACCCTCAGCACTGCTTGTCTGGATCATGGTGGATTTTCTGTGAGATGTATGTACTATTTAACAAAGTGGTGAAAGAAAGGGAAGAGCCATCCTTTTCACAGCTTTAACTTGGACTCCCTCCAGGATCTGTAGCAGCAGGCAGATGTCAGCACCTCTCTTGGTCATTGCGCAGAAAGCTGGGGTCAAAAATTCTCCTTGAACTGTATGAGAATGGCAGGCCCTGTAGCCATTCAGGCGGTTTGTAGCAGTGCAGCCCTAGGCCAGCTGAACACTGGTTTTGTTACCATTCTCACAGGTAGTCCCCAGCCTGGAAGCTTCCTCCAGAATTCCCATCCTTGGCTGGTCTCCCATGACTTATTCACAGCAGTAACATCTGTTACAGACCAAACTCAGCCAGTCCCCCAGCCTCCATAGCCCTGAGCAGTCCTTCCTTACCTGTCAGTATCAGGTCCTTAGAGCACCTCAGCTTGTCAGTCCCAGGGCTGGAGAGCTGCTCAGCACTTCCATCTGAGCCAAGGGACAACTGATCCTGTCGCTCCTGGGACTGGGATCCCCAGACCACCACCACCACCACCACAGCTGAGCACCCATCTGCTGCCCTGGGGAGGCTGCTGGCCCCCTTTGGCACAAGCTGTTGCACCCTCAAACTACACCCAGGAGCCAGACTCAAAGCCAGCTCTTCGATTGGCATCTCCTCAGCACCTTCTTCAAGGCTGTCTGGAAGCAATAACAGAGCTCATCTGGGACCCAGGACCTTTGGCCAGGATCTGCTTGCAGATCTTTCTCTAAGCTGCCAGATCAGGTGGATCATGCTAGAAGCAGCCACAGCCTCCTGTAGCCACCCCTTCCCAAGAGCAGCACCAGACATCCTGATGTTCCTGAGAGGTCCCCAGCAATCCTAGAAGAAGCTCCTACAGGATCTTGAATCAGAGCCAGGAAACTGCAGCTGTGCCTGTGGCCACTTTGGCTATCCATGTCTCTGGCCAGGGAACAGGGAAGAGGACAGCCCCTTTGACAGTCCTCAAACCTTCTCCAGCATGAGTTTTAGCTCTTCACTTTTACTGATGATTAGCATATCAGCAACAAAGTGCAGTCATAGAAAACAATTAAAGCTTAAATAGTCAAAGGTAGTTGATGAGATTTTGGCAAGCACAAGGATTGTCAGGTGCCTGTGCCCTGTTTGCCATCAAATTATCAAGCTCATGGCACATATGACGGTCCAAAGTGTGCTGGGTGGAGAGAGAGGAAGAGGAAGGGGCTGAGGAAGGGGGAGAGGAAGTCACTGCTGCCTCATTGCACAAAATGGCCAGAGCTGTTCCCCCTTGTGACAGCCACTGCATGATTTCCCCAGCCCCCAGACAAGGCCTGGGGCTGAAGAGCCGCAGCTGAGTATCTGTGGGTGGGTCCATCCCCATCTCCAGGTGAGGGGTGTGGCATGGGGTGCCCCTATAAGGAGGTGCTGGGGATACTGCAGCAGTTGGCTGGTGTTGGCTTTGGTTCTTGCTGGCTGGCTGGCTTGCTCTCTCCCATGATGGTGGGCTTGAGGATGGACTTCAGCATACTCCTGGAGCCTCTGGGCTTTGTTAAGGTCCTGGAATGGGTGAGTGGAGCTGGGGGTGCTGTTTCCTCTGCTGCCCCGGGCGGGTTGCTTCTGTGCCTGGGCTGGGTACCCCTGGAGAGGTGTGAGCCCCTGGGCCGATAGACCCTGCCCCAGGCTGCTGGTGCTGGGTGTCCAGCACGAGGCTGCTCCTCAGCCAAGCACTTGGACCTCAGATACATAACCTTGATGTGTTAATTGCAAGCGTGTTACAGCAGCTTGTGCTGCTGTGTGTTCTGATGATTGGGGGTTTGATGTCTGGATAGTTAAAAAAAGGGAAAATAAGAGCTATTTAGAGAGTCAAGTTGATGTGTGATACTCCAAGCATGTACTTTCTACTTACTTGAATTTATAGTTGTGGATATGCAAGTTTTGTAAAAATACTTCCTTTATTACTGTAAGAAATACTATGCTGGCTGTTAACATAAAAAAAAAAAAACCAACAAAATACAAGCCCTCCCCAAAATTTTCTGTGCAACTGAAAATAAAATAAACAGAAAGCACTTTCAAATGGTCTTTGATTAGCAGTGTTGCTTATGCTTTTGCATTTTAGAAACTCAGCGTTTTCTTTCTGACATCACTTCATACTTCAGCTTTGTTCACTTTGTTGCCATTTCTTGTCTTCTTTGGCTATTTCAGCTAAATGTTGAGTTTGCTTCCTTTGAGATCCAGTGGTGTGCTCTAATGTGTCTATGTATCAATTCCTATAGATTCTTGCCATCTTTGCTTTTGCCACGTGTGGAGGCTTTCAAGGTGAAACCACTCTTCTCGTTTCCTGCAAAGGTGTGGTGAATAAAACAATTACAGCTGCTTTTGCTTATCCATTCAGGTGAGCATTAGCTCTTCAGCCATTACTTGGTAGTTATTTATTATTCCTGTTTTTCCCTATCTGTCTCCTTATGAGCATGTACTTACTGTATAAATGAAGATGTGAAACTTTTGGATTGTTCTGTAGCAGCAATAAATAAATATTTAGTTATAATTGTTCAAAGAAGTGTAGTTGTTAGTGTCCTACAGAAAGAAGTAGGTAGAAATGGCAATAGGCTGTTGTGCTTTGTATGCTTCTGCCTTAAGCTCTAGTCTGGCATGAATGCTGTAGAAATTAATTAGTAGGCAAAACAACATAATCAGTTTTAACAGCCTAATTCTTTATCAATTTGGAGCTGCTTTGGAGGCCCAGATAAGATTATTTTGAATGTTCCATTATCCTATTTTTGTTCAAAAATGGAATGGAGAATTCTCTTCAGTTTATTCCAGCATTGTCTTGGTGAGAGTGTTGGGCACAAAAAACCCTAAATACTTCAGTGTCATTGCAGTGTTCTCGTAGAGACAAGCGCCTTCTCTGGTGCAGGAGGAAGAAGGTTTCCTCTTTGCTCTTGCAGCTGCACAATCACAATGAGTGCAGGGTTGGTGTTCCATATGTGTTCAATAAACATAAGAACATAAATTAATACAGAAATGGATTCAGTGGCCAGCCAGTAAAACCACTACAACAGTATAGAATTTGGTCACAAAACCCAGCACTGTAACAGTATTTGGAGGTGAGAGTGGGGACCTGAAATAATTCTGTCCTGGTCACAGAATGGTCACTGCTAGTCACACAGCTTGATTTATTTAGTCACGCAAGCTTCAGTGGTTGCATTTTTTGTAGGTATAATGCCTTTTAAGTCCTGATCACCTTGTTTAACTCCAAAATAATATTGCTATATCTGCTTCCAAACTGGGATTTTTTTGTTCATTTGCTCTAAAAATAAGATTAGGATTCTTCTCCTGAAGGTACTATTGTATATCTCAGTATAGGATTGGGCACAATCTTCAGATAGCTTGACAAACTTTTGTGTTGCATAACTGATTATATATGCATCAATAGTGTGTCTTTTAGAGTAAACTTATACGAGAATGCCGAAGCACTGTTATCGTGAAGCATAATTATATGAAGTTCCCACTGTACAGCAAACTCTAACTACATGGATACAATCTTCACAGGTTGAATACTGTTGTATTTAGTGCACCAGACCCAGAAGGCTGCGGTGGTACTTGGACTGATGTTTCCCTCATGGGCAACTTCTCCTCTTCTGCACAGTTCTTTGTTACACTGGCAGCATTGGTGTTCCTCTACTGCATTACTGCCCTTGTGGTATATATTGGATATAACCACGTGTATCAGCAAAATAACAAGTTTCCACTAACTGTAAGTAATACTAAGATATTTTAACGTTTTGACTTTGAAAGCTACAAAGAGATGAGAAATATTGCTAATGCAGGAATAATTGGTGAATATCCAGTAGTTACAAAAGTTAAATGGAGTGTGAACAAAAGCATCTCAGACTCATCAGTACAGCACTCAAGCAGAAAAGGGGACCCAAACCCCTTGGCCATCCATGGCATCACACTTCATGCAGTTATTGAAGCAGTGGAATGAACTTCCACTTTTTTAGGTGAATAGTACCTTCACCACAACCTTTCTTTTGTATTGTGCATTTGAATACACAGTTGTTCCATAGATGGGACCTCTTCTGTTAATCTGAGACATTTCTCTGTGTAGACCACCTCCTGCAATTGGCAGAGGGAAACTGTTACCCTGTGAATTTTAGTCACCTTCTATACTGAAGCTCTGAATAAGAAATTTCATAGCATCCTTGAAAATGGACTTAGTGAGTTTTCAAGCCAAATTTTAGCCTATCAGCCATCCAAATTTAAATCCTCTGCCCTTCTCCCATCATCCTCACTTTACTTAACTTTGGCTTAAATTCTCATAAAATAGGTGCTAGGCTAGGCATCTGATTTTAGAAACAGATTTCTTAGATGCAAAAGGCAATCTTGACCTATCAAGCACAAAGTTTTGTAGCTGGTTACCAATACTGAGTTGTTACTATAACATTGTTAATGACTAAATTTTCTTGTGCTCTTTAGCACTGATGCAGTTATCTTGATATAATTGATACTGTCCCTGCCTTTCTGCAATGTATATTCCTGCATTCTTTTAACCTATTAATGAGTATTTCTCTCATGTAGGACTTGGCTATCAGTGTCTTGACAGCCTTTCTGTGGCTGGTCAGTACTTTTGTTTGGGCAAAGGCACTTGCTGACATCAAGGTGTCCACAGGAGCCAGCATGATTCCAGGAATTGAATCTTGCAAAGCACCAGGAACAACTTGCCATTTTCTTTCTGTGACCAGCATGGGAATTCTGAATGTGTCTGTGGTAGGTATACCTTCCACCATATGGACAAAATAAATGTATTGGAAAACAATAAATGGTACCTGAGAGTCTTGGCCTATTGATTGCATGTGTTACTCCATGTTAAGATTTCTTTATTAGTTATCAGTCATTCAGGTCCATTAATACTGTGGTAAAACATTAAACAAGTAATTTCTTGGAGGAAATAAGTTTTCTTCTAAAGAAAATAAAGATAAACCATTTGCAGCATCTACCTCTAAAGCTGTTACATGCAACATTTTCAGACACATTTGGGTGTCTATTTTATGCCTGTAGCCAAGAGCAACCTAAAGTATCTTACTGAGCAACCCAAGTGGTTTGATGACTGGTATAAGTAAGGAGGAAATGCTGTGCTGGTGCTGAACCTAGCTTTTTACTCAACTGTGAGAATTTTTACACATCAAATTGAGGTTCCTTGTAACATAAAGGTATGAAGCTCACGTTCATACAAAGAACCCTTCATAGAACAGCAAATTAGGCTTATTGTGTGATATTCCTAGTGAATCCTGCTTTTCAAAACTCAGGTTGTTATTCATTGGCCTGATAATAATAAGTCATTAGGTCTGAGAGAAATTGTGGAGGTGCTCAGTGACCGAAAAGAATGTCTAATTCTGTGTAATGTATAGAGTAAGTTTGACTATCTGGTCAACAAATAATTCTATTAAATAACTAAAATAGCTTATAATACTCTGAAGAGTGTGGAAATGTACAAATGAAAGGGTTCCAAAGATAGTGCTTGTTTCTGGTTTGCCTTGAAGAGACATTCTGGCTTCTTTTAAAAAAAAAAAAAAAGCAAAACCCAATCAAACACAAAAAATTTAATATTGACTTTTTTCTCCCTTTTTTTCTTTACCCTACAGGTGTTTGGCTTGCTTAATATGATTTTATGGGCAGGAAATGTTTGGCTTGTATACAAGGACACCAACTTGCACAACCAGTGGGACAGAATTTCTGAAAGTCCAACTGAAAGGATATAAAAACAAGTTGATATTTTGAAGTATTTCCACTTTCACATCACACTACCAAGAGCACGGAGCCATTAGGATTCATTTCAAACATAACTGATGGTTCATACAAATTTCTATTATACACTATGGTTTAACATAATGTCTTGGGTACTCCAACTGAAGTGTTTAATTATCACAAAATATATTATGTCTTTCAAGGCTGTGCAGCATTACATTAAAGTTTTTCAAGAGCAAAATGAAGAGGTTATCTGGATGCTTACCCTTTCTGGTTCTTAAATTAGCCTTATAGGAGGGATGGCTGAGAACCAAATGCATCTGGGTTATTACTGCATCATCTTTAGTTCTGACAAGCCTTCTCTGAAAAACAGGAAGTAAATTCACCCAGGGCAGGTAAAAATGCAGTTTAGATTCTTGCTATCACTGATATCTCACAAGTAGAGAATTCTGAGTAGAATTCATAGCTCTGTCAGAGGTGCAGGCAAGATGTGTAGGTTTCCAGCTACTCCTTTCAGATCATTGTATCAATTTGCTGCTGGGCCTGTCAGGAAGGACATTACTTCTATGTTTAATATGTTCTTACTGTTTAATGGCTTGGGACAATCTCTGAACAAGGAAATTTGTTGAATGAGTTCATAGCTCCTAGTCTCACTAATGAGAGTTCATATATGAGTGTAATAGATGATTTAAACACTTGAAGGAGGTGGGGAGGGAGGAAAAATAAAGTATATGGCCCAAAGCACTTATAAATACTGTAGAAATCAAAGTTGATACATTCTATTACTGCTTAGGCTTCTGTATTACTTTTGAGGTGCATGAACAAAGTTTGTGTGAAAGGATGTAAGGGGATGTGTCTGAGTATGACAAATTCTTCATTGATGTTGTTCAGCTCATTCATTGGGAACAATATTTGGGTCTTCTCCTGAGGACTTCTTAATTAAGGTATCTGACTCCCTGGAAATTGCCCAGAAGAAATGTTTTGATAAACCTAATAAGAAAGAAACAGTTTAAACAAAAAATAAACTGAGCAGCTGATTAAAATAGCCATAATAGTGTGCATATAATGCAAATTGTAATTGTTCAGTGTGCCAGACCTGTTGACTGTCTGATAGTAAACTTCAGTCTCAAAGAGTATAATACTCAGCATGACTGCTGCTGAAAGAATGTGCCTTGGGCTGTTGCTGCTGTAGCAGTGGGTGCAAAAGCAGTGGCTTTGTAGCTTCTGAGGCATGGCTTTAGCTACTGCTGCCCATGTTGGCTGGAGGGGTTCCCTGTGCTACAGGAGGAGCTTCGGCACTGGGGCTTGGTGGTCTTTTTGTAAAGAGGACTATGTATCATTCCTGCAGGCCTAGTGCTGCTCAGCACTTCTGTCAGTTCAGAGCAGGGGCTTTTAATACTTATAACTAATCAGAATGTCATTTGAATTGCATTTTGGAAGAGGTAATAAATCCAATTTTTACTTGTTTGCATCACCGTGTGCAGGTTTATTTATTTGAAAAATACATATTGCATTCTAAAATTCCTATTTTCACATTGTCTAAGAAAAAACAGTGATTACACATTAATTAGGTTTTCCAGTCTTTGGGATTTAAGGTTACACATGATGTGGGTAAAATGTTTTTTATTAACCTTTAATATCTTGAACAGAACTATGTTCCTGTCTATTTATGTGCTTATCTACTTTGTCACACAGACCTGTTAGTCATTGACATGACCTAGTTATAAAATGGTAATAGTGAGTACTTTTGCACACGAGAGCAGTAATGGATTAGATCTGTATAGGCCTTATGATGGCTGAGATCTAGCCAACAGGTGAAACAGAGTTGGAAGCTTAGCACACTGGCTGATTGTTTCAACAAAAACTTACATTTCATACACACTCAAGAAGACATCCCTTGTTTCCTTAGGGCTGAAAGTTACCCCTATGCTTTTTGTACAAGAAACAGGTATGTCCTATCCCCAGAGTGCTTTCCTTCAAAAGATGAGGAGATGGAACATGACAGGCAGGATTATAGCTGGTAAAATAGAGATTCACAAATAAGGGACTGTGCTTTGTAGAAATCCAGGCTGCATCTGTGTCTGTTCAGCAGGGCTAAATGCAGAACCAGGTTGCTGTTCCCAGGTCAAGGTAAGTGTGATGTGTAGTCCACAGCAAGCAAGACCTTAAAGAAGGAAAAGTATAACCCCATGTGCACTTCTGGCTCATTAGGATAAAGCTTGTTTCCCTTTTTAGGGGGAGGGACTGATGCAGAATACTGCAGGCTTTGATGGCTGCTCCAGTCCTGCAGCTGAGATGAAAAGGAAAGCACCATGCAGCAGGAGTAAGCAGCTGCTCTCATTTATCCTGGACACCCACAAAGGGCTGAGCAGTCTTTGCCTTTGAATTAACATCATATTTATGCTGGCAGCACCAAAACATTGTGTCTTATTTACTCATGGTGGGGAAGGGGGAAGACTGTCTGATTTACCAGCTTTATCTTGACTGCACGAGAATCACCACTGCTATCAGGAGATGCAGTGTGCTTGATCCCTCTGTACTGAGGGAACAAAGGGCCTGGATCTCTGCCAGCTCTCTACAGGTAATCGCCTAAAGCAAAGTTGTCACAGAGACCAGAGTCAGAAGCCAGATTTTGCTGCTTAATCACCTTGAAATACTAAGCTGAATAATTAATTGGTCAAAAGAATGGTACCGGATAGGAGCATATCCCCATCCCTTAAATATTAGGGAAGGAGGGAGTTTTCTTCAAGTTTAAGATCCAGCCCCTGTATATCAGCAACACACAAGAGCTGCATTTTAGTGAATGACCCAAATGTGGAATTCCCTTCTGGCACGTCAAGTGAAACCAGGTGTACCCTTACAAACACTGCTTTCTGACAGACACTTTGTATTTAGAGCAGAGAAAAAGAAATTAAAATTTCAGATTTGTGGTTTTTTACAAATTTTCCTTATTTTCAGTTGTAACTTCCAAAAATTTGCTGTACTTGGTAGCACTCTTCTTGCCTGGATATTTCATTCTTCATCCTGAGTTAGGAAGGCAGAAAGATAAAACTGTGTTGTGCCATCCTTAAAATTTGTGCCCGTATGGACACAGTCAAAGATTTTGCCCTTTGTTCCAAGAAAAGGGCTCTAGGGACTAGGGAAATATGTGCCAACTCTGACCATATTTTAATTTCATTCTTTCATTGAGGAAATCTGCCTCTGCCCATTTTCTGCTATCAATGTTTTCAGTTAATGTTTCACTGTAGGTTCTGCTTGGCTGACACTGGAATGCTTCCTCAGGCTTTTTTTTTTTTCTCCTTACCTCCTAGACCAACCCCGTAATACTCAGTAAGAGTGCTCTTCTGGCTCTCTAAGTAGGTTTACTCTCATTCTGCTACATCAGCGTTTGTTGCAAACAGTGGGGGTGTATTTGGACAGCTGGTTCTCATAATCCATCAGGCCCATGGAATCTGATTGATTGCTGTTTTTGCCAGGAGATTGTACCTGCTGCTTGCAGGTACCTGTGCCTGATCAGCAAAGGATGGTTTGTACTTGCTATTACATCCTGTCACCAATTGAGCAACTCCTCATTTATTCATAAAACATGCTCTGTCTTTTCTTGGCTTGTGACTTCATGTTATTGCTGCCAGCTGCATTTCCTCCTTACCTATCTGTGCAGCCATTGGAGTTAATGCAGTCATGGAGGAGGCCGTATGCTGATGCTTAACTCACAATCTGAGTAAAAACTGGTATTAGCACAAGCTTTAATCAATTTGCCTGTTTCATTTCAATTTAATTCAAAGTTTGAAGTAGCCCACACTCAAGTCTAGAGTTGTTGCTTTCTGTAGCCTAAGATTGGCAGCTGAACCCCCTGGGTTATTTCTTGTCATGTAGAGCAGTAGTCATGTGCTGCACCCCCTGCCTTGGGATCGTATTCTATCTGTTGTTACACATGTTGATCTTCCCAGCCCCTTTTTATTTTCTCATTTATGCGTAACATCCCTTAACTCATCTTCCTCTGGTGACTTCAAATCAAATTCTTCACCACTTTCTGCAGATACAGCAGCTATTTTTAATTTTTGCATCCCAATCTGCTTTTGCAAGCATCTAATTTTAGCTTCACATTTAATATGATCAGGTTCCCTTGGAGCCCTCCTTTGCTCTGGGGTGAATGGCTGCACTGTGCATGCTAATCCTTCTGCTGGATTCTCCTGTTTTATGCTTCTGTGGCATTTCTTTCCCTTTTTCTGAACTGCAAATACTATATTTCACTATTACCTTTATGAGTCACTAGACTGTACTCCTTTCCAAGTTTTGTAGTATTTTCTTTTTAAACAGCTTTCAGATAAGAGAAAGTATTTTCTGCTTTTATGCTTGCTCCAGCAAAACAAAATGCATTAGCTGTTCCCTCAACAGTCACAATAATATAGGAATTGTATCCTCAGGTTTCATTTCATAATCACTCTAAAATAGCTAGAG
Organism: Picathartes gymnocephalus; assembly: GCA_013390045.1. Taxonomy (NCBI): domain Eukaryota; kingdom Metazoa; phylum Chordata; class Aves; order Passeriformes; family Picathartidae; genus Picathartes; species Picathartes gymnocephalus. The sequence goes on along the minus strand of WEKY01052760.1, from coordinate 43,683 downwards.
AACACTTATTCTACATTGTGCCTGATCCTATGAGCTGAACTGGCACATCTTCCACAGAGAGATGGCTTTAGCATGGAAGGTCTCGGGGGTGTTTTTTTGTAGATTCTCTTATACTGCTCAGATTTTCAGTTGGCATTTGGGTGGCATTAGTGGCTTGTTGAGGTCTCTGCCTGCAGTGACAGACACATTGCTGTCCAGCAAAGAAATAAAAGACTGGGCAAACTGTAAAGGACAGATGATGGATATCTAATAAAAAAATCTTTTTCTGGTACAATGCAATAGCCTAGTCTGCACACAGCAAAAGCAGGCTGTGATGCCTTGAGACTGAATTTGACCTACTCTTACTCAAGGACTTCATGGAGTGTTGCATTGGGAGCTTTCCCCTCACTTCAGAAGGGCCAACGTTGGCTCTGGGGCCTTTACTGACATGACGTGCTTCTACTGCCCTGGAACAGGTCCTATTTACACCATGGAAACAGCCTGCAATTCAACTGGACATTTCATTGTGTGCTGACCAGCAAACAAAAGGTCCCTGGTCAGAAGCAGAAGAGGAGAGAAAAAGACACAATATTCTAATAATGAGTCCAAAGGACAAAAATGGTGATAGAATCCTTCAAGCTGCAGCAGTTCAGGGCTGAACTTGGGGTTTTCAGAGGTTCCCAGTAGTGACTGTGGCATGCAGGGCATCTTTATGACAGTGTGCAAGCAATGATCCCAGGCACAACACCAGCAGTACCCCTGGAGAGGACTCATACAGAAATTGGCATGGTACTGGGAAGGTGTCTTCCTGGAAGATCATGAATGCAGGTAGATCAGACAATTATGGTTAGAGAATAAAATAGTATGTGCTAGTAGAAGAGATGAGGGTGATTATTTTTAGCTTTAGTTTCCACAGAGACTGTGCATCAAAAGTAATGAGAGAGGACTGGCAGGCACAGGAGGCTTTTTGCGTTCAGCTCCATGAAGAGCATCTCGAGAATGAAGCTAGACCAAGAAATGCTTTGCTAAAGTAAAAAAGCCAAAGGGTCTGTATTTCCTTTTTGTCCTGAGGCCCTGAAATCTCTTAATCAAGGAAGTAGTTCAATTTTGAACTTTACTGATTGCCTGGTTTAATATGTGGCCAGTGTGGGCAATTCAGTATTTTCAACATTTTCTGGAAGTAGAGCAGGACTGCCAGAAACTTGGAAGATCTCTTCTTTCTTTTTCAGGAGACCATGAACTTATTTTTCCATGAGCTGGGCAGTTATTTGTATGGATTTACAGCAAATGTAATAGGCCTCCAGGCTGGAGTGATGGAGTTTTACTGGCCATGCACATACACTGGTGCCCCAAAATGGGCAGGAAGAATCAGTCCCTTATGGATTAATCCCTTGAGCTGCCATCCAGTTGCAACTACCTGTCATGACGTACAGCTAACAAAGCTGAAAGGACAGTGAATCTTTTATGCAAGAAGAGCCAGCAGAGTGATTACAGCCAAGTTCTGGGTGGGGGCGCCCTGCGGCTGGCTGCTGCTTTATTTTGTCAAATGGGTAAGTTCATGCTCTTTTAACTCTGTGGAAAAAGCTTCTGGTTCAGTGATGGGGCAGGATCTCTTCAGGAGGATGTAAGAGCACGGTATTGATTCAACACTGGCTGTACATGAGGAAATCCCTGTCCTGACTTATGTGTCAGAACAGCACTGAAATACCGTCCTGAAATGTCTGTTACTTTAGTTCTGTGTTGATCATCTGAGCTGACTCCCTCACTCCATGTGCAACAGTGGTGGGGAGGGGACAAAAGGGTACAAGTTACAAGCTGCAGCTCTGCTGGTCCTGGAGGCTGCCCTGAGGTGGGTTGGCTGCCAGCTGTCCCCTGGACACCATCCACCCTGTGCAGCCAGACAGGGAGAGTTACACCCATGCTCTGCTCACTTTCTCCTTCATCTCCTCCAGTACCAGTAGGGTTGGTAGGATGCTAAAACACATCCTAGCATCAGGCAAAGTAGTTTGGGAAATTCCTCACTGAGGTTTACATACCACTGAGCTTGATGTGTTGCTGTTAGACATTGGTGGGACTCTGATCTCTCTGGGCAGGCTCAAATGGGGTGTTCAGATATCTGGGGAGGCTTTGGGGAGAGTGATTGACAGAACAAGGTGTCAAACTTCTTCAGACACTTTTAGAGCTGGATAGCAGCTGAATAGGTGAGGTTTCATATCTGGATTTTAGTCCTTGCTATTTCATAGCAAGCAAATACTGCTGTATTTTGGTATAGCAACTAGGAAATACCCTTTGGCAGAAGGTTACTGGCAGAAATTAGTGTCCATTTTGATCTCTTTGAATGCTATCACTTTTCTAAACTGCCTTTTTTTTCCCCCCTGAAATTCTGGGGGTGTCTGATCTCATAGATGCATCTGCCACAGGCTGCATGCTTTTACATCTGTAAGGACATCTCAGAGTAAGTATATTAGACAGCTAGCCCTGGTGCTGGTAATTAACAGAGAAACCTCAGCCTCCTCTCTAGGTGTCAGTGTGGTTATACTGCTTGCATGAAGTGGGAAGATGCGATCATGCTGTATATTGCAGGGAGGAGTGTTTAGAAATTCAGTGTGTAAATGGATTGAATATGGTTGCTCCTTGCTTTGGTGTCCATGGCTGTGCAGAGAGCTGCCAGAGCATCCTTCCCTGCCTGCCGGTTGCACGCAGTCTGCACGGATATAAAAGAGTAGGTGATGAAGTACTGGAGCACACACCCTGTGTCTCAGATAAACAGCAAGGAACGGTTCCGTTCAGTGTGGCAACGGGAAGAGCTCAAAGCAAACAGAAAATAGGTTATTTGATCGTTCCTGGAGTGACCCAGTGTGCTCTGCAACGGATTAATCCTATAAGGGGATTATCCCTTTCTGGATACGCCTGCATTGCTATGATGCCTTACGGCCCCGCTCTTTTTCCTCGTTTTTCTCAAATTTACTTTTCTTTCTGCCTCACCCTCTCTCACGGGCCCTGCAGCCGCCGCCCCTCGGTGCTCGGGCCCCGTGGCGGTGCGTGGGCGGTGCGGGGCAGCCCGAGAGGAGCCCCGGGGCCGCCTGTGCCGGCCGGGCGCTGGGGCCGGTGTTACCCGCTGCCGGGGAGCGCTGGGGGAGCCCGGGCTGCAGGAGCGGGGCTCAGCGCGGCTGCTGGGACTCCCCGCCGCCGCGGGGGGAACGCCGCGCCTCCACTTCCCCGCCTCAAGTGCTGCCCCATCCCCTGCCTCCCTCTTTGCCAGCAGCCCCTGGGGAGAGTTTCAGCTGACCAGGCACTGACCGGATGGCACAGAGCCCTTCTCTGCCATCGCTTTCAGCAGGAAAGGACAAATGGCTGGAGTGAACTGGAACCAGGCCAGCGAAGGGAGTGCTGCGGCTTCTCCTCCCCCTGCGGCCGGTGTGGCCAGGGGTGCTCCTGTTACAGAATCACAGAATAATTAGGGTTGGAAGGGACTTTTGGAGAATATCTAGTCCAATCCCCTTGCCAAGGCAGGATGACCAAAATCAGGTTACACAGGAACGTGTCCAGGTGGGTTTTATATGTCTCCAGAGAGGGAGACTCCATGACATCCCAGGGCAGCTGTTCCACTGTTCTGCCACCCTCAACATAAAGAAGCTCTTCCTAATGTCGAAGTGGAATTTCNGTTGTTGTGGATTGGTTGGTTGTTGTTTGGTTTTGGTTGTTTTGTTTTTTTTTAAATGGCCCTTGCTCCTCATCCTGTTGCTGGCACCACTGAAAAGAGTCTGGCACATCCTCTTAGCCTCAGCCTTTGAGTTATTTATGTTCAGATGCCCTCTCAGTCTTCTCTAGATTAAGCAGGCCTAGCTCTTGCAGTCTCTTGTCATAAGAGAGATGCTCCAGACCCCTCACTGTCTTTGCTGCCCTTTGCTGGACCCTCTCCAGCAGCTCCCTGCCTTTCCACCCTGTCCCCTGACAGGGTGCTGTGCCCAGAGCTGTGCTAAATGTGCAGATACAGCAGCTTGTGGGTCCACCAGCCCTGCTGCCCACATGGACAGGAGCCAGTCTGCAAACCCTCTCTGAGTGAGGCTGATGTGCATGGGATACACACAGCCCCTCTGGAAGCAGCCAGCTGTCACGGCTGCCCAGCAGGCAGTGCTGGGTGTGGTGGGGCCAGTCCAGGTGTGCCTGGTGCAAACACAGAACAGCTGCTCCAACCTGCAAGGCCCCAGCTGGTATCCATAGGCAGGAATCAAAAATGAAGCACAACTGCATGGCCAGACCAAGCCATGCCTTACCCACATCATTCACCAACTATTCTTCTCAAGCTTCAGAAGTGAAGCATGGACCCTGCCCCAAAAACAAATCCCAGGCAACTATTGACCCACAGCAGCTGAAGTTTGGTACCAGAGAACTGCAGCGTGGTACCATCCTTGAATGCAATTCAGAGTAAGATGTATTTATCTATTTTGTTTGCAAGTGTGTCTCACACTCAATAACACAGAGCCTGCTGCAGAAACTTGCTGAAGCTTGTATTTGACTTCTTTAACCTCCTGGACAGGCCCATGCTTTTCCACTGGGCTGCTTTGATGGACATCTCATGACATCTCCTTCCAGATGCAGAATTACCCCAAGACAGGTCCCAGAAAGCAGTCCTTGGAGCACTGACAAAGCGTGAGTGGTGCCCCATCTCATCCTGGGATCTGAGCAGGCAGCAGCAGAGCCTGGCTGACCTCTGTGCTCACTATTTCCCTCATTTTCAGCTTCCTTCAGCGCTAGTGCTGTGGCACGGACCTGCCCTCACCTGAACAACCTGGGCTGAGACTCAGCTGCTTTACCTTTGTGTGTACTCTGTAGGCATTGATATCTGATCTAGGCATCCAGAAAGAGCTGCTTTCAGGGCACAGTTCATCTGATCTACTCTAGATGTCTGCTTTTTAATCAGTTACCCCCACTGTCTCTTTCTCCCCTGTGACAACACAGGGAGCTTGCAGGGTCTAGTTCAGACGAGGCATGTGCAGATGGAGCCCAGTGAGGGCCAAGCCTGCGTTCAGCCTTTCAGCTGGAGCTTTGCAAAGGGCCTGTTGTGGCTGGGGGTGTCACTCAGCTAATCAGCTGGGGCGTGTGCAATATGCAGTTGTGGCTGCTTGCTGTTAAAATGTTACTTACATTATGGTGTTGCAATTCGGCTCTCATAAAATAACCTAACAGCCGGATTCTTTGCTCACGAGGAAAAGGATTGCTCCCCTCGACTGACCCTCCTGCTCTGAGGGGATCCAAACACCATCTCCTGCTCCTAGTGAGCAGTCACCTACTGGCAGCCTCCTGGGCAGACATTCTCCACCTCTGCAGCTGAAGTTGTTCCCATGTGTAGGTCTCTTTGAGATCATGAAGAAATGCAGTATCGGCACTTTTATATTCCTTGATATAAATGAAGTTACACTGCCAGAAGCTGAGACTCCTGATGCAAGTGCTATTTATAACACCAGCATGAAAGCAAAGCCTTTATGCATTAGAAGTACATTCACTTTGGAGAAAAGCACAAAAACCCCAGTAATGTGATCACACATAAACTACTTGGAGGAATTAGACCCCGTCAGGAAAAGTGACGCTCTTTCCTAATCACTCTTGAAATTTTCAGAGCAATGTCAATCCACAGGTCTGGAAGCATTTCAGAGATGTGTAATAGGTGGAGACACAGCAATCATATGCTGTGGCAGAACTCACACTGATTTTTGTAGACTTCAGATAAAATTCTTGCATAGCATGTAATAGGCAGCTGTAGGTCAGGAACCGCTGCCCCCAGCCAGTCTGCTTGAAGCACCAGGTGCCTTTCTTCCTCTTCTAATCTCAGTGTCATCACTCCAAAATAAATGGCACCAGAATTCACACCTTGTATCTGTGTTCAGAGACTAACAGAGCTGTTGAAGTCTAGAGAGGCTGTTTTTATCATCTAGTCTGACCCTCTACAGCACACACCAGCTGTTCTTGACTTCTGAAGGCTTCAAATGATGGAAAGGGCCCATGGTCTTAGCTAATTGTTCCAATAATCAAATGCTTTTATTGTGTAGAGCTGCACTTAATCTTTGCTCTCAATCCATCTAGTGGCAGTTCTAGACACTGACTCCGTGTTCTCAAAAGACTTCTGTAAAAAAGCACAAAAGCTCCTCTGACAATTATAAGAGGTTTCTAACATTTAAAGCTGTACTGCACAGTGTATTACAATCTCTATTTTATGAAAAAATATATGTTGCTTTTATATTCAAAGTATCTTTTCACATATTGTTCGATACAATAAGTAACAAGTGTACATCTGGGTCGGTCAGTTCTACCTTCTCTCTTTTTGTCCTACCAAAGACAAGCCAGAGACAGGAATGGATGTGCTTTGGCTGAATGAGACCAAGAATTCATTTTTGATTCCTTCACAGGGAGGAACATCGATAGTAGTACGGGCAGCTGATAGGAAAATTGTGCCGCTTTAGCATAAAGCTAATGCTTGTATAAAACCTTGTTACTCCTTGATTTTGTAGATCCTAAGCAAGGGAAGTAGTCCTATGCATGCCCAAAATAAGGTTTTATAGCAAAGATCAAGATGAAGAATGAGTTGGAGTTGGAGATCAGCATTACACATATGGAAGCAACAGTGTAAGGGAGGGTGAAGCTTTGCTTTCTGGTCAGCACACTTGTTTCCTCAAGCAGAGAGCTTCATGGGATTTGCAGGATGCTTTGTCTTGCTTAAACCTGCTCTCCCAAATGCTGAGTACACCAGCTAAACCCACCTCAACTGAGTGCAGGCATTCTTGGCAGTGTTAGTGCTTGGATCTGGCATCTCTCGTATCCACGGGTCCTCTTTGTTCAACTGTCAGTTTTTCTGAGACCAGAGTATGAGAGCACCACTACAAGAGCAGTTGCTTTTCACCCAGATGTTGCCCAGCTGTGGGAGACCATGGCACCAGCAGTGTTGGCCATGATGTTGTGTTTGCATACATGGAGTTCAGAGCCTGTTGTGATATCAGGTTATGCTGCTGTTGGGGTTTTTTCCTAAGAAGGACAGAAATAAGTTTGTGCAGTTCAGCAGCAGGAACAGTAGTAAAGAAAGATGAGTTTTCATCTGTCCCTTTGTTTCCTGGCTGAAACTACAGCCTCTCTCTGCCTTCCCTTAATAAAATGTACTTATCTCTTAATCGCTGGAGTAGAATAAGAATAATCAGGGAAGCAAAGCAGCTGCCCTAAAGAAATGCTCAGGAAAGTAAATACAAAAACCTGTGGGCCTTCCTATCATGAAAATAATGCAGTTAACTTCTTCAGGTAACAAAATTTAATGTCTGGAGGTGCCAGGTATGCCTATGGGTAACTTGGTGTCAGGGTGCTGGGAAGATGAGAGTTTCTTTATGTCACTGGGAAACCACCTGAATACAAATTGAATGTGCTATATTTACAGCTAAAAAATGAAAACAATGGTGGGTTGGAACACTGAATACGTGACTGCCCCTGTTGGTGCTGAAGGGTCAAACAATGTTATGACAACTGCCATGGACACAGTAAACTGATAACGTGCTCAGAGAGTATAAATCACTCTTTCCTATCTGTATCATTGTGGTGTTCATTACACACTGCTTGGCTTTCTGATTGTGCAATGAGACAGCATTTGACTGAAGATGATTTGTGTTTGTTAGGGAACTTGCTCCTGAGCCAAGGCACTCCTTTGGAGCACAGTGAAGAGTTACAGCACCATGATGGGCATTTTTGTGAAGTGTAGGATCCTTGATGAAATCACTGTGGATTTCTCCATCCAGGTCCTTCGTTGTACGACAAAAACAATGTATGTGAGAGACTGAATAAAATCTTCACTGACCGCCACTGTTCAACTTAAACTGAGATTTTCTTTTGCCACCTGATATCAGTCCCTAGGTGTCAAAAAAATTTTGCAGTCAGGAAAGAAAACAAGCCAAGGCATTGTTTATAATTATTTTTCTTCAGATTAAAATAATTTTATAAAATCTTGTTGGGTTTGTTTGGTTTATATCAGGTTTTTAGACAGCACTTACATTATACATGCTCACACTCAGAAAAGATTATTTCACCCCATGTGTTTACTGTCATTATTCTTTTGAGTATGTCCCACTTGATTCTGTGAAGCATTAAATGTGCCAGAGGTGAAGATATTGAATGCTCTTAGTGTTATGAAAGATAAATAAGCTGAAAGTGTTGACAGCCTGAGATACCACAAGAAGCTGTGGGTTTTCTCTACTCCAGAACTGCTTTCAAGCCATGGTCTTTTCTACAGCAAGATGGGAGGGCGAGGAAGGGCTGAAATGAAAAGAAAGTACTGAAAGAAAAGAAAGTATTTTTAGCTTTTACCAGCAAAAAATTTCTACCCTGATGTGCTTTTCACTCATTTGGTTGCTCAGCAGGGAGGGAAGACCCCATTCACTGTTGAGAAAGCACATCTGTATATGCTGCCATTCGCAAAGGCAGTCAGAGGATGTGGCCATGTCTGCTGAAGCTGCAGACTCTTCTAGGGTGAAAATACCAGTGTCTGTAGGAGGCAGTGGGCACTGAATTCTTCTGTCCATGATGCTGCTTTGTTTACTCTTCTTCTCTCCTGCTCTTACATGCACCTGCCAAAGGTACATCCAGATTCATCCTGCCTTTGGGTCTGGTTTACACACCTTATGGCTACCTTTTGGTTTACAGCTGAGAGAGAAAAAACACATCTGATTCTTTGGCTGTTCAGATTGGGGGTCATTTGGGAGGCACCTTGGAGTCTCAGGCACTCTGGCTTAATAGCAAAGCAGACCTCAATTTGGGAGAGGAGGTCAGTTCCTGCCTCAAGGGGCTGGTGAGGATAACCCCCTTGTTGCGGCACGGGGGCAGGCCAGCCCGCACTGCAACATCTCTCTGGAGCGTCTCCCACTGCGGGGTCAGAGCTCCGATCGGAGGGGCAGGTGCTCATCACGCTCCCACGCACGGCCGATGGAATAATGGCCACGGAGACAGGAGGGGTTCTTCAAGAATTCCTAGCAGCTTTATTGGCAGAGGTCGACGCCGGCACCCCAGCGAACCTTCGATACCTCACATGCTAGAAGAGATGGGAAGAACCCCTAATAAAGGCAAGGCCACCAGGTTTTATCCCAGGATAGCAAGGGGCGGAGGGAACATCAGAATCCAATGACTTGGGGTCGGGGGGTGGCACACAGGAGGGGCCAGGGGAATGAGGGCCAGTGGGAGGATGGGGGGGAGTGGCCAGGGGGTAGGGATCAACGGGGCTTGGAACCTGACCATGTAAGGCAAACAGAGAAAGTGAAAGCGAAACTGAAATAGATTCCACGTGCGTATCTGAAACCTCGTGGGAGAAGCCAGAAGGCAGAACCCAGGGCCTGTCCTTCCCGGGCATTCACACCCCCTGTCCTCAGACTCCTCTTTCTTCTTTTACAATCTCAGCCCAGCTTGGCCTGGTGTTTCTGACTGCCCTGCTGAAGGCTTGGCAGATGGTTTTATTGCTGCAGTCGGCTCTTTCCTCTTCTCTGAAGGCTCTTTTTTTGCTTGGTGCCTCTGCTCTACCTGTCCCTTGGCCACTATTGTCGGTGGCACTGGCTGTTACCTGCATAGCCTGCATTGGCTGAAGGGGCTCACTGCTCCTCTTCCACCTCCGGGCCCCCGACCGTGTATTGAACTCGTACATTCTGCCAGTAACTTGCAAGAACAAAAAGACAACACATTAAAAGCACTCTTCTTTGGCAGATTAAGACAAGACAGTTGTCAGCATGGGATTGAAATGAGAAACATGAAGCACTTGGAATTCAGCTGAGCTGGGGAGGTGGCCCTGAGAGGGAAAGCCTCATTGCTTTGGGGACCTGGGCATTGCAGTGGCCGCTCAAAGGAGATGTTGGCTGTTCTGCCACTATAGGAATTGTCTTTGCAGTTCAGGGAACAGGGATATTTAAAACATTTCCATTCCAAACGAAATAACTTTCGTATCACCCTATAACTCTATCCAAGTTCCAGTTACCAGGGATTAACATGGGCAGTGTAACAAACACATCCACAGTTGTAAGGACAAAACTTCTGTCTTTAGCCATACTGAGCAAGATCATTGTGTATGTCTGTGCCTATTTCGCCATGTAGAGTTGCCTACCAGAGGTAGCAAAAGCTGCTTAGGAGCACAACATGCTACATACATCTTCCAGGCCATGTCAGCTCATCTGGACTGACCCAGGATTTGGAGATCTGGTGAGTCTTGGTTGCATATGTGTTACTTCCTCATTTGCACAAAATGCTTTCCTCCAGGCTTGCTGTGCACATTGCCATTAATAGAGTGGAGTCCTGTGTGTTTTGTACAAGTACATGATTTTCTCATATATATAAAATACTATTAAATTCGTATTGTTTAGCACATATGGCTACCTTTTCTTGTCAGAAAGATTTCTGTCTCTATTCAGGTTTTATGGGTAATTTCTAGTTGAACATTAAAAGCAAATATCTTATCCATCAGTTCATTGCTACCTAGTGAGAAGTCAAAAAATTGCCGTGTGTCCAGTGTGATCACCTCACAGTCTAACTCACTGTATCTTGCTAAACAGAGAATCAGGAGCTATAATGGCACTTTCTGTAATTAAATATTAGTAATAGGAGACAAACAAAGGACCATTAAGGCTTGGAAAGAAACAGTGGTTACGTGTTACTACATGTTACAGTTTGTATCAGAATTAATGGTTTGTGACACATTAACACAATTTGAGCAACTCAAGATGAAACTGGATCTCTTTACATGTTATTTTTTTCTGACTGCTTACAAGTTGGGCATGTTAAAGCAGATCAGGAAACAGCTTCTGACCATCCATCTTAATCATATTTAACAGATGATGTCCTGGGAATTATTAAGTCTCATTTCCAAACCAGCAACCTTTGGTCCTCTAGGGTTTGCAATAAGCTGTGGAGAAGAGAGGGGAGGAGTGGGGAGCACACATTTCCCTGCTGTCACCACAGAGCTGTGTTACAGCTTAATGTTTGTGTCAGGCATGACACAAATGCTATGGCTTTGGGTGACTGTTCGGATGGGCTCAGATATCCTTCAGTCCAGTATGGTCAGGTTTGTTGAGAAAGGGAGCCCCAGCTGTCCTGCAAGAACACTGGAAAGCAGCTCTTGCAGCAGCCTAGAGACTATCCATGTTTAGTATATTACAAATGCAGTTACGCAGGGGAAAAAGCAGGGATTTTTGAACCCATTCCTCCAGATCTCTTTATAAATAGCAGGTGAGGTTGGACCTGGATCAAACCAGCCTTGAGCAGCCTTGTGGATGGGCTTAATTGCACAGTAGAGTCCCACTTGTTTGCCCAAACTGTACTGAAGTCTCCATGCCTAGTGTTTCCCATTAGCTCAAGGCATCCAACAGCTCTGAGCCAGCTAATAAGAAACACAAGTTACAGGCACTTGGGTGGAAATTGGCCAGATGAATCCAAGCCTTGAAACAAGCCTGCCTTTTTCTGGATGATTTCTAGACCTATTATTTCAGGCCTATGTTCAGATCTATTTGTTAAAAACCTATTTTGTCTGATTGTCACATTTTACCAGCCTCCCATCTCCTTGCTGGGGCCCTCAGCCATTAGTCACAGTGCTGAGCACCCTAATTCCAGGCCAAACATCAAAGTAAGGGGCTCAGCCAGGGGTGTGTGTCAGGGGAATGAGGTAAGCCAGATCAACCCTCAGTAAAACAAAAATATTTTTCCCGTAATGAGCCCTGCAGCAGAGCAGTGGCCGTCACCTGGGGAGCTGGATGAGCTCCCCAGATCATCCTGAGGTTTGCAGCTTTCACCTCATTTTCACTTTTCCCAGCTGGTTAATCAGATGTGCTCAGAGTTCACATAGCTGGAGCCTGGTGACACAGATGCTGTTGCCAGCTGATGGCCTTCCCTTTTCTCCCCAACGAGCCATTCCTGAGCCTTAGATAAACAGCAGCAATGCTGTAAGGGAGAAGGTCTGTGCAGGAGCCAGCAACTCACCCACTCACCCTGCATCCAGGGAGAGCTTTAGGAGATGAAGGCAGTACTTCTGCAGTGACATTAAATTCCTGCCCATTTCCCAGACATGAGACCATGTAGTTATGACAGCACCAGACCAGGAGACTTGCAGCAAATTCTTCCTCCCCCCACACCTTCCTATACCACATCCTTACATTCCAGTTTAGCAGAGGAGTAGTGAACAGTCTGACCATCAGATGTGTGCTTTCAAGGGCTATAAGTATATTCTATCATTATAAATGTTACTGAGGCACTGTCTTGATTTTCACTATCTGAGATATAACGCCCATTCTCCTTTGAAACAGCAAACTGGAAATATGAAAAGCCAATGTTGAACCAAATTTAAATCAACTAATCCAGTTTGTTTCCAGCCTCATATTCATATTCTCTCTTAATTGCTTTTTATTACCTGGGTCTCTGGCTTCTCCATCAAAGACAGTGTTTAGCTTTGTCATTGTCTGTGAAGAAACACAAAATGTGAAATGAAACCTGTGAATTAGTTAAGTCAGAAGGAGGAACAGTGACTTGGAAATGGTGGCCTACATGGATGGAGGTGGATTTGTGTGAGTTGTATATTGCATTCCTTTAGGCTGGGTTTAATCTAAACTGGCAACAAGAGCCATTTGTGGTATGGGGTTTCATTACTAGATATTCAAAGGAAAATTAATAAGTTCTGACATGCTAAATGCCTCCACATGTGTAACCACAAGAAGGTCTCCTCCACCCAGAGTAGGCTTGGGAATCCCCTCTCTGAAAAACTTGGGGAGAGGGAGTTCACTAATCAAGGTGCCTTGCATAGGTTCACATAATATTCTGAGCTGGAAGAGACCCACAAGGATCATCAAAGTTCAGCTCCTGAACCTGCAAAGGACCACTCCAGGAATCACACCACATGCCTGAGACCATTACAGACTTTGTGCAATTATGTCTATGAAAAGGAAGGAGCCCTGACAACCAGGAGCAAAGAAATATCAACAGTGGAATCACCTATGACGTTTTGCAGCAAACAGCTTATTAAGGCCAAACTCTTTACAGCCTAGGTATGCTGGCGTACCTTACTGGTTGCACTCAGGTGGGTCAGAGTTGGCTCCACGGGTCAGTGGTGTCTCAGCAGTGCCCCACTGCCATCAGTGAAGCTGGGGCACTTGTCATCCCACCTCTGCAGTGAGTCTCCCTGCCGTTGTGGGCACAGCCTCTCTGACCTCCCAAGCACAGCATTTTGGCACTTGGAAGCAAAGGGACCCCAGTGCAGGTGAACACCCCTCACACCCTGTGTCGTTTCCAAACACAGAGGCTAGTTGGGACAATGAAGCGTTTTGCACTTGAGGGCAATCCTTTTTTTCCTTGCCTCTCATTTTTATGTTCTCTATGAAAACAACATCTTTCACAGAAAGGGTCCTATGATCGTACTGCATGATGGGGCTGGCAAAACTGGAGTTTGTTTTGAGGCCAGCAGTACTTACCACAACCGCTTCTTTCTTAGGCTTCTTCTTTTCTACAGAAAGGAAAATACACATTGTTATTAATCAGAACTTTCTGATGGTGACTGTAGACATCAAAGCCAAGATTTCCTCAAAGAAGTAGACATTCTTACTACTCAGATGCTGAGACATCTTAAATGAGTCTTATTTCTTTACAAATGCTGAGTGAGAATCCACAGTTGCCAGTCTAGCCTTGAATCAAAAGTCTAGCCTTGAATCAAAAGTCTAGCCTTGAAAAGTCAGTAATGAATGAATAACAATGATTATTAAACAAATTTCCCTTTCTACATAAAATGAACAAATACAGAAATTCACCTTTGGGAATATCGGAACTTGAAATGCAGATTATTATTTTACATCAATGTTTGTAGTCGCAAAGCTTGTGTCAAATATCAGCTTGGAGACAAAACATGGAAGAGCTGCATTTTCAGTCAAGTAAAATTCAGATTGAAGAACAGTTTGGTTGTGTGTGAATTTACCACACTATTAACTCATCCCACATGCAAACAAATACAGCAGCAGTGCCATGGCCATCTCAACAGCATGGATTTGTGGATGATACCCAACTAGTTACTATGATTTCTTCTTGCTCGGTCTTTGCCAATTTGTTTAATGGCCTTTCTTTGGAGAACTGTGCCTGGCCACAAATGTGTTTTGTAGCCAGGTGCACAAAACTCCAAAGTGTTGCAGGTGGATCTCAACCTGAGCACTGATGAGAAACCTGTCTGGCCTTTGCTGCCCAGCATTTGGGAACCAGTCTTTTAGAAAGCAAAAATCATTCAGTTTTTGGAAAACAGCCAACACTGAAATGTCTCAAATTGGGCAATCAAGAGAATAGCTAATTTTGTGGCGTTTGTTAGTCCAGTGTTTTTTCCAGTTGGGAGATACAGAGTGAGAAAAGGGGAATTACAAAAGCAGGGTCCTATGAGCCCATATAAGCAATGCTTTCTAGCAAAAATATAATGGGACTAAAAAGAACAAGACTGCTCAAAAATCATGCTTTTCCATGTGTGATTTATCTCCCTGCTAAGTTATACAAACCCCTTTAAAAGTACCAATTCTTCAAAATAAATCTTTATGTATGTGAAGTAATAGAGTCAAGGGAGCAAATGAAGGGATCAGAGAGCAGAGAATTAGAGTGGAGAGGACTCTTGAAGGTGCTATAGATGGATGGGATTATTTTTTAGTGGATAGCATATAAATTGTTTGTGAAAAATACAGTAATTCTTTAGCATGCATGCCAGAATACCAGACTACTCTGAATTTGAGTTTTGCCTAATACTTAATAGATTTGAAGACTAAAAGGGCTATGAAATCACTTTGTCAGGCCTTCCATAATTGGCCAGGATTATCTAATCTCAGTACCCCTCTACGGTATCAAATTTATATCTAGAAATTAATTTACAGATTTTACATAGAATCATAAGCAAGGTCTTATTTTGAAGCATGAAAATACAGAAAAGAGGTACACACCTGGGGCGTTTATCCTGTAATGAAAAGAAGATTAAGAGTGTAGTTAACAAATGTCATGTCCCTACATAAAAAAAATCATTATTTTTGTTCTCTTTCAGTTGGCAAGAAGGACGTGTTTCCTTGAGTTCTGAGATTTGCTTGATTTATTTGGTTTCTGATTTTGCTTTCACAGAAAGTCTGCATCATTTAAGGCTGCTCTCAAACAGGAAAACAGTCCTGAGCATTGCGCTAACACTTCTTCAAGAAGGAATGCTATTAAAATAATAAAGTCTTATTGACAATAGTGTAATGGATTTATATAATATGGAAAAATATTTTTTCAGATATTGTCATTTTGTTCCATCCTTGGAAGAAGGTCAAATTTTTGGGTCTGATGTGCTCAGAGAATACCTCTTAAAATACTTGAAAGGTTACAAATGTTTTTGAAAATATAGAAATTACTTTTTAATGGGAGACCCCGGCTCCCAATAAATCATTTGCCCAATTAATAAATAACAGTGGTATCTTAGATTCATTTGTCATTTTTATCACAAGCTGTTAATGCCTTGCACACACGATTTGAACTACAGTCAGTCTTATAGTAGTTCTTTACATTTAATGTAGCTTCTAAATTGATGTTCAAATCCTGAGAATACTTGTAGAAATCCTTTTTTTTTTTTTAATTTTTTTAATCCCAGCCACTTAAAGGACTGCTTATCTTTGTTTTGTGAAGTACAAAATCAATTTAGAGGCAGCCTGACTCCAGCCCACTGAGAAGGCAGCCAGCAGGGATCTCTGCACTTCCCACAGTGACTCAGAGCTGGTCCCAGGTGCTTCCATGCCTTTTGCCAAGCATGAGCACTTAGAGGTACTGTGAAGCTTTATGGGCCAGAGCTTGTAGCTGGCTTGGGTAAAACTCCAGGAAATCTGCAGAAGTTTTCCCAGAACAATGAATTTGGCATGAGCACCAATATTTGCAAAGGACGCTGGGATCTGTGGCTGAGAGGGAGGAAAATGCATCCAGTAACTAGCTAGATGGGAGCTCCCTTGGAGTGGGGGTCAAATACAAACCAAAATATTTGTGGTCAGCACAGCCTGGCACAGGCTGTGACTGAGCCTCATGAGCATAGCTGCCTTTAGAGGTCATAACTGCTAATTCCACTTCTACCTTCTGCTAATGTTAATGTTACTAAACCCATTGAAAAAAAAAAAAAACCACCATGGACACATTTCCTTGAGTTCATATCATTAACACCCAATATCGCTGTAGCTGGTATTAGCATTTACTACAGTACAGGGCATGCCACTATAAAAGATTTAAAGCATCGGTATCATCACGGCGGGAAAGCCTGAGCCGTCTGTGTCATTTGCAGGTGCTGCTGGGGACTTGCCCAGAGTGCCATTCGGGGGGACTCACAGAGCTGTGCCGGGTGCTCTCCCTGCCGGGGGACAGCGGAGCCGCGTCAGCAGCAGGAGCCCCAGGGAGCCCAGCAGCCCGAGGAGCAGCACACTGCCGAGGGTGATGACGAAGGGCACGTACCACGCCGACGGAGAGTAGAGGTTCTCCCTTTTCGTCACAACAGTGAAGGCAGGCTTTTAAAACAAGACAGGAAGAGTTCCTCAAGGCCGCATACTGACACCAACAGCACCTTTCATCTGGCTGCACTTCTGCACTGAGGCACCCGGCCCGAGCTTGCCCCGGGGCTCTGCAGATGATGGGCGGAGGGAGGTGGAGGGCAACAGGGATTCATCCCATGTGCCTGCCTGCTGACTGCCAAGGCGGCTCAAATGGCTGGGATGGACCACTGAGCCCCTGGGGCAACCAGAGGCAGGTGAAATGGAGCCCACCCGCAAGGCAAAGGGGAGGTTCCAGATCGTATTTCAATATCTTGTATTAAAACAAGCATGTCGTGGTGGAGTTTAAAAGCCTCAGGTTGCCTGAGAGGCTGTAAGCACACTATTGGAGGGCGGGCAAGTTCAGGGACTACTGCCGTTACTGAGATAATGTTTTTTTGTTTCCTAAGGCAAAACTGGAAGTAGGTCATCTTCACTGCAGTGATCATGCATCCTGCTTTGTAAGAGGAGTTGAACCCTAAAGAACTGGGTTATTGTATAAAAAGAAATGGAACTCCTTCTTTTTTACCCAGTGACTTGTTCCAGAAGGAAAAACCACACTTCCTGAGCAGTTGCAATCTCCCACATCTTCCTGAGTGTCAGGAGACACATCTCTGAGCTGGCACATCACTTGGTGCTAGCAGCCCATTCTTTAAGGTCCCATCATGAAACTATCCTCACACATTTCAGAAATTACTCATTTTCTCTACCTAGTTTATTACCTAGTGTGGTACTATTAGTTTTGATCATCTACTGAAGTGTTTATTTAATTTTCTGTAAGACATCTGTAATCACATTGAGTTTGAAATTGAGTAGTGTATCTATTTCTTTCCAGTTTAAGGATAATTTTAAAATAACCTATCTAGTCTTGTCAAAAATATGATACATCCAATCCTTAGAGAAATGCTCAAATAATCTCAATATCACCACCACCATTTTATCCTCACCCGGACTGAAGTCACAAGTGACTTTTTGTGGTGGGGCTTCTTTTCTACACTACCAGCCTTCCAGTTTCTGACTCATTGAATTGCTGCACTGAACACATGTAAAGAGTAGTGATGGGAGAACTTGCTGTAATGAAAGTGTTCTTCTGGAAAATAGCCTAAAAGTGGAAGGCTGATATCTCTGAGGAGACAGATTTAATGCTGTGGTATGTGGTTGAGACTGTTTGTATTTGTGGTAAAGCATGGGAAAGAAATACAGAATAAGTTTATTCAGCTAAACTTTTAATTTCCACATCAAGTTGGGGGAGTAGAAGGCAGTGAAAAAATAATTTATTCCTTCCCAAAAGAGCATTAGATAAGAACAGGGTTATTAAACAGTGTGAAAATCTGAATCCAAGCATTTTCATAGCAGAGCAACTTGTACGTGCTGTTTGCAGGGTCCTTTGGTTCTGGCTCAGTTACCAGAAGCCTCTAGAAGATCTAGACCATTTTACAGCAAAGGGCTCTTTTACCACTTCACTTGGATACTCATATTTTCATTCCTTCATGCAAGAGAGAAAAGGGTAATGCCATCTGCAGGCAGGCAGGGAATGGATGGACTGTGGATGATGGAATATGGTGCAGCAAGGCATGAAGGGGTGACTGGTATAAGGATAGGGACAGAATGGTCTGTGGCTGTGTCACACCTGCATGCAAGAGAAAAGCAAGCTCTCCTCGCATCCTGCACCAGCCTGATGGAAATCAGCTTCAAAATTAAAGGTAAGCCGGAGCTTGACTGGGATGGCTGTGCAGAGGAGTGAACTGTATTGCTGGGACACAGGCCCACAGCCCCACAGGCCATACAAGGTTAGATCCCATCCAGGCTGCCAAAAGCTGTGCAGGCTTCCTCAGCTCAGCTATGGACCATCACATGGGCATGGAGCTCAGGAAGGACCCGTCTCACCCCTCCGGATTTGCTGTCTGAAACCTGCTGAAACCTCGGCGACATACTGAAGCTGTTCAAGACTGCTTCAATTCCTGACATTCTGCTCCAAGTTCTACACGACAGTGACCTCAGGTCTGGAAAAATGACCCTTTCAAGTGATGAGGATTTCTGCTTCTTATTGTTGTCTGTTTCAACTTTGATAGCCACAGGTTAATGTGTTCCAATGATAAAGAAGCACACAAAACAACTGCAAGGCAGCTAGGGGAGTGAATACTTATGAATAAAAAAAGAGGTAGTGCAAAATGCATGAGATAATTTTAAGGTTCCGGGCAAAGGTTAATCCCTGCTCTTTCCTTATTAATAAAGCTGCCAAATCTTTAACTTTCTAGGTGCATGGTAATGGCAGCATGCCCGGTCCTTTGGCTTCCTGCCCTTTTTGTTTTAGAAACTGAAATACAAAACACATGTTATGACTCTGTACCTGAGTCTAATCCTTCTGACACTAAGCACATGAACCATCTCTGGTTTTCATCATAAGAGCACAGGGCTCAGAACCTCCCAGGACTAGATGCACTCTAGGTTTTTGCTTTCCTTTCACAGACATCTATCCCCTTTTCTTTACTCCTGTGGAAATTACTCCATAAAAGAAATGCAGAACTGGACATCAGTTTTAGTGAACTTACCGTAGTGGTAGTGGCAGTAGTTGGGTTTGGGATAACTCTGATACTTAAAGTCACCGTTCCAGTTTTAATTAATTGTCTAGTTTTGTCCCTGGCAGATACTAAATTGTCGTCTGTTATG
This sequence comes from Picathartes gymnocephalus, assembly GCA_013390045.1. Classification (NCBI taxonomy): domain Eukaryota; kingdom Metazoa; phylum Chordata; class Aves; order Passeriformes; family Picathartidae; genus Picathartes; species Picathartes gymnocephalus. The sequence continues at coordinate 24,487 of WEKY01052760.1, read as the reverse complement.
TGGATGCGCAGACTGTAAATCCAGTTTGTATCAAGTCCACTCTCATAGTCAAACCTTGATGCAAGAATCAGACGAGATGTGTTGGAGCCAGCACTTGGTGAAAAGATGAAATGACTGTTCTCATTGCCTGCAAAAAGGTAACACCAATATGCAAAAAAAATTATTTTAATCCCACATTAAAGTAAATGTGTGTAACAAGTGGTGAGGTGTGGTGAAATGTCAATGACAAGAAGGGCTCCTTGATCTTCCTCGTGCCATATAAAATAATTTAAAACAAGACAGTCATAAAAGCCTTACAATCTAGAATAAGACCCTCTATCAGGACACAGTAGAGAGGAGACTGTGGAAACACTTCAGAGCCATAGGGCACACAAGAGGTCACCTGAATGACCTGAACTTACAGCCTGGGGAGCACCCAACAAGAGCCAGCTGGGGTGAGGGTCCTGCACCATGGCAGGGCTCATTCTGCTACAGGATGTCCCTGGAGTGTCACTCCAGCCGCTCTCCATGGCTTCTCCATCTGTCCAGAGGCAGTGGCCTTTGAAGAGGCTCCCCAGAAGAGAGTTAATGACTCAGTGACATTCATTGCCTCCAGTGCTTTGTCAGCACCATGGGGCAGGGAGGAGAGTTCAGAAATGCTGGCTCCCCACCCCTTGCTGTCTGTCCACTGCAGCTGGAGAGCTGCAGGCAGACCAGCCCCCGCTGCTAGGATCCGGACAGATCACATATACAGGAGATCAAAGCCTTGAAAAGGCACCAAATGTGCTTTGGTTTTGCTCTTGTGGCCCCACAGAGATCTGGAGTTGACATGTCCTTGAAGGCCATGCCTGTTTTACAGCATGAAAAGGGCCATGAGCTGCTCTGTGGTTCAGAGGCCAAAGCATGACACAGCCCAGGTCTTTATCCCCAGGACTGGGCCTGTGGTCAGACACTGATTTACTAACACAGCCATTGTATGGATTCATGTGTCAATACCATGTCTACAGAGCTCCTTCTGGGCGTCAAGGGGCTGCAGTAGGACAGAGATTCTCCCTTTTGACATTCACAGCTTTTAATTGGCTCCTGGGCAATCTGCTCCCTCTTTCACAGCAGTCACCTCAGCAAGAAAAGAAGGAATTGGCCCAAGAGACTGCGTTTCCTTTTTTATGAAACTGGTTGTCATCCCATACCACTGCAGTTCTCAGAGTGGATGCAGCTGATCATGAGGATCAAAGGAGGATTTTTAAAATGAGGGTTTATTGCATGCAGCATGAACCTACAGCATGCAGGTTCAAGCAATTGTTTTGAACAGTGCACCAGCATCCAGAGGTGAGACATGAAGAGTAACAGAACTTTCCATTGTTTCTCGAGATTTACTCAGCTATAATTGGAAGGGAAATTTGACAGTGCACACCATTCCAACTCATTCTTCTGAAGTTCTTGTCAACTGCGTAATTAATAGCCTATTAATTAATGTGGCAGGCAATCCAGCCTTGCAAGGGAGTGGTTCTAGCTGCTAGCACCAGTAGCACCAGTAGCCAGCTTGTGGAGAGAGGATCAACATAATGATGTGCAGGACTTGTGGATCACAGCTAGCTCACCATGAAAAGTAGCACACAAACTATGTTAGATTTTTGTTTATAAATGTAAGTGAACAATCAGCATTCACTATTTTTTTCACTGTTCCCAGCTTGCCCACTGTGACACAGTACCTTCATTAATGAAGTAACGGAAAGACCTGGGATCAGAATCACGATCTTGACATTCAATCCTGAAGCCATTAATATTGGTTCCAACAGCTAAGCTGACTGGGATTTGAAGTGAGTAGAAATTGGGTGAACAAACTGGTTCTTCATCATTTACTTCCAAAACATTCACAGTTACCTGGAAAAGAGCAATAACAAGCTGAAGTAGCTTCAATGTGCTGAGACAGAATTTTATTAATTTCAGAAACTGTTTCGTTTTGCCTATTTTTTTTCTTTTGATCAACAACTGTTGAAGAGCACTGAAGTCCCCTTCCAACCTAGCTCCTGCCAGAAAACGTCTGTGATCTTTTGTCCTTCAATTCTTCTTGTGATCAGCATTCTTCTGGGAACAGGTTCCATAACCTGAGCCATCTTCCAAGAGCGAGGGGTTTTCAAGCTGATATATCTGTTAGAACAACCTGAATTGTGTTATGGTTAAAACAAGAAATAACAATAGTGCCACATAGTCACTAAACTCCCTTCCAAAATTCTCAATTTGCTTCACAATCATTAGTTGGGCTTCTTAGCATATTTAATAACCATTTAGAGCATGATCCATGGAAGGAAGACTGTTTATAGACTGTTCCCAGTGGGAGAGAATTGCTGGTAATGGTTTTCTTCATGGGTAGGAGCACCCTGAGTAGCATCAGATGTGTTTGATGTCGTCTGGGATTAGCTAGCTAAAAGAAAAAGGTTACCCTTCCCAAAGTTCTTTCTTCTAATGTCTGCTAGTCAGGCAACAGATAAGCTTGATATTTTTAAAAGCTTCTGATGCTAAATTGTCATTAATCATCACCCTGAAACATTACAGATGATAAAGAGATTAAATACCTCCTAGATAGCAGCTCTATGGATGGCACTTGGCTGGAATGAAAAGCAAGCCTAGTACCTGTGTCACCCCCAAGACATGTGTAAAATTCAAATGTAAAGTAGTCACAAGGGAGAAAGTGTGAAAAGAAGTTGAAAGGAGCCTGTCTGTGAATGACACTGATTCTTCGAAAGAAGTTACCATAAAATACCTTTGTGGATATAGCACCTATACTTTTTCTTCTGAATAAAATAGGTCTGGGCAGAGAACCCTAAGCACAGCCCTGCTGTTAAAGGTTATCTTGGTACCTGGCATGGTCTTGGCTCCTGTCAGATAGCACCACCAGGGAAAAAAGTAGATCATGGTCAGGGCAAGGCACAACTCCAGCAGGCCAAGTGGACACAGCTACTGGGCTGGCCCTCTGACACTAACCTGCCCAAGCCCTCCTCCCATTCACATTCTCTCTGTACCATTCCATGAAAACACAACTCTGGTGTGTTACAACACAATTCTCACATTACTTTGTACACTTTGCAGGGAAAAAAAAGACAAACAAAATCAAAAGTATGTTTGAGGGCTGAGGGACACTACACAGATTCCAAAAAGAATTTGCCACTAAGCATGGCTGCAATTAGGTTGTGCTACCTGGCCTCAAGACCCTGTCCTTTTTCTATTTGCTAGTACCTCTGCAGCCATAAAGAATAACTTAAATTTTCTAGGGCACAAAAAACAATTTCACTGTCCGGGTAAAATAAGAAAAAAGTCTGAGAAGCAAACACCACAGTTAAAAATACTAAAATATTATTTTATCCTTTTTGTGAGAAATAAACCAACACTGAGTGGACAACACCTCTTTCATCTGAGTAATATATAACTGGGCAGGGCTGGATTTGCCTTTTACAAACCAAAGTGCTTTGCACAATGTCTTACTGTTCTTGCCAGGAAGAAAAGAGGAAGGTGTAGGTAAAGGGGAAGTAGTAGTGTGGATTTACTCACCGATGCTGTTGTAGACTTCTCTTGGTCTGAGGCCTGCACTGTGAAAATATGTTTCTGAGTTGTTTCATAGTCTAATCTAGTTAAAATCCTCACATCTCCTTTTGTTGGGCTGATCCAGAAGATACTTGTGTAATCCCTGGTGCCGGCTCCAGCTACGATGGAGTAAGTGATGACATTGGGTGGCCAGTCCTTGTCTATAGCATGCACTCTTCCAATGCTAGATCCAACTGAGAGACAGAAAATCCATATTTCATTAACATTTAAAGTAACAGAACTAAAGATTTGGTTTAGATTTTTTCACCCACGAAAATTAAAACAATGGTGTGAGAAGCACTATTTCCCTGTGGTGTGCTATGGCTCCCCTGTGCATGGGCTGCTAGCAGCAAATACCAAAACACAAGAGTCTGTAGAGAACCTCAGAAGAAGTGCTCTGTGGCATGGCCAGGGGAGTCCTCACTCATCTGTGTCAGTCTGTAAAGGTTTCTGTGCACCACCACAGTCCCTCCAAAAGGCTAATTTAACAAGAGCAGAAAGACAGTCTAAAACAAGACTGAGTTCAGTTCCTGGCACTGTCACAGATTTCTTGTGCAATTGCTGAATTTGTCTGTGTCTCAGCTTCCATCTGTACAATTGGAGTTTTTGCCAGTTTAGTCTATTTAAGGGTAGTAGGTGGTTGTATGGTGAGACCCTAGTTGAACTGCAACTTTGAGCCATTTGCCTTATTTACATATATGAAAATTCATTCGGAGCAAAAAGGCACTTAACAACATGACAACATTATTTCTATCATTTAGGTACTACTTACTGTACCTTTAGTAATTTCTGAAACACTAAATACATAAGATAAATTACGGAAGACTGGAAAAAATTCATTCACTGGCTTTATCTTGATGTAAATGTAGATGATATCTGGAAATATAACAGAAGATTAAATCATAGTTAAGTATGGCTGTGAAATTTTCTCATGCATATATTCAAAATACATATGGTATTCCTCTCTCCATGCTGTTACAGCACAGAAAACTATCAAAAGCAATGTAAAAGGGATACTTGCTTGAGTAGTTAGGATGAGCAATATCTTGCACCCTGACAGTCAAAGTATAAACTTCAACACGTGGATTAGCTGGGTTTTCTAAATCAATAGTTCCTGTCATCTAAATAGAAAGGAACACAATCGTTTTTATATCTCCATACATGAAGTCACAGTACATATGATGACAGTTATTATTTTCAGCATTCTGTAAGTGTGATTTGCCCCTTGGGTATATTGAACTGTTCTGTAGGAATAACACAGGCTATTAGTCAGTTCCAGTCTTTTTCTACATGTTCACACCTCATGAAATTTCTTCCCCTTAAGCACAGAAAGTTTAATCATTTGGATCATGAGGTCTTGACCTTTTACCTAGTCAATTCAAAGCTTGTGTGGTGAGCTGGCTGTTTACCCAGCCTTTTGCTGGTTCGACAAGGATCTGAGCTTGCTTACAGTAATAGCTTGAACTATTATTTGAGCCCATACCTGCAGACATTAAATAAATGTATCACGCCCGGACACGACTGTTTGTCCAAGTAACAAGTTGTTACTAAATAGTGGCTCACACAGATTTAAATCCTAATCTTCTGAGCTCTCTATCTTGCTGTAGAAGCCTCAGAAACTTTAGGGCAGCATGAATAACACACAGACATGCATCGCTGGTTGTCTCCGCAGGGAAATTCCTGGAGGTTACTCGGAATAGTCTGTTACATTGTGCACACACGGTGAGCAAAGGCTTCACAACAATCATATCCTGTGCAGCAAGGAAAATGCTGTTTATGTTGGCAGATGAAGCAGCTAAGGGCAGTCCTTATTGACAAGGAAACCTCAGATCCAAAATTAAAGTAAACCATACAAAATCATTTTACTGCTCCTGTAGCTCTCTTGTCTTTTAGACAGAATGCCTATTTTTTGTTGTTTCCCTTTTTCTGTAGTTGCCCACAGTTATTTTTAAAGCAACAAAACAACCACCATTGCACATATCCAGGAACTGGTGGGGTTCTGGCCAGTGCAAGTTTGCCAGCAGCTATCAGCATAAGGAATCCATATTTTGACATGCAAAATCACAGAAGTGCAAATCCCACACACTTTTGTGCAAATTTGCCACTCAAAGTGGTTTTACAATTCTGACCAGTTGCTGAGTTACTGAGTATGAGATTTCTCAAGTATTTAAATTCTTCATGCTGAATAGCAAGGATCTTCTACTGTCTGTCATAAGTAAATGGGTATGAAATGGCATCAAATTTCTCTGTTTATCCATATCAAAGTTGGTGCTTCACACTCCCTAAAAAAGAATATTTTTTTCAATCATATCTAACACATTTATTTAAAACTAGAGAAAACAGTCTCTGTTCACTAAATTCTGTAGAATCCTTAGAAAGCATCCTATCTAGGGGTATATAGTTCACAACCAGTCAAAACAGTCATTCTCCACATCATACCTACTGTGAAATGGATTACAATAATTTTTTTTCTTGTACAATGAATTAAAAAAAACCCTTATAATATTTCATAAGTTGACTTCTCTAATGGGGTAATCTAACATAAAGCCACAAATGACTGACCACAAGTCTTCCAGACACGGTGGACTCCAAAGCAAAGTTATTGCTTCCAAAACCAGATAATCCAGTGAAACAAAATTGGTTGTTTGATGGATCAACATCAATATCTTTACAGTAATTTATAAGATCAACAAGAAATGTCCCAGGAGTCATATTTTCATTTGCTTCTTTCCTGTTTAAAACAAACACATTTAAAGTCAAAGCAACATATTTCTCCCTGTGAACTCTTCATATATCACAGGTCAAAATATTGATTTATTTTTTAAGTGAAATCCTAGATCTAAATATGCAACAACGGAGGAAGCAACCCAGAACCAGACCCATGGGTTGTAATGGACAACAGCCCTGTACAATAGGCAGGCTAACAATAAATGTCCACTTGAACCTCCAGCTGCAGGTCTGGGGATGTGCCCTAGTCTGAACACTGGTCTGGGGCAGCAAGGCAGCACCAAGGCAAGGAAGAGACTCCATACCTGAAGGCAGAAGGATTGCATTCTGGTGGGTTGTCATTGACATCATCAATTATGATTGTGATCTCCATTTCACTGGCATGGCCACTGCTGGGGCCATCCTCCACCCGGACTATCAGTGAGATGTTAGGATGGAGCCGCAGTGGAAGCGCATCCCGGTCGATTCTCCTGGTCACATGCAGCACTCCAGTTGCTGTCAGAGAGCAGCCAGAAGTCAGACATTCACCACGGGGGGAAGCACCAAACAGTCATGGTGTATGTGCAAGAGGCAGGGCAGCTCGACAGACAGGTAGCAGAATAAAAAGTCTTCTGTTCTATGCAATTCATGGCTGGTTTAGTTTTTTTTTTTAAGTGATACCAAACGGCTCTGAACATTCTGGGTAAGATTAATGGCTAGATATCATTGCTGAAAAATACGCCTTAGGAGGCCTCAGCAGAGGGTTTGTAAAGCATTTAGATTTCCCTTACTCTCAAGCTTCTAGTGCAAACCAGAGTTGAGTGCATTCACAAAGCATCAAGGACACTGAGCTGCTAATGCCTGTGCTGTCCTTGCTCCCTAGTAAGACAGCTTCACTTTCCACTGTTATCATTCAAACATCCTTCAGCACCTCCAAATCTACTCACACATCAACAGAGCTGTGACAGACTGTGCCAAGTGCTCTGGTCAGTCACTCACTTAATACTTTTTTTTCAGTTCTGTTAGGCTCTGTTCAAAAACTGAAGATTTTTATGGCACAGTACAAGTACTATTCCCAGAGCACAAAGGAGTTAAAAGAACAGTGCATATACCCTCTACGTTTTGGAGTGTAATTGGGGAAAAAGGTGGCAATACAAGGCCAGAGGGCATAGGGAATCCACAGCATTTAAGGATCATCCTGATCCCCCACAGCACTGTGTTGTGTGGCACTTCTTACAACCGTGATAAACAGTTCTAAAGCAATAGCAGACAAGGAGCAAAGCTGTCACTGACTTCCAGCCCTGGAGCAAAAACCTCTGGGGAACAGATGTACAGACCCCAGAGAGCATGAAGAAGATAGGATCACCATGAGAGAGAGGACTCTTTTGGGTGGTCTTGCCTGAGGAGGGCCGTGAATGGAGCAATGAACTTGAGGTGTAGATTTGTTGTGCACCTCAGTGCTAGAGAGGATTTCAGACAGAAGGGAGGACATCATGGTCTAACTACCTGCAGCTGTTTCAAGAGCCCCAGAAGGGTCACTGCAGTCCTCAAAGATTAAAATGTCAGCAATCTTACTTCCATCCAAGGAACCATCACCCTCCAGCGACAAGTCAATTATTTGTCTAGTGACCTTTGACCTACTTTCTTCAAGATATCTTACCAAGTCCTGGTCAGCTGACCAAAGAATTTGACCCTAATAAGGGTCTGAGCATTCCTTATTGCTATAGGGAGCCACAAAATAAAGTAAGTCTATTTAAAACTTAGGCAAAAATAATTTCTCTGAAGTAGACTGTATTTTTTTATTTATTTTTCAAATGTTAGAAGTCACATTTTTGTTTGTCTGACCTGGATTTATGGAAAAATGTCTGTCAGATGACTGGATGCTGTAGAAAAATCTGCTGGGAGAATCTTCATCATCAGGATCTTTAGCTGTTATATTAGCAACAATGGTGCCTGGGCTTTGCTCCTCTGGAATCCTGTAGATTCTTTGTTTTCTACAAGATAAAATTCAGAAAAGCATGCATCTTGTTTGTAAGGGCAGCTGATTATAGACTTAGCTGAGCAGCCAACTGTAGCAGCAGAGCCATGGCCATGCTGGGCTCGGAGATGGCTATTTGCATGTCTGGATACATTTCCCAGTCATTGGTTCTGCCAGCTGGAGGTGTAGCAGTAGCTGAACTGGCATGTGTTCATAAAGAATGACACAGCCACACAAGTGTTCTTCCTCTGCAACTCTTCCACAGTAAAAGCAATTTGACTTTCACAGAACCATGGAAGTTGAAGAGGTAGGGGGCTGTTAAGCTGTGCAATCCATCTCCCTACAGAGACACCAGCTCATAAAACCACTTGCTTTAATGCCTTTATTTTGCAAGAGAAAAGCAAAAATACAATAAGTAATGTAGTTAATCATCTTTTGAAATGAACGCTGCAGCCTTCTAGGGGGTAACGTATTACAGAAAAATTGAGTTGTCACTGCAGTGGGCGAAGGCAGGAAGAAGCACTCTTCTGGGTGCCCAACAGATGAACGTGCCTCAAACTCCCATCAGCATCTGTCTGTCTGATGCATTTTACATTGCGAAAATGGTTCTCTACTGCTGCTGTTTGGTATGCCAGCACTCCCAAATTTCCCATGAATTGAGTTCTATGGGTCATAGATGGCCTGGCAGGCAATTGTGCAGCGTTGATTACAGTGGTTGCAGTTTGATGTTCACATGGGTACTCAGGTGGACAATTTCAGTACTTGAACAACATGCAAAAATAGGCATGGGCCAGGACACAAAAATTGTGCAAGGATTCTCAGAAGACTGATTTACGTTACTGAAACACACACGAACACACACGCATCTCCTGATTCTAGAACTCCAAGGGAGTTGAAGGTCCTCAAGAGTTCAAAAAAGCATTAGAAGTGTGTTTCAAGACTAAATACTTTTTACACTTTTATGACATCCTATGCTGCCACTTAGGTAATTGACTGGTCTGTAGTTCCCATTACAGGAAAATATAAGTCCTTTGTTCTTCTCTGAAGACACACATCATGGGGCATTTAGCAATTGGAGCAGAGAATTGCAGAGACAGAACAGAAGATCCCGTGCCTCAAGATGTCCACTTGCAAATTTAAAAATGGTTACAAAGACACACTATCTTCAACTGTTCTGTCAGATCATATGTAAAGAGGCAAGCATACAGAGAGAAATCACATAGGATTTTCCCAGTAAAAGCACCTAACTTACAACCAGAAGAAAACAAGGAGTTTATGAAGCCTGTGATGTCATTTATTTATGAAGTTTCTATCAGACTTGGCATTGGATCCCTTCCTTCCTTGTTCTCCTGTTGCTTCCAGAGTCATGCAGAAAGAAACAGATCCACTCACTCCCACAGCTCTAACTGGTTTTGGCTCAAAGTAGGAAACTCCCTGGGCCCACTGGAACCCCAACTCCAACTTCACTGTACAGCAAACTCACCACAGCTCCGCCCTCACAGCCCTAATAACCCTTCTGCAATCTGGTCGTTATCCCATCCCCACTAGATATTTTGGGAAGAATTGGGACATTATTGAGCACACCCCCACAGCACAAAGCACCAGTACAGCTGGGGTGGAGTTGGGAACCACTTCCTGTACGGCTACGTCTGGGATGTGTCCTGTTGTCCATCTGTCTGCCACCTGCCAGTGGCTTTTCACAGGATGGTTCAAGCAGACCTTTTGGTGACTGCAATGTAATTGTAAAGGAAGCATATGTTTGTTTTCTTGTCTTCTCCTTTGTTTTCCTGACTCCACAAGTTTTCCATTGATTTTAACAGCCACAATTTCAAAAGGCTGAATGCCAATGTAGTGTTGTGAACACCAAAACCAGTTGTGTTTGCATATACTATGGGAACAATTAAAAAGACCCTTTGAAACTCTAGTCTTGACGGCTATGATCAGGGTAAAATAAAGAAGGTTTGCTAACGCCTCAAGTTTCCCCAGCACCAACTATTACAGTGTCAGGAAATACTTAGCCCCAGCATGCAGCTCACATTGTAGCAGGGGACAGACCATACATGTGCATATTAAGGATAGATCATGAAGTGCAATTTAATCTAAAATTCTTTACAAACTGAGCTGCGCTTCGTGATCTGTAGTGTCAATCTAAAAGGGAGAGGATTCAAATACCAGACTATTTGTGCCATATGAGTCTTCGAACTCAGGTATTACAGATTCTCAAGTCTCTGCAGCTTTCACTAATTCAAACAAGTAGATAAATATTTAAAAGAGCTCTTTTAGCATTCCAGATACAAGGATAAATTCACAGAAAGGGCAACATTAGGAGGGAATAATCAGTCTAGAACACAATGTGCAGACATTGGCAGTGGGAAGAGGATTTCTCCTGCCTGTAGAAGTACAGTAACATGGAAAGAGCTGTTAACCTTCTTGTTTATTGCAGACATGAGGTTCAAGTATTAAATAAGTAGTAAAACCAACGTCAACAACAGCAACAATTCACGCCTATTTCTAACATTTAATTATTTTGTTTCTTCAGATTCTTCACCCCTTTATCCATCAAGGTTCAGGTCTAACATTTAATTATTTTTTTTTCTTCAGATTCTTCACCCCTTTATCCATCAAGGTTCAGGTCCTTGGCCTCAGCCCAGGAGGCATGCATAGCTCTGGCTCGAGACAATACCCAGAAGATTGTTCCAAACAAGTGTCTGGAACCTCCTGGCATGGCCCCAGGTGCTATCCTGTCTTCACTTTTGCAGAGATGGCAGGAGAAGAGCCATCATAAATATTCTCATCAGGGACCTTGTAGAGTCTCACAATCAGGAGACATAATGACAGTGCCTTGAATCCCATCAGTATCTTATGCAAGTGACAGAGATAAATCAGCAATAGAGTCAGATCAACTGTAATAATTGTGAAGCTCCTGCTTCAAAAATAACCATCCATTGTGCTTTCCACTGCAAAACAGCCTGCTTGTAGCACATGCATATTTGTTCCCTTTTTTCCAAATTTTCAATATATCCTGATTCCATTAGTCTTCAAAAGCTATTTCTGACTTGTCTGTTATGACACAATTTCCTGCTTATGACACAGTAGGAGACAACAATGTTTCAAAGATCACCCGGATTGTTTACAAGTGTGTCTGGGAAGAGGAAGACTGATCAAAAGGGAGACCTTTTTATGTCTAGACATTGCTGCATGAATAAACACCATTATGGTGAAATGCACACCTGCATAAGGAGCAAACTCTATACGACTGTATCACACTGGGTGAAATGAATCTCCATGTCTGAACTTGTCCACAGATCTTTGCATAGCCTTAACCTCTGTAAATGCTAACCAGTAAAACAAGCTTGTTTGGCTGTTCTTAGTGTGAATGCACAGCCTGGAAAACTTTAAACTATTACCAGTACAAATAAGAATAAATGAGGGACATTAGGACAAAGCTTTCTAGTATAAGAATAGGAATCATAGCAAAATTAAAATATTTTTTCAGTAGTATTTTGTTGTCGTAATTATTTGCCCTTATGTTAAACCTTCCCACTGGTGCCAAAGGAGTAAACCTGAGAAAACACCTACATTTTAAGTGCAATGGAAAGTTTTTACTCACGTGGTAAAGTAAGGCCTTTCATCATTGATGTTAATTATATTTATATTCACTGTTTTAGTTGAGTTGAGTCCATCTGGATCTGTCACTGTTATATTTAAAAAGTAACTGTTAAATAAGAAAAACAGAACGGGAATCATTCTGTGTATGTCAGAAAACATTTCTTTGAATACTATAAGCTAATAGGCCATGGGAATAAAATACATTCTCACCAATGTGGATCTTTCTCATAATCAAATTCTTTTGTGGAAAAAATGTCTCCACTTTCCCTGATTAAGAATGGCACTGTTGCAGGGAGCAGTGAATACTGAAATGAAGAGAACAAGAAATTAGTATTTTTATCTTTAAACATCCCTCCATTTATCCCTTGCCTTGTAGAACAGGGCAAGTTACAGTTACAGAGTGTCATGCACCATGCAAATAACCTGCAAAAGTCACTGAGCAGATCTGTCCAAGGATGTAACAGCATTTCTTTGTTTGCAGCTTCTTATGCCTCAGATGTGTCAGGGGTTTGAAGGAACACAGAACTCACTGCCATTGCTTTCAAACACAAAGCAGAGCTAGACTCCCACAGCTCTGCTTCCCTCCTCACCAGCTCGGTTTGACTGAGCAAAGACTGAGGACAGACTTCAAGCTAATTGCTTTCTTGAATAACACTAAGCATTGAAGTAGCATCTTCAGGTTCAGTTCTTGAACGTGCTGTATTTTATAGATAAAGCAAAGATACAACATAATTCTTAGGTTAGTGCAGTTACTTTTCCCCAGCTACCAACTTAGCACTTTCCAGAAGTTTCTCTGAATACCAAGAGTATTCTCAGATCAGCCGACACATTTTTGTAACTGAAGGTCACAGTTTGTCCTGGGATGTCAAAAACTTGATATTCATTTGCCTTGTAAGTGATTTCCTTACTGTCTCATTTAAAAGAATTTACATTGTGATACAGAAGGTTAAAAATTTTATTTAATTGTAGTCACTCTCATCTACAATAAACATTTTGTAAGGCTTTTTAAAATTTTAAATTCACAATTTCTACTGTCTCTCGGACTAACTATATCAAATTCTGACTTCGATACCCCTTAATTTTGGAAAGCTGAGAATTTAAAATATAGTTTTTGTCCAAACATTAAGGCTATTTTTTCTTAGTTTAGTATTGCAAATGCTTCTTTTTTTTCCAGATTAAACCTTCTCCTGTGTTTCTGATAAGGAAGGAAGTTGTTGAAAGATGATGGTAATTCACATTTCAGACACAGCAGATTATATCATCTCTGGGGTTTTTTGTTTACTACAACTTACTTTGAGTTTTGCATTTTCAGGATCAGCTGCATCAACTTGGTAAATGCGTTCTGGAGGTGTCCTTTCCAACACATAGATCGTCACAGCTGCATGGATATAAGTGTACTCAGTGTTATCTGGGTAAAAGTAAAGGACAGAGCAGCAAAGAGACTGATGCACTGAAGCTGTCAGGATGTATTACTGCCTGCTGCATCTTCTCATTTCACAAGTGTAATTCCAAAATCATCACAAAGATCACAAATACTCAAAAGATAAAAAGAAACCAATTACGTATCTGTAAACAGGCAACCACCACTGCAATATGAATTGTCCCTTCAGGGGGAAAACCGATCTTTCCTTATGGCCTATCTTGAGCTGTTCACAGGTTATGGAGTAAATGATGCATTTGGGCTACATCTGTGGGGTTTTTCACTATGCAGATGGGGAGAACACAGTCCTGTGCTACGTCCTCATCACCATCCCCTTCCTGTCCACACCCTGTGGCCTGCCAGGAGAGCTCAGAGCCTTTCCTCTTAATTTCTGCTTTTCTTTTACACCTGTGAGGAAGAAAAATAGTGTAGGGTCTACACTGACTTAATGTTTGCTTTACTAAGGGTAAAAATACTGGACTACTGGCAACAGACTCATCTCTCCTTGGGCAGAGCAATTAACAGGACAACAGATCTTTAGATCACATTATGTGCTTTATGGCCTTTTGTGTCTGCTGGATCTGCTCTTTCTGGACTATTAATTTCCACTGTGACCCCTACTGACTGCTGCTTCTCATCAGAGCAGTGGGAATCCCAGAGCAGCGTATTGAGTTGTTCCCAGAGGACAACAATATGAATACAAAGTTTAATGAGAGGGAGATGCTTTTTCATAAACAGCAAATGCTCAATTAGTGTCTTATTGTGGCTGCTACTGTTAACTAAGCCACACAGTTAGACAGATCAGACATTTATGCTCACCAATTTATGGCAGCTCTAGCTGAGAGTTAAGCTGATGCATTTATTTGTAACAAGCTCCCATGTTGTGTGTTTCATGCTGTGTCAATCCCCTGAAGTGTCAGATTTAATTATTATTAGATTCCAGTGGCACCCATGATATGCAAGACACCAGCTATATGGAGATGATGACACAGCCTCTTCCCTGGGGGAAGCTAATTTGCTTTACAAACTAAGTATTGTATGGTATCAGGGATATCAGTGTGCTCAGGAGGTGTCAGTGAGGAGGGCTGAATGTGAGCAGGCTGCTCTGAACCCATCCCTGTGCAGCAGGCAAAAGTCAGGCTGCTGCCGGGCTGCACTGCTCCAGTGTGGTCAGTCCAGACCTGGGGGGTCAGCAGCCAGCTCTGAATACCTGCCACAAAAGATCACAGTTTAGAATTTTCAGATTTTTCAAAACTGGATATTGAAGTATGCTTGGCCATACAGTGCTGTTAGGACAAACATGTTCTCAGTATTTTATGGAATAAACTGAACTGTTCTGTCTGCACGTGAACACATAATAAAAAGATCATTATATTCTGTTGCATTTGGTACATATTTTGCAGGTCTTCTTCATTGGTAAACAAGCAAGATAAGATCTCTTAGAGAGTAAGAATTATTTCCCATCCTTTCTGTTGATGGCCGCATCACTTGCATCAGGTACAGCATGATGTGCAAAGCCCCCGCTGGCCACAGCTGCAGCCCAGGCTCTCCAGCCTCATTCCTAAGGCTACTGCACATTCCTCACCCTTGCATCTTTGCCCCGGTCTAAAAGCAAACTTGGTTCACATCCACTGCCCCATGTAGGAGACAGAACTCTCTACCTCCTTCCATTTGTACCACCATAGATCACAATCTCTGAGGTCTCACTCTTAAGACTGATTTCCAACTTAATTTCTCATATGAAGGCACAAATGCAATATTGAGATATAAAATATCTGCAAAGCAATGTTTTTATGGTTTTCTCACAGAAATTCTTGCACATAAATTTTGCACTTGTTAAAATTTATCTTGCTTGTCCAAATCAGTCCAGTTTGCAACAAACTACAGAAATACGTACCCATACTCAATGGTTATAACCCCAGAAAGCTTCAATTTTCTAATTATAAAGAACATATGTATTTATTGGTATTTTTTTTCTTTTAATTCTTCAGGTGCTTCAAAATGGTTAAATAATTTTTTAACAAAATTTCAAGAAAAATGAAAGGGCATTACCAGAGATGAAGCATACCAACTCTTTGTGTAAAACAAAGCTCTAATAAAATAGTGTCCTATTCCTCCCTTGTTTTCCTAAAGGAAAATGCTTAGACTATTTCAGCTACAGGCACTGTATGAGCTCTTTCTGTTTTTAAGCTGATGTCATCTTTTCAGGTATTGCTCTTTTCAAATTCTACCATTATCTTACTTTGAATTGCCATATTTCCTCGAAATATAGGATGTTCATTTTTATCTGTTACTTGAATAGTCAATATGTTAAGGTCAGTTCTTCCAGTTGTATCTTCAACAAAAATCTGCAAATTAAAACTCTTTGGCATCGTTTCATAATCTAGGACAGGGTTGCCAGTGGTAATAACCTGAAAATAAAAGATTCTTATTAGCACATGATGCACGAGATGAAACTTATAGTCCAAATGAGCAAATACAAATAAAGGGACACTTTCAGTCAGTAAAGCGTGAGTGTTTTAGATGATCTTTTATTTGCTGGCACATTTCTTGTCAGCGGCAAAAATGTGACAGAAACAGAGCGAAGAGGCCAAAATGTTGTGGCTTCATGGAGTTACTCAAAGATCTTTTGTTTTGTTTGAGGAGGAGAAAGCCTGGAAGGAGCTGCCCTGCCTCACAGGCAATGCTTAGTCTTCAAGTTCAGGTCTACATCTTGCAGGTACGTGTCTATGTTTTTTGTTCTACACCATGCTCAGGAGAGCTCAAGGTGTGATGAGACTGAGAATTCTGAGGAAGCCTTGCAAGGCACAAGGGCAGCTTCACTTTTTCTG
Organism: Picathartes gymnocephalus; assembly: GCA_013390045.1. Classification (NCBI taxonomy): domain Eukaryota; kingdom Metazoa; phylum Chordata; class Aves; order Passeriformes; family Picathartidae; genus Picathartes; species Picathartes gymnocephalus. Next base: position 8,382 of record WEKY01052760.1, on the reverse strand, counting down.
TGAATTAGGAACATGAGGAGGAAGATCTTCTACTTGAAATAAGGAGTGTGGAGGCAGGAGACCATATAGTCTAGCAGCTAATAGACCCTTCCTTGTGTAACCTGTATCTGGGAGAAGACTTGCAGGAAAACCACAGAAGAAGGGAGCTTCATGGGTACTTTGTCTGAGAGAGGCACTAGAACTGTTTGAGGAAAATGCAGAACTAATTGAAAAAAATAACCTAGGCCTTGAGTTCTGCGAGATTGATAAGGCAAACATTTGCTTTGTTTTATTTTTTTTGGTTTTTTATTTCAAAGGCTTCCAGCTCTGCTTATTGCCTCTTAACATAGAATAAGTACAAGCACAAGACTGAAATTCTATGAAAAAACATAAAATGCGATCATTCTGGATTTACGTGAGTCCAGAGTAACAGGAAGATGCTAAAAGTTGTATGCCTCAATCTTCACTGCTGAAGCCAATAGTAAAACAAAATCTTTCCATTCTTGGACCAGAAAGGAAAAGGTGACAGTTAAGTTTTTGTGTAGCTAAAAAACTGTGAAACTTGAACACAGTAGCAGGGTGCTGTGGAACTGGAGAAGAACAGTTGGGGCTCATGAGTGTGTGTGACAAGTAGCATGTCAGTGTATTTACAATACTGCAGAATAAAGGAGACTGAAGAGCATGCAGAAAGAGAACAGTGAAACAAATCTTTGGGTTTAGATGAGATACAGTGGGCCAGAGGACAAACACAAACGTGATGTCACCACAATTAGAAGTCAAAATAGAGCCAATTAACATAAAGAGTTGGAGGAGAGTGAAGAGAAGCACAAATGTTTAGTGCCTTCTGGTACGTAAAACAGCTGCTGTCTGGAACGTTGTTGATCTTTTTGGTACAATACTGCAGGAGAAAATAACTGTGTCCTGGATAGTCTACTTTCCTCCTATACTGTACAGATAAAACTTTCCATAAAAGTGATGCTAACACAGAAGAAACATTCTAAAACACTTGTCACACCAATAGAAAGCTTGATGTCCAAAATGAATGTTTGATGGAGCTTTAAATACAGTAAATACATACAACGAATTCAACATTTTAAACTGTTTAGTTCTAAGCAGAAATTATGTGTTCTGGAGATTATCCCTCCAGTTCACAGCCAAATGTTTTCAATGGTGCTGTAACTACAGCCAGACTAAATGTGTCTAAATAGATATCTTTCACCCTCTTTTATAAAGGCCTTGGAAGTGAAGATGTGAATCTGAATGGTCTTTTTCTAGGTTGCTTTCCAACATTTTTGGGAACAGCATGCCACTGTCATAGGCTGTGAGCAACTATTCACCTTTCCTTCAGGTAGGAGCAAAACTGACTGATAAAGTGAGGACTGCACACTCTTGAAGCAGCTGCAGGCTTCATGAAAGGAAATCTAGAGAACTGTTACTTTCTCAGAAGTCTCAAAGTATATCAAGAAATGTGATATTTCTTTCTGCTGCTGCAACAGGACTAAATGTTCTTCATAAATAGTGAAGAGGCTGTCCTAGCAGGTACTTAGCTAATCTGAAAATCCCATAATTCATTCATTAAATTCTTTTTCTGTATCTTAGCAAAGATTTAATGGCAGTAGGTAGAGCTGAGGTATCTGGTTTTGGATCACATCACTTTTGTAAAATATTGCACAGATTTGCTATCGGGATAGTTTGGGTAGAGATGAGACCACTCCGGCACAGTTTAGAGCTTGGTTTATTGCTGCAGTCTCATGAAGGCACAAGAACATTTTCACAGAGTAGTTCTGAGGTCAGTCATAGTACGGAGTGGTCACAAGACTACAGGTTACAAGGCCTTTTAAAGGTTAATTGATAACTAGATAACTGCCACACACATATGTTTTGATTTCTACACCAATAGTTAATCAAACTTGTATTACACATCTGCCACAATGCGGACTCTTTTATTCAATCATATAATGACATACAATTCTATATTACTACATTTTAAACTCAGAGCCTACAGGCACAGGGTTTTGAGAATTTTCTGTGCCTGGGATTCCAACAATTTGCTACAACATAGCATAAGTAATTAAAAGTAGCAATCCTCATCAAATAAATTAACTAAGAACACGCATGTATTTATCCTTGCTTTATGAGTCGTAATTAGCACTCATCTGCTAATTTTCAGAATTTGTATGTAGCTTGCGTTATGATTTTTTCATGACTGATATTTAGTGGCTCAAACTCTTTGTTCTAGTCCTCTGAGCGACTTAGGAAACATTGGAAAAAGCAACAGTTCAAGCAAAACAGAAAGGTTTACAGGCCATTCTGGTAATGTGGCTGTGGTATGAAACGGATATAGACTGGTACTTTGGAAAAAGCAGTCTCCAGTCTGCAGCTTTTTGGCCATCCATTTCCATCCTTGTGTCACCCTGCACTGTGCTAGAACAAGAATTTCTCCATCATCCTTGCCATGAAAAAAACCAAGAAGGACTTTTTGTCTATAATTTGTCCTCCAGATTAACTTCTCAGTTCCACTCAACAAGCAGCAATATAAATTCTTGTGCATCATAACATAAAGATGGCATGGGGCAGGATCAAGCAGGTATAAAAAAGGACTATGTTTTGTTTTGCAGCAGAAGGGATCACTTTAATTCAAAATGCCAAAATAAAGCTTAGGAAGGGAGTCCTATGTTATGGATTCTCTGTCAGCAGACCCAGTTTAAGGGATGTATCTATTTCCTTCTGACTGTTACACAGGAGTCAAGGAAAGAGCATGAAGCAGAGTTGGGAGAGGTTAAGGTTAGACATCAGGCAAATGTTTTTCACCCAGAGAGTGGCTGGCCACTGGAACAAGCTCCCCAGGGAAGTGGTCACAGCACCAAGCCTGACAGAATTAAAGAAACAATTGGACAATGCTCTCAGGCATATGGTGTGATTTTTGGGGTGCCCTGCATAGAGCCAGGAGCTGGACTAGATAGTCCTGAAGGAACCCTTCCAACTCAGCATAATCTATAATTCTATAATTCTGCAATTCTATAATTCTGTAATTCTATAATTCTATAATTCTATAATTCTATAATTCTATAATTTTATGATCTCTTCATCTGACCCAGTCTGGGTGTTTGTACAGTCACACCCTATGCTTCACAAGGTGAAAGAGGGCTTTTTTGAGAGATTTTTTTAACCATTCCACTGACCTAGCTGGGGAGCAGTAAAGAGCCATCAGAACTGGCACAAATGAACTTTGTACTCTGGTGGGAGGCTGGAACATGGGAGCCACAGCAGCTCCCCGCAGGCACATCTAATCCAGGGGCCAAAACCACCCAGGGCCACAGCCTTACTTTTCCCAAATTTTCTCCCAGAAACACCAGCAAAGAGAACAAGAAATGAGATGTTGTATCCATTCTGTGAAAACCCAAACTTCCTTGGAAACACCCAGAAAAGGAAATTCTAATCATCTTTTTAAGACTGCACCATTTTTATCTGTATCTATTAAAGCCACTCTTCATTGTCATTGTTCAGGCTCAGACATACAAGCAAGTTGCAATGGGATGACAAGTTATCATGCATCTGAACACTCATTGCCCATGACAAATGTGAGCTAATACTTGCTAATTTATTCAACAATGAAAATCAGCCCGAAGTGATGGAAATTGCTCTGCATTTGCCATAGGACAAGAGCATGCAATTGATAGAAACAGGTCACAGATGTGTGAAAGGGTGATAACTTCTTACCTCAAGATAACTTCCTCATGTGTCACAGCCTTTGTTCAGAATTAAAAATTACATTGATCTGATTCAGCTTCATTTATTTTGGAAGTGAGACAAATTAGTTTTAATTCTTGATGGGAGTGGCCAAACAGAAGCTGTGTGTGGTTTAGCAAAGGCACTTTCATTTCACAGTGACTTCATACACAATAAGCTGAAAAACTATGGATAAAACCTCAAAACAGAAGCAGGTCCTCCATGTTCTCCTTCACTTCTTATTTTCTAAAGATCGCACTTTTTCTATCACAGAATTAAAAGAGTTATTGTGATGAGTGATTTTTTCTAGATGCAATTAAAAATCATAATCACTATTGCTATTCATCTGTCATATCTATTACAGCATTTTTGAATACTACCACGGTCTGCATTTAAAATTTTTTCTGATTAAAAGATGAGACACTGTGCACTGTCAGTGCTCAGTAATTCAGGAAACATCAGCCTACAACTGAAAATTACTCAAGTTAAACTTAAAACTCACCCTGAATTCGAGACCTCCTTTTGGTTCAATGTCAAAAGCTTCTGTAAGTGGATTTGAATTTACTATGGTAGGAAGAATTGCAACATCTTCAGAAGCCAATGGAGAAATAGTTACACTAAAGTTACAGACTGAAACACCAGCTGCTGAGTTTTCTTCAACAGTGCTTGTTGCAGGTAAGCCCTGAAGCAACCGGGTTCTTCTTCCTGCAAGATGGAAATGAACATAAAATTACTTCTGGGAATCTTGAGCTAAAAAGTACACAGCTTTTGTCAAGAGCTGCCATTAAGGAATACAGAATGCCCTGACTCTCTTTTTACTTATGAATGGGAGCATTGTGTGGTAGTAAATCCAGTGTTAATGGCAAAAGAATCCATCTTTTCTGTAATTCAGTCCTATAGACTTGTCTTCTAGAGTGGTTATTGTTAAAGTATTATTTTACTGCATCATTTCCCTTCATATATGTCTTTATACAGAAGCAAAGGAGCCAAAAATGTTTCTATTTTTTAATTTTGCCCTCTGTACTAATTAGTGCCTCTGTTCACTGTTATATCAAAAAGCACCTTGAATCGCACAGACCCAGATACTAAAGAAGGAATGTTTTTTGTGGACTACACTATATAAAGCACCTATTTCCTCCATTTTCCCTCTTCTAATTCTTTCTATGGCAGCTGTATGCAAACCTGGCTCTTGAGTAGTGTGAGTTAGTAACAGTTTCAGGGGTGGTACTGCCATGTCTCCTGCTTTAAGCAAGGAAAAGTAAGCTGGAGTCTTTGGAGAAGATGTAGGCCCACAAAAGCACACTATGGTTCAAAACTGCATGGAAGCTGCATATATTGGTGAGGCATCCAACAGATTTTCACAAGCTCCTTGCTTGTCCAGACCTCTGGACTCCTCAAACCAAACTTTTGCTTTCTCTGTCATTTAGCTTCTAATTTCTGGTATTTTTGACAAAGGCCTGTTGTGCTTCATCTTATGAAGAGTGTCTAGAAAATATAAATCAGGACTGCTTTTGATGCCCTGAATCAACACTTTAGTAATCTCACATCCCTGAACCAGCCATGTATCTCAACACCAGACTATGGCAGGGCTGACTGTTGCTTGGGGATGCTTCACTGACTTGTCCAAAACACCCTCCAAGAAAGCTGGCTATGCTCAGCCGAACTTCCTACACACTCTGTGCCAAGAGGGAGATAGACACTGCTTTCTCAAGGGTCTGGACAGGCTCTTCATACACCAGCAATTACTGTATCAAAAGCCCCATGAAGTCTTTTTTTTTTTTTGCTGTAGAGCTGCAAGGTGAAAAGCTGCTACAGGAACTACCCTGAGACCATCAGAGCTGCAGCCTAGGGGCCCCTCCACAGCTGCATGGAGATTCTCATGCTTCCACACTGCAGATACAGCAGGTTCATGGGTCACTGATCCAGCTGGGATTACTCTGGCATTTATGGAAAAATGGCATTGGGGATACTCTACAGGTACAGACTGAGATGTGGGAGACTGTGAGGTGGGAGCTGCCTGAAAGACTTCATCTGAACAGGTCACATTGACACCCTGGTAGGTCTGAGTTCGGCTGAGCCGCTACTGATTTATGTCAGCAGGAGCAAGGTACACTGAAGAACTAAGTTTTTATTACTGTTATTACAGATTCTGGAAAACATTATCAACAAAAATCACCCATGCAAATGAGGCTGGGCTGAGAGGGGCTTCTGGAGATACGTTTCCATAAGCAGAGCTTAACTTCGAATGTAATCTCCTGTGGACAGTACTTGATGAATTCAGCTCACTCATCAAGTCATAGTTCATTAGTGGAAACCATATATAAAAACAATCAAATGATTTTCAGTATTTAGAAACGTAGAAAGGAGTTGCTATTTTTGTATTATCTCCAAAGATTTCACTGGCTGTTTACTCAGTATTTGTCTTTCTAAATCGAAAGTTCTTACTTCTTGCTCTTTATTTTTAACTGGAATTTTAGGTGCTGCATCTAAATGGCTTCTTCTTTTTCCAACCAATTTTACAAAAACTCTCCTTCCACATTCACAAATCCTTGCTTACTTCTTTACTTTGCAGAATGAAATATTTCTGAAGCAGTTTAACACATTATTTATCAAAATCATCAATGACAATCATTGACAAATGATGAGTCCAAGACAAAGCAACAATGAGACTAGTTTGAAGAAGTTTATGTATATTTAAGACTTATTTATCTGTGATGTGCCAGCCTTTAGAGTGTATTTGAGTAATACCTTCAGGATTTTCTCTATCCACAACCATGCAGGTTAGAAAAATGCTAGTTTTCAAAGAAAGCTAAAAGTGGCAGGCAGTGTCCTAATCACAATTTTGGCAACATCAGGAAAACCACTGAATACTGACAGGTTCCTGAGGGATGGCAGAACTCTTACAGTTCCTTGAGGGCAAAATGACCCTACCTGAGCAGGTAGCTTACAGCAATACCAGTGCTGCCACACAGACTTCAGACAGTTTAAAGATCTACTAAGTTGCTAATGTGCAAGTACTCATATTGGCAAATCTCCCATGTATTTACACTGATCAAAGTTAGTGATGTTATACTACTAATATTGTCCACAAATTTCTTTCTGTTTGGTCCTGTTTGGTTGTCTGTTTTACTTTACCAAAGAGAAATGTAATCAATATTTGAAAGGAGGATACTGGAGTATAACTACTAGTTATTGTTTCTTGGAGAGCTGACCTCCTTTCCCAGTCCAGTGCTGTCACACTGAGCAGTGACTATTAGAAATGAAGTGCCTCATCCAACAAACTGTTTTAGCAAAGAATCATATTCTCTTCATTATACTGCTGTAACCACAGAGCCCAATCTATTTCAGTAGGAAAATAATTGTTACTTGATTTTTCCCATCTGTGTCCGATCCCTACCCTAAATATGTATTATAAAGTTCCAAGAGAAACTATATCAGCCAACACTGTTCTAATTTTAGCAGCATAATGAAATCATGTTCTTACCAGATACTACTCCCAGCAAAATTAGGAAAAGGAGCATGCTCTTCATTGTCTTTATGACCCCGTCCTTCATGTTTCCAGGATGCAAACTGAAGGAAGATCACAGTATGTTTTCCCCAGTTTACATCAGCTCCACCTAAATTCTTCCTCTTTTTCATGTTGTGCAGTGAGAAATGAAACAAAGGACCCGTGTCTCTAAGGGAGTTTCCAAACACTGTCAGCTTGTTTGCTTGTCAGGGAACTGCTCCTTGTTGGCACTTCATTCACAGCCCTGGTCTGTACTTGGGAAAACAGTCATTAATTGTACTTTCACTATAATCATCTTATTCAATGAAGCATTATGAAGAGAATCTAGTATGTTTTAAATCTGGAAATACCATGCTGCTTTCACGACTCTGGCAATGACATGCTCTCTTCACACACCAGAACCAAATACTCATGTTTTTTTACCCAACCAAGAACCTGAAGTTTTCTTATTTTTCTGACTACCAGAAAACCACTCAGACCACACATACTACATACTTGGAGGTGAGGCATATGTAGATGATGAAGTTTGTACATGATGCAGCTTTGCTGTAGCTGTCTCAGGAACAGCATGGACCCCCATAGAAGCACACTGGTTCCCTTAGGTATTTAACTTCCTAGCCCACAATACAACCAGCATTTTTTTTAAAACTAGGAGCAGTCCTAGTGTTATTTCATGGAGCATAGAAGAGAATACTGGAACTGGATGCAATATAGATGCATTAGAATTGACTCATAGAATAATTTAGCCTGGAAGGGACCTTTGGAGGTCATCTAGTCAAATATCCTCCTCAAAGCAGGCTTAATTAAATCAGGTTGCTCAGAGGTTCATCTGGTTGATTCTCAACACCTCTGCACAAACTTAGCAGCTCTGCTAAGAGGCAGGATTTTGAGATTCAGATTTAACACAGCCATGGAGAAACCTGACTGATTTGCCATCTAAGCTGGCATCTCTGCATGTTTCTGCATGACCCTCTGGGGTTTTCCCACTGAAAGCTGACAGTAGCTCAGAAAGTTCTGTCCCATGCTTCTGTGTTTTGTGTAGCATGAGCATTTTAATTGAACATGCTGAACATGAGCAGCCAGTTTCATACCAGGGCAGGCATTGCCTGTGCTTGCTGCATTCACACCAGGCTGTGGTACCTATGATACACAGAAAAACTCCACAA
>WEKY01052758.1:1325-21797 GCA_013390045.1 Picathartes gymnocephalus | reverse complement strand
GCTAATACGGAGGGTGGGTTCACAGGTTGCACCTCTTTCCTAACCACATCTAACACCACACAATGGGGCCAGCCAACTTCCAGTTTCCAGTTATTGATTAAAGAAGCCATCAAAAGACCAAATTTTTTGTAGGGAAGCAGATGATATTCAAAAGGAAATCAATAACAAAAAAAAACTTTCAAAAGGCCTTACTGAGGAAAAAACAAATTATACTATGCTTGTTAAATATAACCTTTACTACACACTCAGTTATCTCAAAATTAAACAAACTGATCACAAGCTGGTAAACAAAAAAAAAGAAAAAAAGACTTAAAGTTGTGGTTTTATAGATACAGGAAAAGACTGTCTCCAACCACTTCCTTTCTGCCTGGAATGCAGCTGCGAGTCACCGTGGATTGAAACACCAGAAAACAGTTATAAAGCAAATAACAATGCACAAATCCTACCTAACTGTACTATGTTTCCAGCAGTTGCAAATCTGTGGTTTAATTTAACCACAGTACTTTGAAGAAAAAGAAACTGTATGACCACAGATTATCCTAAAGTTACTCTTATGACAAAGTTCTGCCATCCTGGCATAAAGCAGTTTTAGCATCCTGAACAAGGCCTCAGAGGCAGTCTTTGCAAGGTCACCAGGACACCACTGTGTCAGAGTGCAGTTACATGCACACATTTTGCCCCAGAACCTGACACACCCCACATGAACCAGTGACTGTAGATTCAGATGCAATCTGGTTTTTCAGAGAAATATTGATGAAAAAGCACTGACAAATACAAGGAACATCCATGCCTATCTTAGGCTCTAGAAGATGCACAGAAGACTTTTGGCCTAAGTTCAAAAGAGGAGGAGCCAAATCTACTCGAATTTCCTAAATCATTTTTAAGCAAATATCAACCAGGCCTCCATCCTTTTTGGTACTATGGAATTTTTAGATATCTTTCACTTTTTAAAAACATCAAAGGAAAAGAAAAAGTCTTCATTGCTGACTTTAAACAAAACCAGAAAATACACGGTTTGCTTGAATATTAAGTATCAAAGTCAATAGTCTTAATATCCACGGCTCACAAAGCATGATAATTCTCTCTTCTACAAAAGAACAATAGTTGATATCATGAAAACTCCTAAATAAGGTATGTGTTTACTATTAAACCTGCTGGACAAGAGGTTTGTGGTCACCCACCTTCCTACTTCTCACTAGCCTACCCAATTTTGCTGGGAACTTTCCCCTCCAAGGTGGGAGTACACCTGGATGAAAGTTTTTCCAAACATTTATGCCATATGGGAACACTTTTCCCATCACAACTCAACTCTGATCATTGCTCAGTAGTGTGGACAGAGGGACTGGGAGCCACTTTTGGCTCCTTACTCCTCATCCTGCTGGCTGAGTGTGACTGCAAGCAGTGTCACACCAGCTCTTGGAGACAGAGGAAGGAAGAGATGTAACAGACATGAGCTGCAGGAGAGGACTAGGCTAAGCAGGTAACATGAACCACAGCTCATGACTGACTCATGCCAGCACCACATTTTCTTTGGAATCTCAAATTCAGGACTGTGATAACATTGGTGTGTTGGTTTATTTTCCCATGCTCCAAATTGTCTGGAGAAATGAGCATTTGAAGAACTCAGCGCTGCACAGAGGCCATTCCAAACTAGGGAATAACCTGTGCCATTGCTTTCTCAGTATTTCCAAATTTTATTTCAGGATATAGCAAATGTTATTTGGGTAGATTCTTTCTACTCTGAAGCCTTTTTAGCCAACTTCCTGAGAAGTCACTTTCTGCCATCAGTAAAACTTAAAAGCAAAGAAGAAAACTGAGCCAAACCCTAAGAGCACACTAAATGCTGCCCTTGAGGGAGTGGGAGAGGAAACACCAAGGGTACAGCTACTGCTTTAGGTAAATCCAGCCCTGCAGTATTGTCAGCAGCCTCACATAAGGTCAGGCCTAACAGTTTGAGAGCAGAAGGAGGAAGGAGTTTGTTCGCTCTCTACATTTGCTGCTTGTAACAGCTGCCCCTTCCTTTAGCAGAGGGCAGCGGGCAGCTGGGAAAGGCCTAAGGATCATGCTAGAGATCACAGCCTGCCTGCTGGACCACAGTGCAGCTCACAAGAAACTGGAACAAAACCCAGCTGATTGCTGAGGAAAGTGCAGCAGCTCTATTCAGCACTGCATGGATTCATAAATGCTAAGCAAAGTGGAACTGATGTCTGCTTGCTCTCCATATGTGCAAGCATGTCAGAATTGCTCAGTAACTGGCAAAGAACTTCACGTGGCATAATGTTAACCTTCCTGTTTCTCTAAAGGAAGAATATTGCCATATGGTCAAAATCCTTATAATTAATCATGTTTTCCTCTCAAATGGTTTGATGGGATATAATATGTAGATGTTGTAAGTGATAGAGTTTCATTTCCCCAGACAAATTACGTGCTACAGATACAAAATCCACGTATGTTACTTTAAAACCATGTACACTCATTGTTCAGCAGTAGGTGCTCCTCACCACATGCCATGTAGCACATTGGCTATTGAAGAATAATAGACCAAAACTTGACTGGCTGTCTTAGCCCTTTGTACTGATAAGTTTGAATACTGTGCTGTTACATTCACATAGGGAGGAAGTCTTGCCACAAAGCAGGATCTGGTCAGTAGCTGCTCTTTCCCTTTACCACAAACATTATTTGCCATTGCTGATGCATGGTTCGGTTGTCTCAAATAATTTTGTCAGTAGGCATTCAGCCATGACAATCTCCCCACCCTATCAAAACAGACATGCCATCTCTCTTCAAAACAACTAGAAGATGGAAGCTTAAGTCCCACTGTTCAAAATTTAGAGGGTAGCACTCATTTATTTCCTGTGTGAGGTAGAAAGCTGATACCTAACCTAGAAGCAACTTCTTTTTACAATTTGCATTTACCCATGCTTATAGTAGGTTGTACAAAATGCATCAGTGACTCATTTTTATGCTATAAGTGTTTAAGTACCTACACAAAGATAGTAAATATCAGTGTTGGACAGTGGGTGTGCAATGCTCTTAACTGTTCAACAGAGAATGTAATTTTATCAATTACTGGAGTAAAACTGCCCTATACAGTTGCTTCTAAAGACAATTATATCTTGTATCTTCAAACACATATTCTTAATTAACAGTTAGCAACAGAGGCATCACAGGTCAACATGACTTGCTCTACATATACAAAAAGCATTGATTTATACAGAACAGGAAGCAAGCAGAAATGGGAGAGACCTTGGAAACTTCGACGAGGTGAATAAAAATAACAAAGTAACACGTCCAGCTTCCTCCACAGATCTGGGAGGATCTTCACAAAAAATCGAAGGAAGAAGAACTAATTAAAAAGCTTGTGCTGCAACCTTGGCTCTGATGAACTCATGGCAAAATTCCCATCCCAGGAAGGCTAAGATTTCATTCATGAAGCCTGATACTCAGGATATAGATTCTGATTTCAATGGGAAGGTGCTGACAAAAAGGAAAGGGTTTTTTGAGGACCACACCATGCCTTAGATAGAGTCTTCTACTTAATATCCATGCAGCATTTCAGAGCCAGTAGTTATGTCCAGCATGACAAGAGGATTTTAGGTATACTCTCCAAACATACCCATAAATAATGTTTTCCACTAACAAAGTATAGTACACCACATGGTCCACCAGTCCATACTCAAGGACAGGCATGTTTAATCAACAATAGTCAAAGGCCTGCAAAGACAAAATGCTAATGTGGTGAAAGGAAGAGGAAAGGCTTTTGGTGTCTGAAGAAACTACTTAACATCAGTAAATCTTTTACACAAAGCTTTGAGTACAGAAGGTTAAAATGTGAGACAATTTGCTTCCTCAGTGTTGGTTATCTGCCCTTTACATGCCTTTTATTTTTATTAAGTTGATAGTCAAATAGATATCTCAGACACATCAAAGTTGTTATGAGAAGGAAGGAGAAATGAGCAATTTTCAAGTTCTTGTCAGACTTTTTTTGCCCCAACAATGACTTTTACATAAGACCTTGAGCATAAATGGCTTTGGAAAACTATTCTATCATTTAAAACTGAGAACTCAGCTGTAAGAGGACATGACGGTTTCACATTTGTCAGTGAGGTGGAAGAAGTAACTCAAAGCACACTTGAAAAGAGGAACTTATAAAACAAGAGCCTACACAGGAAAACATGTCAGAATAATCTAACTCTCCTTGCAAGTCTCCCTCACTTTGGCATATACAGACTACATAATTTGAAGTATGCTGGTGTACGTAGATATGAATCAGAATATCACTGGATCTTTAACCACTTCACTGACTACATGTACACAAAGGGTATTTAGGCTGCAAAGCTCAAACTTCACAAAACAGACTTGAACTATGAACTTAACATGAAAAAACATTAAGGTGAAAACTACTCAAAACCAGAAAAGGCCTTTTAAAGACTGCATGTGCACTTGGGCTTAAATTCCACTGAGAACACATGGACCACTGAGAGCATCTGTCATCTACAGCCCTAGGCAAATATCTTAATCATTTACTGTTGGGTAAACTTCCTTGTGTGAAGAAAAGGAAAACATTCATGGATCAAAAGAGAGGTATGCACAATAGCATGGCCATATTTGCTTCCAGACCTCAAAAAGCATGACAATGAGAATACAGTGGGTCCTCAAAGACAAATGACTAGTAGAAAAGAAACACATTCCATACAAGGTGTGCAACATCATGCTGGTACTGACCTCAAGAAGCTTACAATGTTGTCTCTTCTGCTGCTAGCCCCTCCCCTCCAGCTGAAGCTGCCTGATTGTTGGTAATCTATTTCAACGCAAAAGTTAAACCATTTTCAGTAATGCCTCAATTCCTGTTCTACTTCTCACTGAAATACTTGGGCTCCTGTACTGTCAGACACTGGGCATTTAACCCTGGGCAGAGTACTGAGGAGTAGGCAGGCTCCATCAGAAGATGGGAACTTAAAATTCCTTCAGCTAAACGTGCACAAACCCACCTGGTTATAGCTTCACACTTTCAGAACAAGTTTTTCAGTCTGGAAAGTTAAGCCATAAATTATGCATTAATGGCTGCTGCCAACTTCCATTCTGTACTCTGTATAAGAAAACTTCCCAATCACATTTAACATTTTATTCTGTATTTTAAAAGGAAATATTCAGATATCATATCATTTCATATTTTACACCAAACACCAAGACAAGTTGGAGTTTCATCATTTGTTCTCCACAGAGCAGCTCAAACTTAATCACCTAGAGCACAACTGCTGTCTCATCACCCACCTATCTCAACAGCATCCAGGGTATCCACTGACAGGACTAGAGCAGACTATGCAATGTGTTCTTTTCAAACTAATGAGAGCAAAACCAGCCAGAAAAATGTGGGGGCACTGATGTACCAACAGAGTAGAAGCCTGCCAACTTCAAGGGCCAGTTAGAGCCCACTGCTGAATGACACAGCACTGTGCTCTGGTAGCTACTGTTTCCCACCGACTCGGGTGAAGAGAAATTCAGATGCACATGATTATGCTGATTATCTGGGTGGGTTTGCTAAACCAAATGGTGAACCAAACCCACAAAAGGCACGTGGGTTGTAATGCCTGCTCTGCATCTGTGGGCTGAGCAGCTGCACAGTCCCACCTGTACTGTTCCATGTGAAACTGAACACGACGTGCTGGCGAGATCACAGGCCCCTTAGCGCTCAGCCTAGACACACAATGCCCTCATTTTTTCTTCAACATGAGCAATCATGCAAGACTCCTTTACTTGCTGTCAAGCAATAAATGGAGGTGGCATTAAAGCATCTGACAGTAATACTCATATCTGTGTAGTCTGACAATTAATGTACTCCTGCTGTCAGTAACATCCTTATCTACAATAAAATTTATGAAGCCATAATCTCACTCCTGACAATACAAAGCACCTTTATAAGACAGTAGGAATTGGCAATGTTGTAAAACCATAAAACTGGATTCAAGGTCTCGAGCTAAACACCTTGGAAACAATCTGTGATGAAGTTATACAACATTAAGACTTACACACTGAATTTTTAAGTATGCAGGAACTCATACAAATGAGGTTGAACAAAATATTAAATTCTTCTCATTAAACTTCAGCTCAAAATATCAGTTCTTACATCACAAATGTTATTATCTGTAATTTCAAATCAGTCTTTCTGTTCTGAAAAATGAGGTAATGTGTCCCAGAAGTGGGCCACAAGAAACACATCATCCAATATCACTAATATTTGAACTATCCATTGTTTTTAAGGTGGTTTTCGGTTTCTGACTCTGTTGGCTGGTCTGCTTAAAACCGGGGTATTTTCAGACTTTGCACAGGGTAAATAGGTTTATTACTCTTACCCAATTTCTTTCATATCTTGGCCTAATGTAATAGAAATATTTAGAAACCTGGTCTCTTGTTTTTGATTTCTCAGTCTGACTGTATAACCTCAAGCAAGTCACATTGTTTCTGACATTTACTCTCATTGTATTCCAAGTGTGGGAGGGACAATAGCTTACCTCAAGAGTGCTGTGATGCATAACTAAATAGCCATGAAGTGATCTACAACATGGAAAACAGTACAACAGCCACTGGCTGACAAGCAGAAGATGCAGGAGAGTTTCCTGACATGCAGCTCAATGTTTAATCCATTAGATTACATTGGAAGAACTGCTAGAATTATAAAACTGATAGTTGGCACATTAAAACTGCCTTTGTACTAGTATTTGCATGATTCACTATAAAATGTTAACTATTAAAAATGTCTTAAACTATTTTCCATAAAATTGGAGGAAAACTGAGTAACATTGTATACATACCCATCATTAACACAAGTATTCTACCTTCCCTTACAAATGAAAAAATGCTTAGAACGACAACTGAGATAGTGCAAATGTAAAAGATACAAACACAAAAATATTTAATCTGGCTATCTTCACTTGCATAAGAATTCATACAAAATATTTACAAATCTGCTCCCAGTATAATGGAAAAATCAAGTCCCCTTGCAGACTCAACATAAAGACTGAGGAATATTTAAGTAAATGGATAAAATCAGAGTATCATGTAAATCTATTTACACTACTTGTAATAAATGCTTATCATGGAGCCCAGGAACCGCTTTTAGCAGTTGGGCTCTTGTAAGGATGCGAACAGAGGAAGTGATAAACTGTACAACTACAAACAGAGAACATGCTTTCCAGCAAATCCTGTGCTCCTCAGCCCTCCAAAAGCTAGAGCTGCCTGCAACTTACATTACCAGTGCTACCCTAGAAAGCACCCTGGTCTAAAAAGCTTCCACAAACTCACTCTGTATAAATATTGTAGCAAAATAAACAATGCAGAAGCTTATCTGAGTATTGGCTTTCTTCAACTGATAAACTACAAAGGGAAAGTTTACATATCCTACAGGAAATAAACACTCAATCTATTGTTCTAAAGGCACTGTCATAAGAGGCTTTGGGGTAAGAAGACAGGGACACCAGGATAAACAGAATAGATCCCATAGTTAAAAGCCTGTTAAAAGCCTTTCCATCACCAGTGACACTGAAACGCAGGATTAAAGAGGATCAATATTTTACAAGAGAATGTCACAGGCTGAACAGGCTGTCCTGAGGCTTTCTTTGGATCACATGTACAACATGTGCTCCAAAAAAAAGAAAACCTTATCTTGCAAGTATTTTCACATATGCTTCACTATACATGACCACATTGTATGCTGGAATGTGTGTGCATTTTAAGTGTCATTTTCCAACCTGGTATGGACAGACCTGCACACAGACTGACAAGCCAAGACACTGTGTCCAACCCTACCACACAGAATTATCTAAGAAGCATTTCCCCTTGCACTTATCTGAGACTTTTGCACAGGTCAGACATTCATGTCTCCTCCTAAACAAATATTATGATTCAAAAGTGATCTGTAATATATGCTTACAGGAGAAAAAAAGATAGGAACTGGCATGGTATCCTGCTACATCATTTTGATTTCTTGCTTTGTTGTAATGACTGTTTTCACAAAATCTAACGTCATAATAGAAAATAGAATCTGCCTCAAAAGAGGGCAAGTGCAAAAAGAAGACTCTCACTGTGTACAAAAATTTGCAAAATACCAAACCCTAAATGTAATTTAGGGCTGAAGTAATACAGTTATGAGCATTCCCATTGTTTGGAAGAGTGCCTAGAAATCTGGCAAGGAATGTTCTTCACATTTAAGATGTACTTGTTGCCATTCCTGTGGCAACCTGACAACATAATTATTTAAAGCAGTACCTGAAAATACTATTTTCAATATAGGTCCGCTACCTGAGAAATCAACTGTTATTTTTAGGACCTGAAGTTATTTGATACTTGAGATAAACACACTCCCCCCTTTTATCAGTGACCCTGATATTTCACATAGTTTTAATTATTTCTGTAGGCAGAACCCTTACCCCCAGTGATTAATGCACACTTGTAAGACACCTTACAGTTATCACCGAAACCCAAACCATACTAATGGACAACACTTTCTGTTTGTAGGAAAGCAACACATCCTAGAGCTGTGAAACCCATAAAACTGCCATGGCCTTGTTACAAATACTCCTTTGCAAGGTATTTTTTTAACCATCTCACCTGTACTTCTGAATCAGCATCAACATGCTGGAGTTGAAACCAGGTGTCTCTGTTATGATACTTCTGCAGATCTTCTTTCTCTATAGCTACCTTTCCTGAAACAAAACAAACCAGAAGCACAGTTTAAGACATGCTGTAACTCTGCCAAGATATTTCCATCAAAACCAAGTTTTAAAACAATTATTTAGGGCCTGTCCTATTCAAGAAAGGCTTTACAGCAAGGAAAGATTTTTTGGGGGGCACACTTCTTTTCACAATATCTAATGATGAGCACAATACTGATGGATCATACAATTCTGGTGAGCATCTTTTTCCACTGCATTTTCTGAATGACTTAAACTCCTAAAGCCCTACTCACCTGACAGAGTGAAGCACTGGACACTATGGACAAGCTTGTAAATATGCTTATAGCAAAAATATCATTATTACTTCTGTGACATGCAATTAAACTTGTGGGAAGAAAAGCTTGGAAACTGTTGCAGAGATTATTTTGAGGCTGATGTCTGTAACAACCCAAATTAAAGGTTCCACGCATATGTTATTGCCAACAATATTTCAGGATGAGGCATTTCACTACATAATTTTATGTAGTGAAAGGAGAAGGGAAACAACTAGTGATGTCAAGTCACAGCATATTCCCACCATCTGCATTTTGGTGCCCTGTCAACCTCTCTCTCAAATCTTTCAGACTTCACATTCTGCAACCCAGAGCCACCCAAAGGCTATCCCTGGCTGTAGAGAAAAGTGAGGGGGAAGGGAAACCCACCCCAAAACACTGAAGAGTTTTAACTCTCACCTTTTTATACCGCTCTTACCACTGCCAAATGAGCTGTTTTGGTAGGTAACAGCACCCAGTTCCACACTATGAACTAAGAGCCCACATGCAAAGGGTCAGTGCAGAAATTTCTGTCCTGCCCAATCTCTCTCAGGCAGTACATAAAGCACTCTCTGAGGGGCAATGAAACTTCTTCCAAGCATCTTCCTTTGTATACACAAAGCTGAGCGTGGCATGCCTGAGGAACACGTGATCCTCAGAAAGCTACTGTGGGTTGGGTGGCTCCCCAGGCACTGAGCAAAGCTGCATGTTCAAAGTGAAAGAATCCAGGGCAGTCAGAGACATTTACAAAGCTCAAGGAAGCTGGGGTTTGGCAATGCGGTTGGGTAGACTTTTGCTGCTCGAGTGAGTTGCTCACATACAGTTCGCAACCATGGCTTTTTTTACAAAAACACAGACTTCTTTAACTAAATGTTGTTAGATAAAATTCACCAATGGATATAGTTTTGTGAGAAAAGGATTACCAAAGCTACCTAAACTCATGCAGTTTGACCAGACGGCAGTAATACATTACCCCAGCAAATGTTAACAGAACGTGTTTACAAAGAAAAAAAAAGGGAAGAACACATGATCAAAGACTACAAAAGTGGCAAACACAAAGCACTCTCCTTTCTGAAATCGAAAAGCTTACAGAAGTCCTAGCAGCAAGTTATTACACACCAGCATTCCCTTAATTTATGGCCTTTTCCTTTACCTGGATGGCTTTGCCCAGCCCTCCTGTTTGCTGGGCTACACCCCATACCATGCTGCAGCTGCATTCTTCTGTCACCTCAGGCCGTTTCTGGTGACAGTTTCCAGATTTCCAGTCCCAGTTCCTAAACTACCCTGCCATTCTTCCACAGCTGCCCTCCATAGTTTCTGCCAGGGTTTCTGCTCTAGCTTCCCTTTCAGAACTTCTGACCCCTTATTCCCAAGTCTTGTTCATTCTGCCCTCAGCACCATCATCTCACTGCTTGTCCTTTAGATTATCAGATCCATCTCCTGGCAAACATTTAATCAGAGATTAACAAGGAAGACCCCTTACCACACTCTTTACTGGATATGCAGAGCAAGGCACTTGAAACTTCTTAGAAAAAAAATAATTAAATTACACAAACCTACAAAATAATATGGCAGGAAAGGTACATAAAACATCTGAACTGTGCTGAACAGAAAACACCAAGTTATTCTGCTGAGAATCTATGAGATGACGACTCTTGTTCCAAAGCTTCTACTTTTATTCTCCAACCACAGTGGTTCGTGGGGAGCCTAGTTTCTCTAAAACACTTGGAGAGTAATATATTTAAATGCATGACCTTCCACTAATTGGTTTGAAATTGCACTTGAAATTGTTTACTTTCACTGCTTGCTAGCCTCACTGCACCCTTTAAGCTCTTGCAGAAATCCTCCACTCAACTGCAGCATTGCACGCACTTCCCCAACACCGTCATCCGCCATCAGTCTCGTTCACAGTCACCTCCCATGTAAGGAGTGCCTTGCAGAAGACTCAAGGTTGGTTTCCCAATATCTGCACCTGTTCATAGCGTAAACGGGGTGATCACTGCCCCCTCTTTCAGCAGGGAGTTCCACTTCTCTCTGCATCAAGGATGGCAGGGTAACCCAAATGGCTCTGGCCACAAATGCAGTTCATGATTGCAGCACAATGTGTTCACAGGCAATGGCACGTGCCTCCAGCTCTGAGGGAGTTAACGTGGTGATACAACTGTTTTGGTTAGGAAACTGTTTGAACAGCACTGTTTGCTCTACACACAAGCAAGTTTTATTTATGACTGAAACTTATTGACTGGACTGGCTATAATCCAGGGGTTTTCATTGCATACCAAATGATCCACAAAGAAGAAAAATCTACTAGGGAAACAAAAAAGGGTGGCAGTAAAAAGAAGGCCTACAGTTTGGCCAGTCTAAACATATACAAAGATATATTACTGATAGGGCAGAATATTTGATCTGCCCTATTAAACAGTTCTCTGCATACACACAGAGGAGCTTCCCTCCCAATTTAGTAACTCTTCACCTGCACCAGCCATGTCCATATGCTCAACCAGCTCACATTCCTACTCCTCCTCATCACCAGACCCACATAAAACAGTGCAGGTGCTGAGCATGGTCATATTTCTGCCCTAGTCTACACAGTCAGTGCTCTTCCACTGGCTGACCTATGTCTGATCTGGCTCAAACAACTTCCAGCCGCTCCAGAACTAGGTTAAATCTCGGTCAATAATCACAAGCTGTTGGCACCTGTCATTTGACCTGACACTACACGATAAGAACCTGTAATTCTCCCTGAAGATAAACCCCACACTGAGAAGTCAGAAAAGTTTACCACCACTCATTTAAAGGATGTTTTTCTCTTTGTGGTTCTTCAGCATGCTCCCAAACTCAAGCCCATTGTCTTGCACTCTCTCTCAAGACTTGGGTGGCTTCCAGACAGCATCAAGAAATGCTAAATCTTGCACCTGAGGCACCCAGCCACTCCTGCTGGTTTCCTCAGAGTGGCCCCAGGCTGCACAGTCTGCACCTGTTTAAGCTTTTAAACACTGCATGGGAAGAAGCAGGAAATAGCCAAGCTTGCTGAACAGCATAAGGTGTAACTTCAAAACCTAGAATAAGTTACATTTTTAGAAGTTAGATTCTCAGCAATAAAGAGCAAAGATGAAGTAAAAGCATTCTTCTCGTCTGAATTAATTTCTTTCTGAAGCCTGATGCTCACCAGGACCTCAGATTGGGGGAGGGTAGGAAAACCTCACACACTCCTGTGTGTTTTCCATCCATATGGCAGCATTTTCCCTACGACCCTCCCCACTTCAGACTGAACATATCTTCACTGGAACATTTAAATACTAAGCTCTGTGTTCAAAACTAAGGTGCAACATGCCACAACTGAGCTCTTCCTTCTGTGAACATCTCTTTAGGGAAAAAAGCAATATACCCATTATTGAGCAGACAGCTTACAGATGAATGAAGTTACTACCTAGGCCCTGCGTGGTCTTAAAGCTGCAAATTCCACTTTATAATCCCTGGTACAAACTGATTTAAGAGCCTCCTACATTCTCCACCCATGCACCCCTGTCATCTCAGCAGGGCACACTGAAACTGCTGAGGAAATAAAGCAAATCTACAAAAAAACCCAAACAATGAAAAGAAACCTTCTGGGTGAGAAGAAGGAAATAAGAAATAAGTTTCATGGGTCACATGTGGATGGTGTTGGCATTTTTAACACAAAGGTCATTTCAACTGACCTGTTTCAGAGCTTCCCCACTCAAGAGTCACATTAACATAGCTGGAAGACAGAGGAGAGGATATCAGTAATTTGGGCACAGAGGCAGAGATATTGAACAGAGAAGGGTAGCAATTTCTGGCTATACCACCTGGGGAAGTGCTGCGGAAGTACCACACCCTCAGTGCCCATCCCTCACTGGTTACAAACATTTTTCCAAAGCAAGTCAATGCAGCCCATTAACTGATCCCTGGACATGCCTAGGCTTGTTAAGTCAGGGTCAACATCCTCATACAAAGACTAACAAAATTGATAATTTGGCTCAGGTATTCTCCATCCATACACAACCACCTTTTGTCTGAATTACCTGTTGGTGACAAAAGGGTGAGACATTGGTTAAAGGGTTACATCCTATCTTTTAATAGTAATTTTCCAGTTTGCAGATGAGATATGTGAATATTTATGACAGATGCTAGACTAGTAGAAGATTTCTTTACTGAAAAAGTAGTCACAGCAGCAATAGGACAGGAGCTTGTTATTTTTAAAGGGCACAAGGCCCTACCTGAAACATGATCCAACAGTTATTTTACAGAAGCCTAAAATCAGAGCATTTCAGGAGCTCTTGTATCTTCTCTTTAGGTTACCTTTATCTTGGAATACCTACACAGTGAAAACAACAGAATTTTACACACTGCTGCCAAGTGAGCTGAAGTAATATAATATCTTTTAATATAACATCCTCCATTGACAATGACTGCACTACAACAGTTAGTTTACAGCAAAGGGTTAGGTCTGAGACACACATTAAAAGGCCCCTAAATCCTAATTAGCTGAGTCTCCTCTCAGCTCTGAACAGAGACTACTTTGTCTCCTTCCTATATGCTGCAGTATTAAGCAATAAGCAAGCCTCAAAACTACTTCAGAAGTTACTTCATATTAGTATCTTAAGTGCACAGACACACTGTTTCAGTGTACTGATTTAATATAACTGTGTCCTGGTTTGAAGGACAGGTCTCTGCTAGGGAAGGCAGGAGCCTCCCTCGGAATGAAGAATGTGAACCCCTCCCCTCCGAATTATTGTAATTTTGAAATTAAGGGGGTCTCAGGCAAAGATATGGGAGTAGGAATAACAGTTCTTTACTAGGATTTATAACAGAGCAAACAAACAACAACTCTTATGGCACTAACAACAAACAGAACCAAGAACCCGGTCCCGACCCCCTGGCCTGAAGGCACTTCCCCCCCCCTCAGTGCAGTGATGGTCACAGCCGGCAGGGAGCACGTGCTATGGTGGTTCAGTCAGCAGGGGAAAACAAAACGGAAGAGAGGTTTTGCTTCACAAACCTCCTTGGAGCAGTCGATTCCAGTGCCCCAGCAGGATTCTTGGAAAGCAGCAGCGAAAAAAAAAAACTTCTCTCTCGCAGAGCTGCCTCTTTCCGTGTCCTCCTCCGAAAGCCAGTCCCGCTCCGCCCCTGCCCTCCCCTTTTACCAGTCCCCAATTCTCGAGATATTCCTCCACCCCCCGCCCCCTTCGAGAGAAAAACTCCCCGACAGAACAGGAAACATAGATGGGCCTTTTCTTTAGGCCTAGGTATAGCCTTTGTTTTTCTTAAGTACTCAGTAATTAAGGCTATTTAGCAACTGAATGGAAAAAAATTCTATACTGTTAAAAGGAAACAAAAGGAAAGACAACCCAACCCCCAACAAACTGATATGAAGGTGCACAAAGAAAGTCACTTTCAATAGTTGGAAAGACTAAGGACAAATAACAATCAATCAACACTTTAGGCTGTGAGAGCCTAATTATCTCGAAAGAAGAAACATCACTATATGAAAGGTTATCTGTCTGTAAATGAAAGTACAGAAATTTTGCCTGCTTTGTTCAAGAACAGCACAATACATTCACAGAAAAAGATCAAAAAAAGCAAACTCTCTATTTGAGAACTACAAAGATAAGGATGAGAATTAGGGGTAACATAAGGCTTCAGGGCCTTAGAAGCAGCAGAATTGCTCCCTCATGGCTTCTGTGCAGCACACCATGAAGCACAAACACTATTACACCATCTGCTACAATGGGGAAGAATTTAGTGGCAATAATAGCAGAACATTTCCAGCACAGCATTAGTGCATCCACTGAGGTATACGATATTCATGACCCCAATTTCATTTGTTTGGGTTTTTTACACTAGTCCAAATATACTAAGAATATCACTTATTAAATCCATTTTTCCCCATTGTGGGATTTATCTTGGATAATATGGCAGAGAAAAGTAGGCTGTGGACAAAACATAGCTTCTATCTTTAACAGTTGCAAGCTGCAGCATTGCATGAACTGTCTTCTATCATGGTTGTTTTGCTGGTCACAATGCAAGACATCAAACCTGGCTTACATCAGAATTTCTGCTCTCCCTTCCTGTGAAAAACAGCAAAACTCCCAAACAAACAAAAAACTTGTAGCCACCGCTGTCTGCCTTACAGCAGGCACCAAGACCTTGAGCCTGCCACCTGCATAGAGCAACCACCTCCTTCATTCCCTCATTCTAAACACAGACAATGTTAAAACTTGTCATTATGTAATGAGGAGGGCTACGTGAAAGGACAGTCGAGGTTCTAGCACATTATGCTCAGTAGTTTTGTTTATATCTGTACTTCTAGGATGAAGAACTAAAAATACCACTCTTTGAAAGCTCAACTTGTTTTCCTGCTCTTGGGACCACTCATCAGGTTAAAAGAAACTGTGAGTGCATCCTAACAACTTATTCTATGCAGAGAGTATTCACTTTAGCCTAGGTAGCTGCAGAGAACCTTTCCAGGATAATTCGAGTTCGTATCTTTTTGAGACATGTCATTGTGGTAGAGTCATCTGTTTCCTTTATTTCATTAGTAGTTATTTATATCATACTCAGTAGATACATTACTCCCACATCATCCACCAGGACATTACGGAAACAGTAAACCACTGCCTAAGCTATGGTCAGGCTACAAGAAACCAAGGAACACCATTTTCTACTGAAATTTTCATCTCTGCTTCATGCTGTATTGGAGGATCTTTCCTGCACTTAACTAGCTAGAAGCACAGTTCAGCAGGGATGATTCGTTTACTTTTTTTTTTATTTTAAACCAGTAAAATAATGAATTTTAAAAGGTGATGCTTCACCTACATTTGGTAATAGTTACCAAATAACTGTAGATGGTTTGCTTGGATGTTTGGTAATAAATTGTGGCAATTCTAGAAACACACCTCCTCAGCTTTGGAAGTAGACATCAACAAAGGCACAGGTAACTCAAATATGCAAGCCTCAAACAACTTTCAATTCCAAGGTGTTTTCACTTTGTGTCTCCAAGAGCTATGATTAGGTTTCATCTACTTTAGTAGCTAAGTTTAATTACTTCTGAAGGCAAATATGTTTTAGTGCTTTATTTTGCTTCACCTCATCCAGCATTAAGCAGGAAGAGAGTTACAACCTGCCAGGATACAAGAATTGGTCGCAATTTGTCATACAACACACTTAACAACCCGTGTGAAGGTGACTGAGAGCAGTTAAGTTATTGTATATGTAATTAACAGAACCATGCACATTAGTCTTCTCCCACTGGCTTTCTGCTCCTTCACTTAAAAGCTTCAACATTTCACATCTGTGCTTTATTCAGCACCATTCCATCCCTATCAGCACAGCAACTGAGCATCCCCCCAGCCAGGAGTATCACAAACTTAGAAAAGTTCTTACCCCCGCAGTGCAGTACAGGGCCAGTGCAGCACTTTTTCCCCCTCAGAATTTCACGGGGATGCATTTTGTTCTATTCAGTTCCTGCTTAGCACAGATGTTGGTAAGTCAGCTTCATTTATCTCTTACCAAAACAAATGAAGTGCTGAGGTAAAAAAAACCAAACTGACTTAAGTAGAGGATAAATAATTGCATATTTGCCACCTGAAGGTGAGATGATATCAACTAATCTCTCACCAAACTGTTAAGTGATTTGGTGTGGCACATTTCCTGTTTTTGAACTGATCTGTATGTTTAAGGTCACAGTCTGGCAGCCTGAGCTACTCATTACACACCTAGAAGAATACCAGCTCAGGGCGTAGCATAGACATGGTTTTCCTCTCTAAATCTAGCTCAGTTACTGAGGTGTGAGAAGCACAGTTTATTGCCACAGCATGTCTCATTCGACATTTCTAAAAAGCTGAGGAACACCAAAACAATCATTAAAGAACATTTGCCTGATATAGCAGCACTACTATCCTAATATTCCTTCTGCTGCATCTTGCCAGAGACATCTTTTTTCCCCATTATTACTGGAGGGGTACCAAGTGACAGTTTTTCAAGTTAGCCCCATCTCCTCTATGTTTTTCTTGTTGTAACAACTAGATGAAAACAGCTATTCTACATACTATAGACATATTCCAGCAAGTTGGCCTACTACTGCTATTTGATCATTCAGAAACAAAAGTGATTTAAAATTGCATTTACCATTGCTTTCAGTAGTGTATTTCCTACTCAAAGCATCTAAACATACTATATTAATCAGTACACAAACTCTATCCACTAAGTCAATATCAACTAAACAACAACTTAGGACTAGTTTATTTTCACAGTAACTATTTGGTAAATTTTACCTAAAAAAAAAGGGGAAAAATAATAGTTCAGATCCACTAAACTCTGCATTTTCTTCATTATATTTGTATTTCAACCAGCATCCAAGATTCTTCCAAGACACAATTCTTCAAAAGTTGTCTGTTAAACCAACAAAATCCCAGATGACTTAGCAATTATGATTAAGAAAAAGCAAACGTAATAAGCAAACATGCAAACTCAAAAGATATCTTTATCTGCACAATCCTCCCATCCTGTATGCCAAAATACTACAGTATGTTCCAAAATATATCTGCTACACATGCTCCAGTTTGAGTTTGTTTGGCTCTTCTCGGAACTTTGTCAGAATTTCAGGGGGTTCTTGTTTTTCATTTTCTCTCTCCCACATCTTCCGCTTTTGGTAGCTTAAGCATTCTCATCTGTCACACACTGAGTTGCATTTCTGAAGCTAAAGAATTTACCATCACAAATTTATACTTCGTATTTGAATAAATAAAAGCATGTCTGAGCTCCAGCAATCCTGGAAGTCAGTATTGTAACACCAAGAGAAAGTCCTGGAAACATTAAACAGTGAACCAAAAGGAATTCTGCTAACCAGCCATCTTAAAAACATAGCTACTTGCCTAATTCCCATCATTTTGACATATATGCATTCCATTCTCTGTCTCAAAATCCCCTCAAAACCAACCAAAAGAAACAATGCAAAGAGCCGTCAAACATTGCAGATAGCACACAGGCAAATTCACAAGCTGTGTAACCTATGGACTTAAAATTAGTCTGTCCTGGATGGAAGACACAACGCCCCAACTCCCTCCTCTGAGAAAAGTTCATTGCTAGATGAGCATGAGTAACCACATTTTCTTCAGCAGAAGAGTCTCATGATAACATAAGGTAACAAGTGATCTCTGGAATGCAAATAAAGGGCCTCTGACTGCAGAATTTGGTGGTCCAGCCAAAAAGAGCTCATTCTAGCTCTACTCTGACTGTCCTTTTCAGCAGGGACCTCTTCCAAACCTTTCTTGCTAAAGCCTCTTCAGGAAAAGGTTTAAGTCTTAAAACTCAGCGGAAGATACACATAGAGCAGCTGTTGCTTTTAAATATTACAGACTTTTATCAAATTAAAGAGTTCCCTTGTTCAAAAAAACCTCTACTGTTGAGCTTTGCTGCTGCTGACTTCCATTCAATAGGAACTACTGAAAACAACCACAAGCAGTTACTTCAGAGCACTGTTCTCTTCCCAGAAAATTTTCCTACTACAAGCAGAACTTAAGAGAGTAGTATCAAACTGACAGTCATTCCGGATTTTTTTTTCTTCTCTCCACTGCTATTTATCACGCTTCCATATCTTTGAAATGCTTTTCAAAATGTGCCTGCAATAAGGAGAAAGGGGAACAGAGGGAGGAAGAGAAGAAAAAATACTACCATAGATAATATGCACTGTAAAATCTCCATGTAGACAAGAAACACCAGAGTTTTGACTTCTACATCAACACTGACACCAAGCTACATGCATTGGCTGTCATGCTGGAGAGAAGGAATAGTATCCAGGGGGACTTGGACAGGTTGAAGAGGTGGGACCGTAGGAACTTCATGAAGTGTAATGAGGCCAAGCACAAGGTCCTGCACATGGGTCAGGGCAATCAGCAGCTCAAACACAGGCTGGTTATAGAATTAATTCAGAGCAGCCCTGAAGAGAAGGACCTGGCAGTGTTGGTGGACGAGAAGTTCAACATGATCCAGCAACGTACACCTCAAATTTCCAAGTCAAGTGTATCCCAGGTCTGCAAAAAAGCAGTGTGACCAGCAGGTCTAGGGAGGTCATTCTGACCCTCTAACTCTGCTCTCGTGAGATCCCAGCTGGTGTACTTTGTCCAGGTCTGGGGCCCCCAACACAAGAAGGATGTGGACCTGCTGGAATGAGTCCAGAGGTGGGTCACTAAGTTGATCAGAGGGCTGGAGCACCTCTCCTATGAAGACAGGCTGTTTAGCCTGGAGAAGACATGGCTCCAAGGAGATTTTATAGCCTCCCAGTGCCTGAAGCGGGCTGACAAGAAAGCTGGAGAGGGACTTCTTATAGGGCATGTAGTGCTAGGACAAGGGGGAATGGCCCTAAACAAAGAGCAGGTTTAGAGTAGACATTAGAACAAATTATTTTCTGTGAGAGTGGTGAGGCACTGCCCAGAGAAGCTGTGGGTGCCCCATCCCTGGAAGTGTTCAGTGCCAAGTTGGATGGAGCTCTGAGCAAACTAGTCTAGTGGAAGATGTCCATTTCACCTGTGTTTCAACTAGATGGCCTTTAAGGTCCCTTCCAACCCAGGCCTTTCTACAATCCTAAGACCAGTATGCTAACATACCAGTTTGCCTACCTGTAGATTCTGCAACACATGCAAAAGTTAAAACTGCCATTTCCTGGAGTGAAAAATGAAAGCTTGATCAATCATTCAAGCATGCAAACAAATGTCTTTATATTTTTTGCATGTCCTCGTCACAAACTGCTCCCACTACCTTTAACATTACTCTAGCAGCTCCTGAATAATTTTCCTCCAACCTCAGAGCTTGATTATTAAAACATGAATTTATGAAACATGGAGAAAACAAAAATATTTTCACTTCTCTGTCTGCAATTTCATGTGTCTGACATGTATTAAGTGGTTCAAGAGACTGTTTTTCCAAGAGAAGGAGTAAAGCCCTGAGCGATTAAAGCCCTGAGCAAGTAAAGCCTCTGGCCCGTTGATGGGTCACCACAGCTGCTGAAAACTGGTGACACACAAGAGATCATATAATTTTAACAATGAAAACCTCCCAGCTGAAAGAAGGGAGGTGCTACTTTCAAAGTACAAGGGAAACCAGACATTAGAGTGAACAAAAAGCCTTCCAAAAGCTCACTCAACAGTCAGAAATTGACTCCCTCCTTCCCAGGATGCTATACACACATGAGCTCACTTATGGACAAAGAGCATGATGACCTGCTTTCCCAGCTCATATGTAAAACAATAATTAAAGAAAAAGTGTGCGAGTGCATGACGAATTACTGTAACATAAAGATACATATAAAATATCTGCACCACCACTCCACGGTTTAAGATAATAAATTTTATGCCATTATACAAACTGTTGCTCAACATTTGACAACTTCCTCTCTACAGCCTCTGTCAAGATAGCTGTAGCCATGTAGTCATTCACAACTTATTTCAAAAGAGATGAATAACTGAAAAAAA
>WEKY01052757.1:237-21799 GCA_013390045.1 Picathartes gymnocephalus | reverse complement strand
ACAGTTTTCTTTCAAGTCTTTATTCTAGTACCTGCGTAAAAATCTCATGCTGCTGTCATTTTTCTGCTTCATCTTCCCCCAATTCCTGACTCCTAAGCTGAGCATTTTGTCTAACTCACATAATGCTTATTTGATATTGCTGGAAGTTAGATCTCAGCTTTTTATTACAGTGAAGATTGTTCATGTTTCTAGTCTATAATAAAATGAGTCCACAGGCTTTAATTTAAATTTATGAGCATGCTTGAGAGTTTTCAGAGCTTTTCTTTTTCCTTTGAGGACAAGCAGGAGGAAGATGGACAGGCATATGCCAAAATGAGGCATCTGGAACATGGATCATCTCTGTTCAGAAATCTAACCTATTAAGACAGTCAGGAAAAGCATTTTCATCTGCTATTTGTGCAAATAATGACTTATTTCATTGTTTGTGTTAAAAAGATTTATCCTGCTGTACTATATGCATAATATCTTACCTCTTTGAAAATGTAACAAACCCACTCAATACCTGTAATGCAAGGTGTCAATGGCCCTTGTTGACTTAGTTTAAGAACAAGGGTAATAAAACTGTTGATCCATGGACTAATGCTTTCCTCTTTCATAATTATCTTTGAAATATAGAGCAGCTTAAAATATGATCCCAGGCCCACTATGATAAATGTTAATGGTCTTAATGACATCATTGATTGTTGATCTCCAATGGGTCAGTTTGACTAGTTTTATAAAGCCACTGCAGTTATCTGAAGACTGTGCTCTGGAATAGACATCAGATGGCAGTATTTCATAGCATAAAAGAACATAACTCTTGTTATACAGACTGCATTATTTAAAAGAAGTTATTATGCAATTGCTAATGTTTTTTATTAAAAAAGAAAAAATAACACTCTAACAGAGTGATACGTTTGTTCTTCACAATTAAAAACATTTTAATATATCATGCTTTTATTTTGCCTTCTTGTTGAAGACCAGTTCTGTGTGTACTGCTCTTCCAATCAAGAAGGTGTGGAAGCAGTTATTGTGGTAGCTAGGTGTTATGATTTAATAAAATTCTTTCTTTGTCTGTGAATTAACACTTTATTTCCAGTTTTAGTTTTATTCTTAATGAAAAATTGCTTAAAATTTTGGTTTTTTGGTAGTTGTAATAATATCTGGGCTTTACTCTATATTTGGTCAGTGTTAATTTTTTACATAATGATTAAATTTTCTATAAAATTTTAAAAAAATACACAAAAACATAATGTACAGTGATTTCTGCATTCTGTGGTGCTGTTCAATACTGAGTTAAATTTGCAAGTACATTGTTATCAAATTTCACATATGACGCAGTACAGTTAAAACTTGTCTCCATAATGGGATTGACACCTGATAGTAATGTCATTCTTAATGTAAGCTGACCTTTCCACTGCTGTTCTGATCCACTCCTGTCAGCATCATGATGTTCTCTTTATAATCCTCATCAGGAATTGTGGCTTCAGTGCTAAACACAAAGGTGATTCCTCTCCATTGTGAGAGAAAGCTGCTTTTGCAGGATTTCTGATTTTGCTGCAAAACAGGGAGCAGTTTTTGCCTTTCACACCTGGCTGTGCAATTGTAAACGCCCTTCATCTCACTGAAAGCCAAGACACTGTGTGTGCTTCAAAGAAAATTCTTATTCACAAAGGATAGCTAGATTCTAAGACAAAGTATAAGAGGAACTATATATTGCAACAGTGAAAATGATATGAAACGAGTGTTCTGATTTTAAAAAGAAATATCTCACAGAGAAATCTCTCACAAAATGTTGATTCTTTGTTCCTGTAGGATGAACAGGAAGTATGGTTATAACTGAAAAGACTGTTGTTGTTACTGTTGCTGTAAAACAAAACTTTAAGCAAATTTTCACCTGCCTCCTGTTATTAGAGTTCATCTACTATAAGTGAGTTATCAACTCACTTTAATATGTTTAGAAAACCTTTGTCTTTTGTAATAAATGAAGTTAGTTATTTTATTAAAACTGAAAAAAAGTGTAAGGCTCAGGTTTAATTAACAGAGGTGTTGTTGTACCATAAAATCGCACCAATATCTTATTTGCATAATTACATGAAAATAAATATAAAATTTATTAGCTGTATGCATTCACCAAATAAATGCAAGTAGTTTTGCCTTTTTATCTTCTGAAAGTTCTCTTTGGATAGATTTTGATATTTTGTCTCCGCATCATCTGTGAATAGAAAAGAGGCATTTCCTTAGTTGAAACAGTAGTAATATGATGAAAATACTAAAATAAGAATATCTCAATAAACACATACTAGTAGCTGTCATAGTCTTACTTGATGTGCGTATCTTAAATGTTAGGTTTGTTTTTCTGGAAAATATAAGGTAGCAAGTATGTGACTTCCCTAAATGCATTTGAAAACTGGTTGTGATAAACTGACTTGAGGGCAGGAAGGAGAGGCAGAAACTAAGCCTTTTTGCACTATTTAAATGTAGCATTTTCTAGCTTAAGAGGTAATAGTTTGGAATCCTGAATTTTTCCTGGGGAGAAAGACAAACATGGTAGATCCTTGAAAAAACAGAAGAGGTTATTCAGCAGTCCCCATTCCCCTCCACCTCCCTGAAGGTTCAGGAATAAGCAAAGGAAAGAATAATCAAACAAAAGGAGCACACATCTGATGTTTAAGCCCTCCTCCAGCACTTTTTATGTAGTTAACCAGGAGTCACTCAAGCAGCTGCAGCACATTAGTTACGATAGTTTAACAGGCAGCTTTACAGCTCTGATAAAGGTTGTGCTAAAGCAATTTCTTCCTCTCATGCTCACTTGCTATGATAGCTCAGAAGTGATCTTTGGCAGCAGGGCTGTGAGAGGAGTGGTAATGTTTAATCAGTTTCTGTGGAGGAGTTAGCTTGCTTTTTCCTTTGTAGATCATTATCTGTAGAAAGACGTTAAGGGGAGGCAACACCATGTTGAAAACAGAGTAGGCTGAACTGGTGCAGGGTCTCTGAACAGTTCGATTTAGAACAGAAATATTTTAAGCAGTTAAGACAACGTTTGATTGTATTAGAGCTTAATAACAAAGTTACTTGAGAAACATGGCTCAGCAGACAAGTCCGGACAATTTGCCTGTTCCTGAAGTGGATAATACACAGAGTCAAAATCCATGGCTAAATGAAGATCTTGTGAAGACCCTGAGGGAAAACCTGTTGCAACATGAAAAGTCCAGGACAACTCGAAAATCTTCACCTGCTTCTCCCCGGCTGTGTCCAGTTATTTCGCCTCGAAACTCTCCAAGGCTCTTGAGAAGGATGTTTTTAAATAGCAACATACCAAAACAGCGTCGCTTCACCGTGGCACATACCTGGTAAGCACCGAGATGTTTGATATAAAATATTAATTTTTTTCATGTAATATTTATCGCCTTGATGTTTGTGCTTCTATTTCTTGGTTTGATCTCTGCACTAATCTCTCTGGTTGAAAGAGACAGTTCTAATTTGTGACTAAACTTAATTGCAGTCCAGAAGCTTAAAATAGTAATTCATATGAAGTAAGAAAATAAACAGTTCCTTGTACAAAGGCTGCCAAATTTCCCCTGATTTCTTAGGTAGTAACTCCATTCTTTCCTCTCCCTCCAAAATAAAAAAAGTACTTATTTCATTCTGTGCTGTTCCAGCCAGAGTGAATTGGCAATTCTTTTCTTTAATGTGTCTGTGGAAAGTGTATTTTTTTTTCTTATTGACAGTTTTGGACCCCTCAGCCTCTTAGCAGAATAACATAAGTTTATTTATCCTTTAACAATGCTCAAATTAAGAAGGACATGATAAGAATGATAGGGATAGATATTTCATTTGAAACAGTGATTTTTATTAAAGCAGTTTCTAGAATAAACAGGAAAGATGGTAAAGGAAGCTCTTAGTAAATGATTTACTAGTAGTATTTCTTTGGTAACTTGATCACTTCTTAGATGTATTTGTGATCAAATCTAAAAAAGACATTCAGTTTTTGCATCCATCTCCTGTAAAACAGCAGTATTATTTAATTACTTTTAATTACTTTTTAATTACTAATTAGATTATTCTTTGTAGAGATGTTGTATATGAAATTACTGTAACTCAAAAACACATTTGTGTTTGCTTTGATGGTCCTGAGATGTTTGGGTCTTTTTCTTGTGAGTTCTTCCCTCCCCACCATTATTCCTCCAACAAAAATGTATTATAAAGAAAGGAGGGCAATAAAATATGTTCAAAGAAAATAAATCATGCATTCTAAGCAGCAAATTAATATGCTCTTGATGTTTATCTTCATTTGTCTGAATTTAGATCTACACTGTAGTTATGTGATTGGTAAGGGCATTACACATTGTATACTAGTGTCCTTAAATCTTTACTATGTATGTATTTATGTAGTTAAAGTATTTCTTGTATAAAATAATATTTTTACCACTGAAAAGCATAAGAAAAAACATGTGCCTTTATAATTAAAGAATACTTTTTTGAAACGGATGTACCTGTTCCGATATTGCATGTGTAAAATAGAAAACTGAATGAAATCAGGATATTTCATGTTTCTTTAACAATTATACATAGATCCCAACTACATTAAGTATCTCTAACTGCTGTTTTGTGTTAAATAATTTATAATACAGTCTATATATAATAATGTTCAGGTTAAAAAGGTAATTCAAGCAGACCTGACTTACAATGCAAGATGAAAAAAAAATTCTGAAAGTTTAAAGAGGGAAATTATCATGTGTGATTATGCATGTGTAGGCAGTCCAATATGACAGACAAAGGAAGGGGACAGATATGAAGTTAGCAAACATGTTTGGGCAACATAAAAGAAAAAAGGCTTGCATAGTATTAAAAAGTGAAATTTTGTTTAAGTGCACTTTCTCTAGTGAGATTCAGAAGTTTGTGTAGAGTGCCTTTTTCACCATGATAAGCATAGAAAACACTTGAGGTTTTCCCAAATATGTGAAATAGTAGAAATCAATACTTCATCATTATGATTTATGAGATGGGCTTATCAGAGTAATGATGGGTTTTTTTTCAGCAAGTAGAGAAGTATAGGGTTAAGCAGCGAGCTACCTGAGAACCTGCAAAGAGTAGTATTTCTGAAGTGACAGAGCAATAACGTACATGACAGACTTACAGGCCTATGAAGGTGTTACAAAATTTATTTGTTGCCAAAGATCATCAAGTCTGTAGTTACTGTATATGTCCTCACTTGGTTATCTAGTCAGAAAACTGAGATGCTGTGTGATAGACCTGTGGTTTCTGTACACTTTGGCTACATAGGCACTATAGTGTTTTTAATTCCATATGCATATAATCCACTTTAGACAGCTTATAGGAAAACACTGCATTTGAAAATGGAGTAGTTGTAACCTTAATTCAAAATGTTATACTAAGAAAGATCCATTCCAGGGTAAGTTTGGCCCACTGTAATTGTGACCATCTCTGCTCTATTTTTCTTATATTTCTAATGTTTTTGTTTGAATTAATGAACTGTTGGATTATCTTTTTTGTTTAGTGCACTCTTCATACAGGCATTGCAAATTTTAATAATATGATCTTTTTCAAACTACCAGTAAGCTGGTAAGCCATTCTCACTTTGCAAAATGCCACTAATTTTATAATTTTTTTATTTTCTTATTTTTCCTGGTGATTAGAAGATTGTGTATATAGGTAGCAAAAGAAATAAATATATGACACTAAAGATAATGCTATATGATGCAGTGATGCCAAACAGCCACCACAGATCCAGTGTGCCAAAACCCACTAATTTAGATTGTAGCTAGCTCCCTGATTTCAAGGTTCTGAAACAGTATTCAGGTACAGTCAAGAAGTGAGTGGGAGTTTCATGAATTGTTCTGGCATTTCTCCCCCTTTTTTATCATAAAGTCTATAGCTCGCCCTTCGTAATGGCTTGGGTTGTAGAACTTCTGACACCAAAATGCATTTTCTTTATCATGTGACCAATATCTTTTCACAATAATAATTGGGTTATCACTTTGAGTCATTTTACAAGTCCTCTACTTCCTTTTCTTTATTCTCTAGCTGTATCCCTGAACTCATTCAAGGACTTGAAAAATAAACTGCTACTTTTGGAATTTTAGAGAAGAAAAAGTACAACCTTCAGAGTTGAAATAGAAGGGTTTAAGTGGCAGAGGTGCATAAGGCCTTCATTATTGTTGGAGAAATTTCTGAATATCTTACAGTTGCAGAGAATGTTAGTCTTGCTGAAAACTGAAGTTAAAACTAGTTGTCTTGAACTTTTAGCCTGGATTCCTCTCAGTCTGTAAACAGTATCAGTCTACTCTCTGTAGGAAAAAAAACACAGCAACTTACAAGTGTTTGAAAGTTTTGTGGCCAGGATTTCAAACAAACTCTACCCAAACCCTAATTCCATGTCCTCACAAATCTGTCTTATATTGTCTTACTGTAAAAGTATTCATAAGGCTTTAAAATCTCACCAATATAGTGACACCATAGCACAAATTACATCTGGACATGGACAAGATAAGTCCTCTAGTATGTGCTTAACAAAATCAGTTTCTGAATTGTCTTTGCTCCTCATAAGGATTTTTTAATGTGCTGATCACCTCAGTGCCTTTTGGCAGGACATATCTCGAGGGTGGAATCACATGTGGTGTGATTTGTGAGGAGAGAGGGCATTCAGATCAGTGAAAGAGACTGTCAATTCCCATCTGTGTGGACATCCATGAGAGATCACACACACAGTATCCAAAGATCTGTGGAAGGATGTTTAGATCCTTTAAATCATATGCTCTTAGTTAACTCATGTGGAAAGTCAGCTTTCCTTAATTTTCTATGAAAAATTCCTTTCTGTAAAGGGAGGAAAAGCAAGAAACATAAATATTTGGAGCAGGATAGTAAGGTTAGACATAACAACTAAATTATATCTGTTTAATTGAAAGGATGAAGTCATGGCACACATGCGCTTTATTTTTTTGGCTTTTGTTTGCTGCCTTAATACTTCTCAATAAATACAGAATGATCAACCATTTGGTTTTTTCTGCGTTGTATATGACTTTGGACAGTGTATTTGCTGCCTTTGTGATATGTGTGTGTGTGTGTTCAGAGACAGCAACTAGTGATATATGCCTCTTTTCTAAGTCATATAAAGTGGATTTGCTATTCACAGGTCCACTGTGAGTATTCTGCTTTGGTAACTGTTCCCTCTCCAACTCTTGTGTAGTTCATTTAGTACTTCCTGATGTTCAGGGCTTTGTGCTCTTTAGATGTTTTTTTAAAACATTTACCCCCAAACCTAAGCATTTAATACAATTACTGACTGTAAAAATACAAGTATGTGCTCAGTTAAGCAGAGTACTTTCATCTGAATTTAGCCAGTCTTTGTCCCCACCCATAGTAAATATTTTACATTGACTTTGGCATTCAGATATGAAAATGATAGATGCCTTAGAAATAGTTTAGATAGATATGGGCAAGGTGTGCCATTTTAAGTTTCAGGAATGTAACTGACATAAGCATACCCATAAAACCAGGTTTGTCTTTATTTTTATTGCACAATATCTTTTCATGCACTTTTACTGCTAATTACAAAAACCAACAAAACCTCAAGTGTTAGCTATAGGTAGATTGCAGAAGGGCAACATATTTAATTTGATGTGATTCTACACAGCCTGGTTCAGTGCTTTTCAACTATGAAACTAGAATGAAGATGTACCACACTGAATCAATATACTTTTTATCGCTACTGTTTTTTTCCAACTTTAAGTATAAATTTTCCTAAAATATTTTTCACGCCTATGTTTTCCTCTCCTTCACTATTCAGTGCTTTTCAGGAACTAAAGTAATTACATTTTGGCATATGGAAGTAATTTCAAAAGGAAAAAAAACACCAAAGCTGATAACCATCCAAGACAATAAGTGAATAACTACTTCAGAAAACCAGATGTATACTGGGCTGCATGCAAAGCAGCATGGTCATCAGGATGTAGGAGATTCTGTCCCTTTACTCCATGCTGGTGAGACCCCACCTGGAGTACTGCACACAGTTCTGGGTTCACCCAGCAGAGGAATGACATGGACCTGTTGGAGCAGGTTCAGAGAAGGACCAAAAGAGTGATCAGAATTGTAGGACACTTCTCTTATGAGGAAAGGCTTGGAGCGTTGGGGTTGTTCAGCATGGAGATGAGACTTCATATAAAGTTTAAGAAGAGGAGATTGCTTGAGTAAGATGATATTTGCCATCAAGTTAACGATGTTAGATCAAGTTATATCAACTATGTAGTTTAACAAGGGCAAGTGCTGGATTCTGCATCTGAGACAAGGCAGTGCTGGCTGTGTGTAGACTGGGGAATGAGAGGCTGGAGAGCAGCGCCACGGAAAGGGCCTTGGGGGTTCTGGTCAATGGCAAGTTGAACATGAGCCAGCAGTGCCCTGGCAGCCAGGAGGGCCACCCGTGTCCTGGGGACATCAGGGACAGCATTGCCAGCTGGGCAAGGGAGGGGATTGTTCCCTCTGCTCTGCTCTGGGGCGGCCTCACCTCGAGTGCTGGGGGCAGGTTTGGGTGCCACAATAAAAAAAAGACAATAAACTATTAGAGAGCATCCAGAGGAGGGTAACAAGGATGGTTAAGGGTCTGGAGAGGAAGTGTTGTGAAGAGGGGTTCAGGTCACTTGATTTATTCAGTCTGGAGGAGACTAAGGGAAGACCTCATTGCAATTTACAACTTCCATGTAAGGGAAAATGGAGGGGACAGTACTGATCTCTTCACTCTTGTGACCAGTTACAGAACTCAAGGAAATGGCATGAAGCTGAGCCAGGGGATGTTTAAGTTGGACATCAGGAACACATTTTTCACCCAGAGAGTGACTGGGCACAGGGATGGGCTCCCCAGTGCAGTGGACACAGCACCAAGCCTGACAAGAGTTAGAACCCCATTTAGATAACCCTCTCAGGCACATGCTGTGACTCTTGGGGTGTCCTGCAGAAGGAGTTGGACTCAGTGTTCCTGCTGGGTCTATTCCAACTCAGCATATTCTATAATACTATGATGATTCTATGATAGTGCACATATGCCTATGCAACCTTACTTTTACTTATTCAATTAAAAAAATACCAGTTTCTTCTACTACTTCCTTGTTTTTCTCACATACACTTAATTCACACTTTCTAAATTACATCACTAATACTGCATAGAGTTTTAGTCAAGGTAACACCTGGCATACTAGAATGGACTCTATTCCATTTTGTTTCAGACTTTTTAGACTGAGTTACCATACTCCTTTTCTAGAACAATATGTGGACCGCTTCACGTAAAATGTAAAGATATAACAGGTAACATCATAAAATAAAACATCATAACAGATTCATAAATCAGTCCCAGGAAATAATTTAATTCACAATATTTTCACAGAGACATGCCATATTGTATAAAGTAACTTAATTCACATATCTACTCTTCTTGAAATTCTGTTACATAAGGAGGTGCATGCTTGTATGGATGCATAGGTTAGTGGGGCAGAGAAAAACAATAAGCCTTGGGAACATGATGCACTCTGGTATTTTACAGAATGGTTTGTGGTAAGCTAAGAATGTTGCTCTATGGTATTAAATACTGACAAATTTATTTACCATAGAGAAATAATTTGGCGTCTCCACAGCTCAGACCTGAAGAA
This sequence comes from Picathartes gymnocephalus, assembly GCA_013390045.1. Classification (NCBI taxonomy): domain Eukaryota; kingdom Metazoa; phylum Chordata; class Aves; order Passeriformes; family Picathartidae; genus Picathartes; species Picathartes gymnocephalus. The sequence continues at coordinate 12,161 of WEKY01052757.1, read as the reverse complement.
GGACAGATGAGGAAAAAGTTAATATCTCCGTAAAGAAAGAAATGGCAAAGACACATTTTTCTCAAATAAGAGTTGTGTTAAAAAGAGCTCATAGTCCTGGGTAGGAAATCGAAAACCACTTCAGAAAGATCAGTGAGCAATCAAAGACTAAATTCTAAGTTTTTATTGTACAGGAACAAATAACTGACCAAGGAAGAGCAGAGCAAAATAGAAAAAATGATAGATTTGACTGACTAGATTTGGTAGTACAGGAATTGTCATTTATAAAAATACCTGTTGCATCTCTCCTTTTCTTCTAAAATTAAGTGTGTCTCAACCATTTTGATTGAGCTTTGTTTTCTTGCAGATGACCTGCTTGCCTTGTAAAATTGGTATTTCTTCGTAAGTTTTAGGTACTGAAGTGCTGTGCCTGGATGATGCTATTTTCTGACCCATGGTCTTTAATGGCATGTCCTGTGTTAGACAGAATTTGCGAGAAATTCTAAAAGAATTAGCAGAGGTGAAACAGAGTTCCTGGAGTTCTGCTTTTGCTTAGTACCTACCTCAAAACCTAAAACTGCTTTGCTGAAGTGCCATTGCAGCCCAGGATTTGAATTATATCTTTAATTGTATCACAAGCAATTATACATGACTAAAGGTTTTAAATATTGTACTCTTATGATATGATACTATGTTTTCTAGAATTCTTTTTAAGAAAATGTGCAAAAGGTTTCAGTAGGTTTTGCTACAAGTTTTTTTGGCTTACTGCGTAACACAAGTCTGTCAGACTCAAACAGTCTTCCAGATTGCTCCTTATTGCATTACTCTGACTGCATTTTGCAAACTTGCTATTCTCATTTTCACTTTGCGTGAATAAATTATTATTTTATTTGTGGTTTCCTAAAAGTTTATTGTTCCTGACCCATTCCATGGGATCCTGCCTGTTTGTTCTGCAGTTTGACACATTTTCAAAGTTTTATGAAAGGTCAAACTTGTACTGCTGTTACCTCCATCTGGAGTATTGAGTCCTCTGTATGCTGGCCTTAAAGATTCCATCCAAATAACCTTAAAGTTTCCATCGTGTTATATAAAGTATTCAGAAGTTTATTTCCCTTTTTATTTTCTTATAGTAATTTATATCTCTAGATGTGTTTGTCATGGGAATAGATATTCTTCCACTTTTTTTACCACAGTCTAACAATGAGCTAGCTTTTTCTTTCATACATTCTTGAAGAGCTTCATCTTCTTTGGGATTTGTAGGTATTGATCCATTTTCTTTTCCTCTTGTGACATTTCTTCTGTATCTCATGATCTTTTTGGTGTTTTATTCTTCTGTTTCATTTAGTACTGCTCATGATTTTTTCCACTGATTATCCAGGAGAACACTGTGCTTAAAACTTGCAAGAGTTTGTTCCAACAATAGATAAATTAACATTTAAGTGAGAAAGAGGATTGGGAGAGGGGTCTCATCATCTCTGACTCTCAAGCTACCAGTCCTTTAAGGAGCAACTGTTACGTGGAACCAGCAAGTTTTACTCTGTCATGGGACAGAATACTATCGGACTTCTTCTTTATTCAGAAAAGCAGTGAAACATTTGCAGAAGGCTGATTTCTGCCCTAATTTTGGGGAAACATACAGGCTTAGAACTGGTCTCTGTCCAGGTCAGGTTCCTTTGCCTGTCTATGCAATGGTCCCTCTGTTGTGGCAGGATGCTGCCAGACCTGTCCTTTCATTCATTCGATCCTAATGTTTGATCTTGGTCACTAGAGGAGCTTAGTAATATTGTTACCTGCTCTCACTGCAGAGTTTTAGGGCATAATCTTGTAAAACTTCTATTGCTACCCTGTGTAGTATACTATATTATGCTATGTATTGTATTACACTATCTCATACTATATAGTAAACTTAGTAAGTCTGTTGTGTGTTGACTTTCCATCTTCCAAACCCTCAAAAGTACAGGAAGTTCTCTTATCTTCTTTCTCCATTATCAGACGGGGCATGACAGTACATAGCTAACACTTCATATTAGCAGAAAACTTTTCTTCTGGTACTTGAATATTCCCCTCTTGGTAAATGCTCAGTATCTCCTATCTGTTATTTTCAGTGGGTTAGTTTTACTGAACTTCTGCATTCAGTTGTTTACAAAAGGACACATACAGAATTAATAAGAAAAAAGTAAAATTTACATGCACAGGGTAAAATGTAAGACAAGAAGGATATGCTCTGTTTCATTAATTTTTATTTTTAATATTTTATTTTTGATAAAGAAACCCTCATGGTCATGTTATAATGCTTTAGTTATTACCTGTTTTCTTCTTATTTTTGTATTTTTCTTAGTGATTTTTCTTAGTTGGTATTTTTCTTAGTGATCACACCTCTTTGGTATTCTTCAGTGTACCAAATTTATCAACACTCATTAAATATTCTTATTATAACATAGAACTTATCAGTTAGAATCTCACTGTAAGAAGTGCTTAACAGTTGTGTATTCCTGATAGTGGAGTGAAGTTATTGTAGGCTACTAGTAACAGACTTTTATTGTTCAAATAAAGTTGGAATACTTTAAGGTGTCATAAAATATAAAAATGAATGGCAAATAACTAAATATATTTATGGGCCAGACTAGCTTTAGCTGGAATGTCGAGGAACTTTCATACTGTTCCTTACTGCAGTAATGTATCTCCGGGATCATCTCTTGATAGCTTTTGGCTAATTAAAAAAAAAATCTAACTAAATAACTGAACAAAATGAATGAACATGTGAACTGTGGATTTGGTATATATGTGTAGGTTTTTTGTGGTTTATGCTTTATTGAAATTCTGTTACAAATCTGCATCTGCTGAACCTGACAATCTCCAGAATAAGTGAGTGCTAGATAATGAATCTCTACAAAGTGTTTTAAGAACATCTGTCTGTATATTAATTTTCCCTTCCTAAAACAGAATAAGGCAGTTAATAACTTTTCTTCAAAATAAGTGCGGTCATTTTTTTATCTTAATCTGAAAAAGGATATATTTCCATATTAAATAAGTATGCATTTCTGATGTGCATTTTAATGTTGTAAAAGTCTTCTAGGTATATGCAATTAATTGCTTTATTTGACCCTTACTCTAGATATAATTTTGTGTTTCACAAGACACATGCAATCACAGATAGCATATGTTATTTTCTTTTGGGAATGGGGTGGTTCGCTGAATGGTGAATCAGACAAGTTAGCTATTGTATTTCTAGTCTTAATAAGCAACTGTAAGAACCTTTAAAATCTGCTGCAGGTTCATAAGCACAGTCATAAGCAATAAAATATAAATTATTTGAAAATATTTGCCTCTTGGACCTCCTCATTATTATGCACATTCACATGATAGAGATTAAATTCTCCAAAGGTGTTAATTACAAGCGTAGCATGTGGTACATTACAGAATCAAAAAGAAGAATAATGACTTTTGTAAATGCATGCTGTCATGGGAAATAGAATAGACCACATAATTAAATGTAGAAATCCAGTAAGATCACTAAAAATATTCATTAAAATGCTTAAGAAGTGATTGTACAATGAACTATATTCCCCACATAAAAAATAATTTACCACAGAAGAAATATTTGAAACTTCTAAACAACAGTATGTTCACTCGTTTCCAAAGAGTGCAGCATATGTCTGAGAGAGCTAAGTTAGCTATGCCAGCTACAAGATGACTATTTTAAGAATCACAATGTACTTAAATGGTTTTTTTTGTGGCTAATAGTTGCTGTCTGGAGCCTTCCATGTGGTTCTCTATGGGTATGTTGAAGATGGTGTCATGTACTTCACTTGCAAGAAACAAGTTATGATATACTTTGTTGATATAACAAATTTCAATGGTAGATGTGACTGTGTTTTAACAGATTCAATGGCCCCCTTGCTTCCTGAACTTCTCAGAGAGGAGTTTAGGTGGGGCTGGATCCAATCCTAGCAGCACAGACTTGGACAGGGGTTTATGTCTGAAGGATTATATGTACACAGTCAATCCTTTGTATCACTTAGCTGAGAGGTCGAAGTTTAGCAGGCAGTTAATCACAGAATGAGCTGCTGCAAGGAATTGCTCACCCTCGAGGTGTAACCTGGACAGCCATTCGTGCTCAGGAGGAGATCCTGGAGTGCAGCCCAGGCCTTGCAGGAGAGCCCCTGGGCTGCCCAGTGTTTGTGGCGTGAGGTGATGGGCTTACAGTCACAGCTGAACAGCAGCAGGATGTGTGGGTCACTGGTCCAGACAGCCCTTGGCTGCCAGGTTTCGTCCGTGCCCCAAAGCCCAGAGTAAGCTGGATGCAGCCACCACAGCCCCCACTGGTGATTATGGCTTCAGCTGGGGCTGGTGCTGGGGGGTCCATGCCACCACAGCATTGGCTGTGTTTGTCTGCAGTGGCTGTGGAAGGTGTATGTATGTGTATATGATGTATATATGTATATACGATGTATATGTATCAGAGAAGGAGTTGTTGCAGCCAGAGCCACACAACAGTTGGTGCTATCTGGTGGCACTAGTATAGCATAACACCTGTGACAATTTCAAACTTTTGGCCTTTCATCAACAATAGCTTGCCAAGAGAAACAATACATGATGTGGGGAGGGGAGTGGACTATGAGAAAAATAAAATCCCATCATGTAACCGTTGTAAGCAATTTGAAAAATAACACTAAGACTGAACCATGTTGAGTTTAAGATTGGACTGAATCTTTCAGTGTGTGTAAAAAGTCATCTCAACAGAAAAAACCAGATTTCAGATAGAGCTTGTGAGGAATTTTCTAATAAAATATTGCAAAATACCAACTTACTGTAACTGAAATATTTAATTTTAAATACTTCAGAATTTCCTATCCACTTGACCTCCAAGAAATTGCTGAGAGTAAGGAATGCCTTGCTTCAACATCTTGTCTTTTAGTAAATTCACTGTATATTTAGTGGCTGTATCTACCAATCATTCTCTCATTTTCTCTTTTACATTATCAAAATTTATTTCTGACCTCTTTTGTGAGGTTTTGCTCCAGTCTGGAAGCCTTCCCTTGCAATACTATCATATTCACTGCTGTCTCTTCACAATAGTTCTGATACCCATTATTCCAGCTAAGAAGGTCAGCATCATATCAACCATGCTTTCAGAAGCATGACATCCAATATTTCATTACCTGAAAGTTCTTCTGTGAGAAAAAAAAGTAAATATTTTCCTGGTTACAATATTTGAACTTGATTTTGTTCAGACAATTGTTCAAATTTTTTATTACCTGTGTGAGTATCTTTTAATCTGGTTTGTAAACCAACAACCCCGAGTGAGTAGTACTCCCTAAGAATGCACATTGTCGGTATTTTTATTAAAAAATATATGTAACACAAAAAATTGAAAATGTGTCTTCACAATCATAAATCTTCTCTACAGAATCTTTGTCAAGATTGTTTTTTGATGAGTTGTTGTAATTCCCTTTTTCTCCTTAGTTCAAATGATCTGCCATCACATTGTCCTGCTCTTCATGTTACAGTTGTGGGTTTTTGTAATTATAAGGCTTCTCAGAGGGTGACGGTCTCTGCTTCTTTCAGAGGTTATATTACCAGATAGAAGTTGGACTCTATGCTGATGAATTTAAAGTACATGCCTTATGGATCTTTGTGAATAGATCAATAAAAGTAATTTTTTTAAAAATCAGTTCTGTTTCAAACTGTGAAACAAAAATATTTTAACCTAATATCCAATGAATTGTTAAGGGATGTGACTATTTAATAATTAATTACTAATTTGTAAAGTAAACTAGGTTCTGAATAGACAGCATCAGAAAGGGTTTTCACAAGCCCCTTCAGACTGTGGAGCATCTGTTGCAAATCTTGTGGATATGCTGGGCAGGAGTAGGTTCTGGTGTGAGACCTTTTTTTCACGAGGCAGGGAGAATAAAAATAAAATCACAACTGATTCCAAGGAAGGAATACTCTGTCTTTCATTCTCCATATATTCTCTTCTATATGGTTCTCCAGACTATGTGTTACATTTAATTAAAAAACTGCTCTAGACATACTGTACAAAAACAAAAATGTTTTGTGTGTTGTGTCTTTGCTACAGGCTTGCGTGTCCAAAGTGCAAAGATCATCACCAGTCAAAAATAAACAAAAGAAACTTATTAATATTTAAAAGCCATATAAAAATGTTAGCAATTATTTGAATGCACATGATGAAACGTCACTGTTAAAATGGCAAGCGCAGGTAAAAACATGAAGTGACCTTGGTCTGTAAAAGCTGCTTGGTAATGCTTTCTTCATATTATCGTGTGCTATGAACTTAAGCTCTTCAATAGCTGTTGTTTCCATCCACACCCTCTCTGTAACAGAAATTTATGCTTTAGTTGTCACAGACGGAGTTGTAAAGAAGACAAAAAAGAGTGACTTTGAAGTGGAAATCACCTAATATTATAAAGGCAGTTCTTACTTGACAACCAATAGGGCATCATATGTTAGTTTATGCAAGAACTGAAGTTTAGAAAACTTGGTTGGAAAGTTCAGAAAGCCTACATCAGAAAAAAATACCGCTTTTCCAGAATTTAGTGTATATAAACATGAAAGAAACGCTTCAGTAGAAAGATTATGTAGTTACTAATGGATACAGTCTCCATTTGTAAAACAAAATAGTTACACAAAACATAATTTAATCCTTTTAAGGATGTTTAAGCCTTGGAGTAGGCTGAGGTCTTTATATAGATTTTGCAAAGGTAATTAATAGTTTTGCATCCATATAATAACTTCTAGAGAAGCTTACTGTTTAAGTGTAAAATTTGCAAATTAGTCTGCTTAAATATATTATATTTTGCAGACAGTAAAATAAAGACTTCATAAGGAACAGTAGTTTTAGATAAGGAATTTAAGATGAACAACAGGAAGTATAAACGTAGCTGATTTTAGGGCATTTGAGTACAGCTGAAGTAGCCTGGATGAGAGTATGGCACAACACTCAACCACCTAGCAGGAAAGCCTTGTCAGCAACATTAAGATTCGAGGCATAGGAAGGCTGGAATAAAACAAGAACTGTAATGCTTGGGTGTTTATGAAAGCCATTTGCTTGAAAGGCACTAAAGTTATCTGACTCACTTTTGACTTCGTGAAGACTGCTAATTCCTCAGTATGTTGACAAACAGGTTGCAATGCAGGCCACGTACAGTAGTATCGGTGACCATCTCATTTCAGTCTATTTTATTTCCTGTGAAGTTGTTAAATACAATTGTTATTTGCTTATTCTAATCCAGTCTAATGAGTGAGAAATTGACTCTTTCTGTAGCAAGGCCCTGTTCTGTGTGCTGTAATAACTACTAATTTATCAGTCGTTTTCTAGAAGTCTTAATTGCTTTCATACTCATCCTGACATAGCTACATGATTGCATGTAACATGAGGGATTTTGGTAAGTTATTTTACCTTTTCAGGAGCTTTGTTGCCCCTAAAATGATGGTATTTGAGTAGCATTGCATTTTTGTGCAATGACTAATAAAAACAATCAGTATCATGTTTAGACTAAGATGTGTTATGGTTCAAAATTAATTTAAATTGTTTAAATAATAAAATTACTACCACAAAAAATACTTCTGGATAATAACTTCCTGCTTGTAACTACAGGAAGAAAAGTTCAGCTTTTCTATAAAAAGACTAGCACAACATTGCTTATACTGGTATCTTCCAGCTAATTTTTGTGGGTAAAATCTTTGGGTGAGGATTAGGAAACATTCCTATAAAACCTACTTTTACTCCATTCATTTATTTGAATAGGGTGTTAAATCATAACACCTAATCACTAATTACTAATTATGTTGTGAGACTGGGTGAAAATATCCTGCCATTTTAAACCTAGCTGTGCCATTATTTGCTATACTTTCGAGTCAACAAAGTTGTTTATAATATATTGTCCCAATTTCTAAATATTTGACATAAGACATTATAACATTTATTTCAGAAATGTTTTGGAAAATATTAGAAAAAGTGTTGAGAAGTATGAAATTCTGTCATTGCCTACAGTTTAAGAAAATGTTCCGTTTTCATCTTTTGAATATGGAATTCTAATTTATAGATTCTTATGGTGTCAACATCCCAGCTATTGTACGAATCTAAGAAAACAGTTTTGAAGTTTTTAACTATAGCAGAAACTAAAGCCATGCAAGCTTTAGGGATTCTTGACATATAATTGTTAGAGCACCCACTGACCTGTAGCAAAAACCTGAAACATTAATGCAGTTGAGCATGACAAATGCTTCGGAACAAATTTATCGTGGTTGTGATCAGACTTAGCAGTTCATATGTGCCACACTAACCTTGACTATGCAGTCCAAAGCTCCGTTGTGTGTGGTTCACAGGAAGAGCAGTCAATGCAAGAGTTTACCAGATTTGATAAAGGTGCAGACATCCTCTGTGGTGGAGAAAATGTCAAACATGGATTAACGAAGTATTGTCTTGTTCTTAAATACAGTGTGTATGTTCCCTTTTTACCCATTACAGTTTCCAATGTCTTCAAAAACTGAGGGGAAACCCCTCCTGTCTTCAAAAACTGAGGGGAAACCCATCTTGTCTTCAAAAACTGAGGGGAAACCCTCCTGTTTGAGGTACTTTTTGCCTCTTTTTCTGTTTGGAAAATACATTTTTTCTGCTCACCCGAAGTATTTCTGGTCTGGTGGAAAAGATGGCTGTGATCGCCGTTAGAGCATGTCTATCATTATGTGTGCTGTACACAAAGGGCAAATTGTGGCTGCTTGGGCAAACAATTTTAGCATTTTTAACATTTAAGAGCCTGTCTCAAAATTTTAATAACCTTTTCTGTAGGCATTTTCTGAGTGCAGGTTGAGCTTTTTGGTTAATTTTTTAATGAAAAAAAAATTACATCATTTTATGTTGTCTTCTTCATTACTTTTCTGGAGGCTTGGCTGTACTCTATCTGCCTTCCATACTTATATTAGGAGGGATTTACAGGGAGGTGAATGAATTTTCTAATGTTGGGATGCTGGAGCTTCATAATATCTTACTAAGTACATTAGATATTTATCAATATATTCAAGATGGGTGAACATGCAACACTGCAGAAATTACACTTTTTTTTTTTTTTCCCCCCCTCAAACTTCTGGGATTGTATTTTCCAGGTGTTCAGCTGGTTATTGAGCAAAAAAGTTTGAATATTTAATTTTCAATATAATTTTTTTTACTTGAAAGAAATCTAAACCATTTGGGATCAAAAAAAGATGGATCTTTTCCAGCACAGTCTTCTTAGTTGATCTTGGCATAGTTCTATAATGGTTACCTATCAGCGACTTAACTAGAAAGGTTATGGGGACTTGTTGAAGTATAAAACTCTTTTTTTTAAGTTTTGCATTTGTAAGGGAAAGAGTTCTATTTCATCTGCTAAACCTAAAGATCTGAATACAAAAAAAAAATCATCTCTAGAAAACAGACATAAAAATTAAATACTATAGAATTAAAATGAGGAAATTTAAAGTTCAAATGTCATTTTATATTCTCTGGGGGTTTAATTAATTTTAATTTTACATTCTGCTTCTTGTTTGTATGTATTTCCATACTCAAAACTGTAGTAATTAATCCAAAGTTTTTATTCATGGCATTGCTTTCCATGAAATGTCTATCATGTAGGTGGTGACTCATTCTGTAGATAAGGGGTTAAAAGCCCTATGGCAAAATAAACAATTTCTTTGCATTCTGATACCTGTGGTATATTGTAAGGGTTAAAACCTTCCTGAGATCTTCATGTGTGCTACTTCTGCACATGTAGGCCTGTAAGACCCCTGAATTTTGCAGAGCATTCACTGAAATTGTGTAAAGAAATTATTCTTTGTATGCAGCTCTGAAAAAACCAGAAACTGTGTAAGAAGGTAAAATAAAAGATTCCTATTCTAATAGTAATTATACTGACATTAGAAGCACAAGATATTTTTCTTCCAGGGCAAACTAGGACCATTTGTATGGTAGCAAAAATATCTTTATTAATTATAAAATTCAAGCTGGAGCAATGCAAATATTACAGTCCTGTGAACTACAGAGATTGTTCCAGAGGTAAAAGAATTGAAGAAAAAGAATTAAATAAAAATCCATTTTAAACAAAAAATAATTTAAACATAGCAAACTTGAATTAGCTATTGGAAATTGAATGTCATTGAAATGCTCTTTGTTTTTGCACTCTGTGGAAAAAAAAATTAGAAAATTAATGTCATGCTCTCCATTTCCTTACTGTAAAAATGTGGAGGGAGTGGTGGATATAATATTATCATAGCTTTGCTAAAAGAAATCAAGTTAAATTAATTTGCCAAGACTATTGTTTTGTAAATACAAAAGAGAAGTTTTGTTCAAAACCTAAGACCAACAGAAATGTAAATATTCTTTTTAAATGTAGATTACATTTCTTTATAGCTTAAATAAAATACCCAAATGCTTGAACATTCGTTGCTGCCAATGCAGAAAGACAGGCATGCAATCATAAAATGAACTTTAAAAAAAAAAAAGTCAAATCAGGAATGAAAGACAAGGGAAAACATAACTTAAATACATAAAAGGAAAGACAGAAAGCACAAGTCATCTATTTACATCTCAAAGAGTAATCAAAGGAAATTGTCTTGTTGAGCTTGTTGAAGTGAGTCTTAACCCGACAGTATTTTTGTATATATTAAAGTTGCATGAGTATATTGTAAAGCTTCGATGTTTTTTTCTTTTGTTTGTTTATAATAATAATCCATCATTTTAGAAACTGATCAAACAGTTATGAAAACAAGAATCTATCTATTGTTGTTTCTGACCAGCTTAGATGTCCAATGTAGAAGTTCTATCGTATTTGTGTGGGAGAATGAATGTATTGAATTAACAGAAACATGGCAAAATAATTGATCAGTCACTGAACAGAGCATAAACGCTGGAGCTGTGAGACTTTATTGTTCTTTGAACTGCACTGCTCTCGGTAGTTGGAGGCTGTGGGTGCCAGGGGAGGACCAGGTCTGAACACGCAGGGAAAAAAGGGTGTGGGTGGTATGTTGTCAGAAGCAGTCTGCTGGCCTGTTTAATTCTCTCAGGTTAGAGATCACTTTGCAGTGAAGTGTTGCTGCCTGGAGGGCTGATACCTTCTCCATGGCTCTGAGCAAATCTTCTTCCACAGCTGAGACCAGAATTATAGCTGCTTGAGGAAGAAATTATCTCATGTAATCACCGTTATCTTGTAACCCATGTATTTGTAATATATGCTGTATTTATATCATAGATATGTGTAGGAAGTAGAAGCTCTCTGCTTGTTTACTTTTAATAGAATTTTATACATTAATACATTCAAGTACTTACGTATTGTATGTCACTACAGAAATACCATTTCAGATATGTAATGACTGAAAACCACTGCAATTGGTTAAAAATAAATATTCTACTATTTTGAATAGTAACATAGGTAAATTTCCAGAAGAGCTGCAACAGTAGAGATTTGTAAAATATTTAAAAACTTCTGGTTTTCCAGTGATGGGACTACAAGAGTGAACAGGAACACCCCAGAAAGTAAATAAAAACAAGATTAGTTTTAACTGATCTGTAATGAAATTATTCCTTTTTAACAAACTTCTTTATAACAAATATTTTAGATTTATTTTTATTACTTCTTTTGGAGGTAATTTTCACCAAATAAATTCAGACTACTTTAATTTAGGATGAATACCCCTCTTGCTGTTCAGTATGATTAAAGTAAGCACCTTTAAATTAAATCTGCTATGAAACAGCCCGTGCTCAAGCTACTAAATGCCCTCTGCCAGAAGTCTACCACCTCTCCATTTCCTAATCCTCCTGGATCAAAAGAGGAGCAAGTTCAGAGCTGGCAAAGTTGTGTGGCTATCATACAATCGTAGAATGTCTTGCATTGGAAGGGACTTTAAAGATCATCTAGTTCCAACTCCCTTGCCATGGGCAGGGACACCTT
>WEKY01052755.1:103677-120511 GCA_013390045.1 Picathartes gymnocephalus | reverse complement strand
GAGAATTTTTGAGGTATCATTTAAATAATACCAAATTATTTTTCCATAGTTTATTTTTGGCAACCATTAAAAATTGTGAATGGTTCTGCTGTTCCTATTAATGTGCACATAAGACATGCTGGACTTGCAAGTAACGTTGAATGTATTTTTTTCTTCCCTTGCCCTGCATTTTGATAGTTTCAAAGACAGCATGGAAAAATCATCATCTTATTCCGACTGGCTAATAAATAATAGCATTGCTGAACTCGTCGCTTCCACAGGTCTCCCAGTGAACATCAGTGATGCCTATCAGGATCCTCGCTTCGATGCTGAGGTATGAGATTTGTACAGATATATATTATTTTTGGAGAACCACAATTAATATAATTTTTTTTTTCATTATATCCAAGTAACTGTTGTCCCAGTTTGAGACATGTGAATATTTATTTTGCACTATGTTTTCTATCCAGTAAGTCTTCCTTCTGGTCTTTTGTTGTTGACATGGCTTTATATAGTAAATACAGATCACTGAATTAGTGTATGACTTTAAGCAGTTACTTTGTCCATGGTTCTTTTTTTTCTTTTCCTATTTATAAGTGATAACTTCCTCTATCAATTGCCTTAATATTTGTGCAACCTGATTTTCATTTCTGAAAATTTGTTGGTGTTCAGTGTTACCAGCACCAGAGTTGTTAGTTGTTGGGGTGACTGGGGCTGTACGCACACACAGAGTGTAAACAGAGCTGGTATCCAGACATACAAATGCTGTTTGTGATCTAACTTAACCAACCAACAGTTCAATTTGCTCAAATACACACTGGATTGGGTACTGCTTCAAGATACACATCACTCCCAATAAAATCTGTTTGTGTATCTTAAGCTATTCATTCCAGCCTCAGTTAGAAAGGTGTAGCTACAGATAAAAATGTAAGTATACTTAACATCTAAATAAACGTTAGAGGTGTACGGAAAGACAAAATCCTCACTGAATTCTAATCCAGCATTACTAGGGAGGACTTGGCCAGCAGTCGGGCAGCACATTAATCAGACGACAGCCTTGGTCAGAAAGCTTCCTAAAATATATTACTACAGTAAGTGTGCTTGGAAGTGTTTCATGTGGAGAATTTGCTTGGTTTCACATGTCATTAAAGGGATTATCTCTTCAAATTTTTTGAAACAAGAAAAATAAAAGGGGCCTGCTGTAAAAGTAAAAAGGGAAAACTGCATTGATGCTAATCAGTTCAGAATTGCAAGAAGTACAGCCTGGGGTGTTTAGATATGCTAACATAAAGCATACCAGTCCTTGATGTTTGCAATTGTATTATGTCTTGTCCTGAATAATTCAGCTATTTCTTACTTGTTTCACAGTTAGTCCTTTCCAAGCTGGAGGCACTATCCAATATATATAGAGAAAAAGAAAATTATATGAAGGGCAATAATCATTTCCTTTGATGGGTTCCCATGAAAATTTAATTCTTAAATTTAGTTTTTCTACTCAATTATTTCTACAGTCAAGAGTAGTAAGAGGAACATAGTATCCCTTATTACTTAGATAGAATCAAACATACATTTGTAGTTATGAACAGAAATTCTGTTCTCTGCTTCTGTTGGAAATCGTCTCATTTTTTTTCTCAGAACACTGCTTCTCATTTGCAAATGTTGATGCTCAATTTTCAACTCATTCACTAATACTTTGATGCAAAAGCATTTTGCAGTTCATTTGAAGATATACATCTGAATCAATTATTCCCCCACTCCCCTGGATTTTAGGTGGCACTCCACACCAATTTCATTGATGAGTTCTCAGTATGTATAAATAAGCAGTAATCTTATTAAAACCTGAGTTATATCTTTTGCTAGCTAGGAGATCACAGTGATCCCATCCTGCTTCCCATATATGAATTATTGCTGGTCTTTTAATTTTCTTCTATTAAAGATTGCCTGTAGCAGTGGCAGTTTTAGTAAGAGAACATCTGATCTTCTGTGAGTGGACTCATTCCACTGTCTAAACTGTTTTGGAAAAATGTTTTCTGTTCATCTGATTTTGCAGCAGTGACACTAAAGAATAAGGCTTATTAATTGTAGAAAAGAGAGAATCAGTGACACTTAAAATAAATTGTGAAGTTTTATACTGTATTAGAGAGAAAACAATAAATGAGGCAGTAAATTGTCACCAGAACAAAAGAACCAACTATTTAAAATCTAGAGTTTGGCTCCATCCTTACATTTCTTACTAACTTGCACTTCTGCACAATTCCCTACTTACTCTCACCTTTCTTCTGAAAATGTGTATTTCCCATAAGACTCCTTTTACAGCTACCTTGCTAAGTCCAATTTCAATTTGACAGTTGGGAAGAGCATTTCTAAGACAAACTTGTTCAATGAAGTTATCTCTACTAATCCACCAGTGTAAGTAATCCAGAATTTTTCTGGACATTTCCTCAACTGCAGTTTGTCTTTAGTGCCAAATGAAAGTCAAATAGAGTAAGTTTAATGTGGCAAAGAGGCCAGTGTTTGTATTTTCTTTGGCAATATTTAGAATAATCCTTATGACTTTTGGTTACTGTGAATGAAGTTTCAGCGGAATTTTTTCTGAGACCTGATGCATATGAAATGACATTTATAATGTAAACTTACTCCTTGACATTTCTATTACTATCATGTAAAAGGCTGCAAATAGTACCACTAATGGAAGCTCTCATTTCTACCGTTTAGGCTGACCAAATTTCTGGCTTTCACATAAGATCTGTTCTGTGTGTTCCTATATGGAACAGCACCCACCAAATAATTGGTAAGACTTTCCTCATGGCTGCATAATTTTTGTGGTAATGTAAATTTAGTTCTGTCTTTTTAATTATATGTTCCTTTTTCTTCTTTTTCCCATCTGAATATTGTTAAGAAGTTATGGTACCTAGGATGCATGCTAAGTATCCAAGAAGGGATGTTTTGACTTGGATACTGTATGGACTTTTTCAGCTATCCAGTTGTGTCATTGTTAAGTTATATATTCTATTGAACTTTTATGAGATGAAAAGAGAACTTCTAACCATATTAGTGAAAAATGTTTTATACGCGTTGATGTTTTCCTGGGGTCTCCCTCTTTAGTACATGGGCAACTGTTTCTGCTGCCAAGCAAAGTGGTAATTTCCCTCTAAGGATAAACTCTGGATGCAGTCAGGGAAGACTTGCTGGAGGGGCCAGAGCAGCAGTCTGAGTTTCCTGTTGCAGTGGTGGTTGCTGGATCAGGATGTGACAGAGTTTTATGGGGTCTTTGATAGAATGCTTTTCAGATATGCTACACCAGGAGCTGGCCCTGTGTTATTACCTGCTTTTGGCACAAAAAGGAGCTTTTTAAATAACAGTGCCAGATTCCTCTGCTAACTTGCCTTGGGAGAACTGACATCAAAGCAATAGCAATTTATACTGTCAGGGCAAGAGTTAGACCCCTGTGCGTTGTGGCTGTCAGGGAGAGCTGACATCAGCAGTGCATTGCTGGAGGCACTTGGTGTCATGCTGGATCTTTGAGCTTCTTTGACAGAGATGATGTGGGAGTTGTTTTAAAAATACGTCATTGTTTGTTGTGAACTGTGCATTATCTTCAAGAATGAGAAATAATCTGAATTTTTGACAGCTGATTACTCTTACAGTATTTTTCTAAAGGCTTATTGTAGCTAAATGAAATAGAAATGTTTGTTGCAATAGAGATCAGTATTAGTTCGGAAAATGCATTTTTTCATTGGTTCAGTAAATTAATGAACCAGTCGTGAGTAAAAAAGGATTTATATACCCAGGTGATGCTAAACCAACTAAGATTTTAGGAATGAAGGTACTGATTCTGCAAATTGTATTGGTAACTCCAAATTTTTAGGACAACTTATGTGATTGCTGTTAGCAAAGTGATCAAGTTCTTTCTTAAATAGATCTTTAACCTTTTGTCAGAAGTACTGTGAGTATCTTTTAGATTTGCAGTATTATACTTAGAGAGTAAAGCATAACAGCTGAAAGTACTGGTATCAGAACAATCAAACTACTGCATGTCTGTGTCTAATGATTTTCAGAATAAATATTTGCATTTTGCTTTTCAGTTTGAAATATATGGTTTACATTTTACCAGTGAATAAAACATTCTGCATTGTGCATTAATGAAGGAAGATTATAATTCATATTAACTCTTTCTAAAGGGGTAGCTCAAGTGTTGAACAGGCTTGATGGGAAATCGTTTGACGATGCTGACCAGCGACTGTTTGAAGTAAGAGGCATTCAGTTCAGTATTAACATGCTTTTTCAGTAGCATTTGGTATTTCTCAGTAATCTGCTTCTGTCCGCTCCAGGAAGGGGGGGAGAATATCTTGTCTAGATGTGTAGTTTGACATTAATTCTCAGAAATTCTCATTTAGAAGGTGGCATCCTAATTAAAACAAGTTTCTGGCATCTAATCTCTCATGTGGAGGCCAGTGACTCACCTGAATTCCTAAAATAACCTGTTTAAACATGATTATTCCTAATACTTCCATGTAATTTCTTTTAATGATTAAGCCAGTATTCATCTTTGTGTTTGTATTATAATTGATTCATAATTGACTTTCTTTTTTCTCTTTTTAAATTTTAGGCTTTTGTTATTTTTTGTGGCCTGGGTATCAACAACACAATTATGTATGACCAAGTGAAGAAATCCTGGGCAAAACAGTCTGTGGCTCTTGATGTATGTGTATATCTTCGTGAAACCTTTCCTTGCTCCTAACTGTCACATGCAAAAGAGCCCAATATATTTTAAAAAGCTATGATTATTTAAGCTTCTCGAAACAGATTCAACAATAGCACTGTTGTCTCTTATATATCTGGAGATTTTAAATATTATCATATTAAAAATAATCTTGGTGGGAAAAAGCCTGGAGTTTTGAGGATAGCTTTACAAATTTACATTATTCCTACAACAACAATTAAGAGCAGTTTGAATGAAATTTCAGATCTCTCAAAAAGCATTATGCAAGACTGAATAATCTTAAAACATTTCTCTGATGAAAGGGTAACCTCACAAAGACATTGGTATTGTTTTAAATTTCACATGTGATAAGAGAAGAAAACGATCCAGTTATCCCTGACGTGTGCGCCTTTTACCCATGTAACTCCTTTGAGTTTATCCAGCACTCACCATTACAATAAGAACTACAAAAATATTTGCCTGAATGAGATATGACATTCTTTCTATTAAAACAAAAAATCAAACCCAACTGAATTGCTAGAAAGAGGCTTTGTTTTTCTTTGCGTTAGGGTTGGAGATATTAATCTGTGTAGTGAGGTTGTATCCTGTGATGCACACAGGCATATTAAGGCTTTCCAAAGTCAGTAAGACTGTTGGTGTTAGAAATTCTAAGCATAAGTGGCTTTCTTTATTATTTGCATATATCTATCCATGTAGGAGGAAAAGTTGAAAGCTTACCTTTTCAGGCCTCCTGCAAGATCCCTTATGTCACAGACATGAATTAGTGTAAGTCCCCATATGTCCCAGATATTTGTACAATATGACACCTTAGAATGAATGCTCCTCCTGGCAAGAAAAACAAGCAGTGCTAGATGTCACACACAGATACACAGGGATGAAACTTAATGTAGGAGTTTGTTATTTGCTACTGAAATAAAAGAAAATTTAAAAAATTTTTTTTTAAAATACAGCTTTTATCTTTGATCTATAAAAGACTAATAACCATATAGCTTACATGTAGGGTATAGATTTGATAAATATCCACGATTCTTCAATGAAGAGTAATTCTTTCTATAAATGGGCAACAGCTCTTGATAATATTTGTCTAAAGTGATGGAAGATGCAGGAGAAAAGTACTGAACACTAGAATGGTATAAGATGAAGGACTGTGCATCCATTTTCACTAATAGAATGCGTGATAAGTATTTATGTATTTAGCTATAATGGCAATGAATGGCACTTGAAATTTACTTGATATCATATGCGAAATAAATCAATTTGTTATATATCATAATAAGATTCTTATCCATATATACTGATACAGATTTTCATATAGTATTCTGATAAGACTGACTAATAAATAGAAGAGGAAAAAAAAAAAAAAGATCAGGAAAGTTTGCCATGATTCAAAGTCAGGCTAAATACTTTTCTTTATACTCAGGACACAAAATTTGCAAATTATTAAAGATTAGAATAATAAAAACTAAGGAAGACTGTAAAAATCTAGAGGGATATAATAAACATAGATCAAGGAAAGGCTTGATGAGAATCTTGGTATTAAGTGTAAACTGTCATAGCAGAAGATGTAATTTGATTAATCTTACCAGTTTCTGAGAGAAGTTGCAGTATGGTTGGAGAGAAAAATAGATACTATTTGAGAAAGGACATGATGCATAATTATAAAAAGTAAAATGGGGTACAGAACAAATGGGTTTATGTTTGTTATTTATTCTTTTATAGTGCAGGAATGAATTCCTGTTACTGTAAAAGGTGGCATCTCTAAAACTGGTAAGAGTTGGGATTTACTGCCACAAGGTATTGCAAATCAAAGCCCTGTGAGATATAGTTAAGGTGTTTGTATGAATAACAGACACATTCATAGATGGAAATTAATTCAAAATGAGAAGCCAGTATCAAAGCTTTAGCACATCAGCAGGTCGGGTGTTGCTGTGTGGGGAGGAGGACCTGTCCTTGCTGGGAGTGCTCCAGCTCCGGGAGCTCCCTCATGGACCAGCAGCTCGTCCTGTGCACAGCCAGACCATGGTGGATCCAGAACACAGGATGGCTCTTGCACCTTCTGCAGTGCTTGTTCAGTGCTAGTATCAGCCCACAAGGATAGAATGTACTGCATAAAAAGGGATGCATAAGAGCAGGTGTGCAGTACGTTGTGCATTTTATTTGATGCTGCCATCTCCAGAATGGCACTGAAGAGACTGTCAGACACAGCACAGAGGTGCTGATATTTGGATGCAGCCATGTGCCACCAGTATAGGCATTAAAGCTTTTCAGTATAGCAAAAGGCATTATTACAAGTCTGTAAATCTACTGTTATTTTTACAATAAATTCTTTCTCTTTTGATTGTAGAACTCCAGGAAAACAATGTGGAAATTCTTATAATATTAAATTACTTACTGTTCATTATTCCCTGTAAAATTCCCTGCAATATAACTGCCAAATGTATGCCTGATAACCTGTAATTAGCTATTATGTGCTGTCAATCAGAACTAAATTATTACACAAATGTTTTTTGTCTTTTGTTCTGGGGTAGGTGTTGTCTTACCACGCAACATGTTCGAAGGCAGAAGTTGATAAATTCAAGGTAAGATTTAAGTTCTTAAGATACTTATTTCTGAAACTCTAACAGTAAATTAATATTTGTCTAGATTATCCAAGAGAAGTTTTACATCATAAGCAGAAAATCGTAATTAACAATGATTTACTGTGTGGGGGAGTTGGAAAGTTTCTTTCAGAGGATAAAGATCTGCAGTGGTGGGTGCACAGCAGCAAAGTCCCAGCACCAGCTGCTGGAACTGCATGTCAGTGTGGGTTTGGTGGCCTCTCCTCAGCAGGAACCAGCACAGGGAAGTCATACCACGTAGGAGATGAGGGAGAGACTAGGGAAAAAGAGAGGAACTTGATACTTTACATGTTTATAGCGTGGAGTTTGCCCTGTGTTTACTAAAAAGGCAGAGCATTCACAATCCAGATTGTGCTTAGGCTCAGAAGGCTGGATGGGAAGGTGAGGAATCTTCTAATTCCTGTAAGCACTCTGGGCAGAATGTGAAAGTGATGTGTTCTGAGTGTAGCATTGGTAGGGACCATGTTCTCACTGAATCCTGCCTTGACATGGGCTAGAAAGTGGGGGGAACAGTGACTTTGATCTTTGATCTCTGATCTCTGCCAGCACTCCAGAGCTGCTTTTGTGATAGACTGTTTGTCTTTTCCTGCTTGAGGAGGCACTTGGGAAACCTGGTGATGCTTCCCTAGGCTATGAGAAGGCAATGCTGGTAGAGGGCTCAAAGCTATTTGGGAGGCTCTCATGGTGGGTATCACTGTTGGTCTCCTGGACACATAGTGCATCAGAGACTGTAGTGAGGTCTGGGAAGGAGATCTGGACTGTTGTGACCCCACATTGCTGGCATTCCCTGCTCTGGAACCCTGGCATCTGTCTGGCTGAAAAACAGCTGTTGGTGGTTATTTTGACACTTGGCTGCCAGGGTGCAGCCTGCTTTCTGCACCACAGGGATGGCTGTGGTGGAAGAGGGAAAATATTGGCATAGGGCTGATACTGATGAGTGATCTGGGCTGAGGAAGGGCAGCTCTTGCTAGTTAATTAGTTCGTAGATTATTGCCCAAATGACGGCTGTGCCTTAAGACTCTGTATCAATACCTGGTGAGAAGGGTGTAATATTCTCCCTCCACCGCAGATACTGGTACAGTTACCCACAGTTGTGTATGCTGAAGGTGAGATTACTGAAGTATTGCTGGAATCAGCATGCTTGAAGGTCATTCCAACAGTACAGGAAATACTTCTCTGTGCGCAATAAGTTGTATTCAGTGCTTGGCAAAAAGAACTGAACACTGTGTTGAGAGAGAGGAAAGAATAGGATAAAGGACCATTAATTTTCTATTTTGTTTTTGTATTTCCATTTACCTTGGAACAAACATCTGTAATACAGTTTCTATGACTCTCAGGATTCCACCAGTATCTTTTTATGTACAAGAGGGCCATAGTTGATTACTGTCAGCCACTGAAAAACAACTCTCCTTCACAGTCTATGTAGTCAAAACAACAGCCTGCTGTGTTACTCTTTGGACTCAGATACTCACGTGATGAGAAGCTATTCTACTTGTTTTCCCAAGTGACTTCATTAATAGATAGACCACTCTCCAAGTAACAAATGTCTTTTCCTAATCCATTTACCTTGAAGGCATCCAACTATCCATTTAATGACTAATAATAAGGTAAAAGGAAATGAAAAGAATTTATTCATTAATAACTCCAAAAGATATAACTCCAAAAGATACATTTCTTATAAAGAACATAGATGAGAAAAAAGGTATATAAGCAAGATATGCTTAAAGTAAAGCTATTTTTTCAGAAAAATTGTCCCTTTTCTATATCCAGTTGTCTCACTTTCAATTTCTGACAAAATTACTCTCTAGTAGTCTTTGTTAATGCTTTTACACCACTGGATGTAAACAAAACAAAAGAACAAAAACCCAGAGACAACCAGCATGTCTTGTGTGCCTGTGACACAGAGCTCACCCCAGAGAGGGCCATCCATCTGGGGGATGAAATTACTCCCATCTCCCTGCTTGCAGCCCGCCTCCCTGCTGAGGTCTCCCGAGGCATCCTACCCTGAAATCACTGCTCCTTCTCCTGTTTGTTGTATCGTTATATTTTGTATAAGCCCTTTGTTATATTAGGGTCATCTTCTAGACCTGACTGGCTAATAAACCATCCCTCCCTCTGGGGGTGTTTGGGGCTAAAGCTGTCCCCTCTCTCTGTGGTGATTTATTGGCAGATGTCAGAGCAAACGTCTGTTAGGATTTACCCGATGTCCTGGTTCAGTCAGAGCAGAGACACACACACACCACAGAAACATCTAAATGAGAGTAATGCCAGGAGATCACTATTGGCTCCTGACTGACACAACACCCAGGAGTAATTCATGACTTTGGACTCACCATACATTTGAGTTGACAACTTCTCAACATATTACCCCAAACATACTGTAACTGGACCCCAGGATCTTGGAAATAATTACATATTCTTGTAGTACAAGTTTTTTTCTTTCCCTCTTTGTAATCTTATTTTTTATAGTCTTCATAAAATGTTTTTCCATTAATTTTTATTTGCTTAGCATCTCACGAATATTCTGATAAAAAGTGAAAAATTGCAAGTGTACTTGAAGTTTATTTTTCCTCTGGCTTTTACCAGTGAAATATTTTATTGCATTATAGAAATCCTAGCAAGACTAGTTAAAGCTGATTTTTTTACTTGAAATTTCATCAATAATTTCTTACTGTTAGTGGATGAATACACAAACATAAAAATTTACAAATATACCTGGTATCTTTTTAAGAATTAAGCATAATCACTGTGACCAGGTTCTGTAAAATAAATAACATTTATTTCTGTTTATTTTAATCCCATCTAAGAATTAATGAAGAAAACCCCACCTTAATAATAAACCCTTAAGAAATTAAATACTTTTCTCCAGATGTTTCTCTGGGAAAAAGTGCAAAGCACTATTGCTGGTGGAGCTGGAAAAATACAGAGGGAAGTTCACAGTATGGAACAATAAAACATGAGTGTATGAAAATGGACCATGTCACACAATTGGCTACTAAATATTTTTAGATTTTTTTTTTTTAATTTTCAGGTTTAGATTATCATGGCTTCAAAAAAATAGTTAAATTAAATATACTGTTAAATTCATACAAACTGCATAATATTTTTTTCACGTTTTGTGAAATGTGCTGCATTACTGTGATAGGTAGATTTCTGATACCATTCCTCCAGATACAGAAAGAAAAACTAAACTTTACATTTCATAGGCATTCGCAAGTAAAACAAACAAAAAAATCACCTTGAGTGCAAATTTCTCTTAGAATGTCTGAAGTCTTCAGCCTGATTTATCACAGTGCTTCTCCTCTCTTGCTTCTACAAAACTATGCTAAATTTAAACTGAATTTGACAGGATAAGCTAAAGTAATGCACCATTGAATCATATCCATATCAATATTAATTTTATTTTCAAGAAGTCAGAAATAGCTATAACTTTAAAAACTCTGGCAACTCAGTTCTCCCTTGTATTTTAGACTTAAAAGACTATTCTGTCATTTCGGTTGTGTACTAGTGCTATAAACATTTGTGTCATTGGAATAGATAAGGCATTTGAATCTGAGATTGAAGCTCTCCTATAGCATTGTCCTGTAGTGCCAGGTTTCTTCTTGCTGAAATTCAGGTTCTGCAAGCCTAAATATAGTTATGTGTTAGACAAATATAGATACATGAGTAAAGAATGCAGAATTGTGTCCAGGACAGGATATTTATAGCAAGAGTTACTGATTTATGAGACAGAAATGAACAAGTCCTGTGACTTAGCAAGCAGCCCACAAACACACATCACCTTTAAATGTAACCAATGTAGTTTCCAAAGAGAATATATAAACGCTGTCCTATTATGGGCAATGTACAAGAAGCTATTTTAAGAAGCAAGAGCCTAATTGCGCAGCTGTCAATGGTATAAGTCAGATCAATATTTAATGACTATGATGCATTATTTATAGCCCTGTGAGAGATTCCCTTTTTTAGGTCAAACAGCACACAGGAGAGATACACAATGGAAAATAATGTATCACCTGCTTTACAGAATCTTCAATTCAAAATGTAGCATGAATAACGATTTCTGCATTTCTCAATTTTGTAGCCTGAAGTGTGGCTATATAAGATCTACCTTCACACAGGGAGGCTTTTGTGTCTCTCTTAAAAACGCTTGTTTAACTACAAAACGATGAAAAGAGTTGTACCAAAAAAAGAAACAACTTTTAAGACTGCTACTGAATATGACAATGTAAAGAGTTGAATCCACGAAAGATGATGGATCTATGTGAATTTGATACTTGGAGTGAGTTGTGTATGATTTAACATTTGTTATTCCTGCCTTATGCACCCTTAAATGTGTAACAGTGGGCAGCAGAAAGAAAACAAATGAAATCTTTGTACTGATTTTATCTTCAATGTTTGAAACACTTGGGAAAGCATTCTTAGGCTATGCTGTTCTCTGCTGTGATGTCATCTTTCAATTTAGAACTACGTTAATTACTTCTAGAAGCTTGTAACTAAATAATTTTTAGTAGTTTATAGTAATTGCTTCATAGTCTTCCTCGGTAATTACATTTCAGAAAGGCAATCTGGCCTTTGTTTTGGACTATTTATGAAATGTTGCCATAGAATACTGGGGGGTTATGCATTGCTGTTTTATGGCACTGCTGCGTCAATGTTTGGTGATCTGTGTTTCCCAAAACCCACATCACCCAGTGCCACTGCAGTGTCAGCACTGTGAGCCATGGGCTCAGCCACGTGGCTGGGAAACACGAAGCTCCTCACTCACTGCAGGGTTTCCCAGATTGGCCCAAAGGCTGCTCTCACACTCCTCTTTGGCTGTCACTGCAGGGTGCAAGCTGGCACTGAGCTTTTCACTTGTGCTATTCCAGCTGCTCAGGTTCCACTGAGAACAGCAACAGGAAAACAAACAAACAAACATTTGAGGGTAACCAGGGCTTAAGTGTTAACATTGAATTGTGTTCCCTTTTTCCCTTTTGAGAAAGGTACATGATCACAAGATGTAAAACACTGTTTATTTCTCTGCTTTTCCACATCCACTGCCCACGTAAGACGAGACCTAAAGCACCATGTTAAGAGTTTCATAATTCATGAAACCAAGGTCTTTATTGTAGTACATTATTTTGTATGCTTTGACAGGTTCCCATGTCTTCAGTTGTCATGGAAATAAAGAAGTCAAGAACACATTGAATACACTGAAAATAATAAACAATGATAAAATAAAATACTGAGTGTTTATACTAGTTTCTGAAATGTGAGGCTGTCATCTGACTTCAGACAAGTGCTCTGTAGTTCAATTTTTTCCAATTTCAGTGAACAGGGAATGACAGGGAGAAGTGGAGTAGGGAAAGATTGTTCATGGTATTTTCTCATAAAATGTCTAGATTTAGGGACACCAAACAAAATTAGGGTGGAGATTTTAATCTGATTAAAAATCTCTCTTCAGCAAACTTGTAGTTAAACTATAGGACCTATCAGTGTAGATGTTAATGAGTTTAAATGATGAATTCGCAGAAGGAAAAGGCAAATTGAGACTGATGTTCTCTGGGTTAGGAAATATCCAACGTGCAGCTCACCAAAGTAGAGAGGAGTGCACCAGGGGGGTATGTTTTTTCAGTTTTTCAGGTTTTTTGCTTATTTTCTTCCATGAGGTGTTTTATCAGAAATAAAGAAAGTGGGATGAATATCACATGTCAGAGACATGAGAGGCACCTTTCAGGAGTTACTTCTGGAGCTGTCCTGCTATACTGGTGCCATACTACAGTGCCTACCCTAATTCAGGGAATAGTTAATAGAAAAAGCTAGTGGGAATTCTGAATTTGGTTTCAAAAATTTAAACATTCAGTTTTATTGAAATGTCAGCATTTGAGTTTATTGGCTTCATAGGTAATCAAGATGAGAATAAACTGCTGCAAAAGGGCACTGAAGCGATTCCTCTTCTAAAATTTTTTAAATGGCCGTATATATTATTTCAGGTGAAAACACAGATCTCCCAAAGTGTAATATTCCCTTCCCTCCAGGGCAAATGGAATATGAATTTTCCAGGATGTTGTGGAGGGAAGGTTTACAAGGAGTACTTCAGCCTGAAGTACTGATGAGGCTCAAGCACGGAGCTGCCCTCTTGGGTGCAGCCAGCCCTGCCTGTTGGCTCTGGAGGAGCCCGAAGGAGGCTGCGGTGCTTGTGAGGACAGATCCCCCTCGAAATGTCTGCAGGCTAACTGGGCAAGCTCCTTGCCCCTTGTGTTGCCAAAATATCTGAGCAGGGCAGAGCACTGCTTCGTGTTCTGGCTTCCCATTTGCAAAGAGGGCACAGAAATATTAAAACATCTGTGAAAGGTTTCAACAATTCTACTTTCCAACTGCAACAAATTTCTGTGATGCAACTGTATTGCATTTCTATGATAAGCCTGCACAAAACCACTTTATTTTCTAGTGTAGGAGATAAGTAAATCCTGGTTTAAAGTAAATCTTTCTCTTGAGGAAAAACTATATGATTTGAGAGAGTTAAGGCAAAAGAAGAAAGCCTGTAGCCTGGAGGCTAGATAAAAGCCCACAGTTTAATCATATACCCATGCCCAGACAACTTTTTCTGTTAATTTATTAGTTTAGCACAAATCATTAAATGAATTTTTAAAAGGGACAGGCTTCTTTCAGCAAGGAGTAGATTCTGGTCTGGATTGCTTCATGGCAAGGGCATTGCAGAAGTCAATAAGGAACTTCTGTGGAATTTTTTTCATATGCAATGGCAAAATATATTTATTCCTACGAGTTTATGCTATGCAGAATAATCTTTGGATACATTTACACTGTAGGTTAAAAAGAAGGGATCTTAAGGGTTATGATTAAAAAAAAAGTGAAAAATCAACATTTATATTCTAACTGCAGTGTAAAGACACATAGTAACTAGAAATATGAAATAATAAATGACTACTCCTAAGATCATCTACTTCATAGTTAGACCAGAGCTTAAATCTGCTCATTAAGTACCTTAAAATGTAATAAACTTCAATCAATGAAAATAACAAAAAATTAAAATGTGTGCATGATCAAAACAGTCTGTGTACTAGTAGCCCTTCTTCTCTAAAGCTGAAACAGATTTCAATTGATCTAGATAATTCTAATTATTTCTGCTATACTCTAATATTTACAGTACTAAAAAAAACCATTCCAAGTAATTGAAAATATTAATGACTTACTGCCTTTAATAGTGGCTGTTTTTCAGTTTCTTAGTAATTATGCACAGTAATACAGTGATACTTAAACAACAGATATTTTCAGCAGAGAAATAATAAAACACTTAGGATTATTAAGTTGTCCATACTAAAAAAAAAAGCATGCTGTTACTTTGCTGCTCTCAGATACTGGATTTTTTTTACTCATATGCAAAATTTTGTGTTTCTTGCACCTGTTTCCATACGCAAAACCACAATTGGTCCAGGTCTTGAGAATACTTAGAGAAACAAGTTAGAAAAAGCAATTGTTGGAACACAGTATTGCTCCCGAGTGAAGGTGAAATGATTTATTACCCAACAGACCTGATGTCTGTCCCTCAATTGTCATATTCCATAAGAATCCCCTGTCAGATGGAAAACATCAAGGAATAAACAGAATTCAACATTGCTACATTATTTAGCCAGCAACCATGCAAAATGTCATAAGGCATGGAATACATTTACATTGCCATGCAAATCAGAGGGATATCTGACAGATGATTAAAAAAGGAAAAAAAAATTAACACTTGTCAAATAATAAAGTAGCATATTTCAGTTAGTGACAGACTTAGGAATTTCTACTTGGAAAGATTTTCAAACAGGAAGAAAAAGTTATCTAGCAAAGACTCATGCACTGAAAGTGGGCCAGCATAATTTAAAAATTTGAGGTACTTCAGTGAAAGATGGTAATTTAGGAGTTCTTCGGTGTGACTTTATCATGGTTCTTTTGCCACCAATGAGGAGCAAATTATTCCCCACACAATTGATAAGACATCCCTTGGGCTGGCCCTGTATGTGACAGCTCACTCTTCTGAGACCTGCATTCCCAACTGCTCCAGAAAGACCATTGTAGTGTTTATTTTATCTCATGGAAAAAAAAAAAAATTCAAAGAAATCTATTAAAATGGCATAATATTGTACATTTTAGATTATTCCTTGTTTATCTGTGCTTGATTTCTTCTGTAGCCCCAGCAGACTAAAAATTATAACTAGGAATTTTCTGGTTAAAAAATCAAGTTGCTTTGCACCAAACTCTATTTAGATAGAAAATTTCTAGTTGGCATTGATATTATCAATGTTAATTTTAAAATTAAATAATTAATATTATCAATGTTAATTTTAAAATTAAAAACTTAGTTGTACTGAATTTAAAAACAATTTTTTTTTCTTTGGCATATACCCCACAAATGGAAAAAAATTTTTCTCTGTTTATTTGTGCCTCTGTGCAGTGTTCCAGCTGCAAGCTGTTGTTTGTCATAAATGTTTGCTTGTGTTGATTTTAAATTATTGATGGCAATATTTTTACAGGCGTTTTTTTCTTTTTTAATATTTTACAGCAAGAAACATAAATGTCCCCCAAAGGAAGAAGGCAGTGTTCTTTAAAGGCTTTTGTAATTTCCAACGAGTTGATATTAGAGCTAGAACCTTTTTATAAGTAAGACTCTCAAAAGTGAATAGTGGATGTTTCTCTGAGATGAGTCTGTTTGGCCACTGGGTGCCATCCTTGCTCCACTTTAAGGCTGGTCGCCAAGCAGCATTTCTGTCAAGCTATAAAATCCTGGAAAAATGTAATGCCAGTG
This sequence comes from Picathartes gymnocephalus, assembly GCA_013390045.1. Classification (NCBI taxonomy): domain Eukaryota; kingdom Metazoa; phylum Chordata; class Aves; order Passeriformes; family Picathartidae; genus Picathartes; species Picathartes gymnocephalus. Next base: position 104,403 of record WEKY01052755.1, on the reverse strand, counting down.
CAATTTCACACCACCATAATGTTTGTGTGTGTGCATTTGGTACAATATGTTCCCAGCACAAGGCAGCGTGTCCTTGCAGAAGTCACTCAGAAACTGAAGAGAAATATCCTTACAGGCTCAGCCATGTTACAGCCAGTCTCATATCCAGCAATTTTTTTTCTTTCTCATTCCTCCATCAGCTGGTGAGAATGAGGCTGTGCTGAAAGGGCTGTTCCCACATGTGAGCATGTGAGTGACTGTGCTTCTATGCAGTATTAACTTGGGCTTTGGGATTATTTGAAAGAAAAAAATTCCCTGGATGCAGACTTGTTTTCTAGATCCATTTGGGATGTATGGGTCTGTATCATGCAAGCAAAACATTACCTAGCCTACATTGTGTACAAAAATATTTGTAATTGTAATCTTGTATAGGTTATGTATTACACTGTTTCATTGTTTGCTCTGGGCGTGGGTTCATGCTATTGGTTTAGTCTGGGCAAAATCTCTGCAGAGTAAATATACTTTCTAAGATAAATTGTGTCAGTAGTTCTGTGGGTTTAGTCTTTCAAATTTAAACTGCAAACACTTTACACGTATGAGAAATAGACTACAGCCACACACCTCCATCATAATCTGCCCGTGTATACAACAGCCTGCTTGGTCACTTCAATATTAACTTGCCCACCCCTGCTTTCCCTGCTGCCACTGTGTGTGCTCTGTCCCTGCAAAAATCTCAGGGGCACACAA
>WEKY01052755.1:57616-101799 GCA_013390045.1 Picathartes gymnocephalus | reverse complement strand
TGGCCTTAAGAATAATAGATGCCTAGATCATTAATTGTTTTTATTTTATGCCTCTGTTCTTTTAAAATCAAAATTTCTTGTTCCTTTTATAGGCTGCCATATATTTTGTTTCTGTGTACTAGGAAACAACTTTAGCATCAAGGATTGATTTTTAGTAACATAAAATAATGTATTCTGTGTCTATTATAGTTTGTAACAAAATTTTATATGTCATTTTTATCCCTGAAATGTATTATTTCTTTTTGATGGGTCCCAATTTCAGAAAGTGGTATATTCAGATAGGATTGATTGATTGTTTAGAAATATTCAAAATGCTTTCTGCTTTTTAGCTATAATTCTGGAGCTAGCCTTGGAAATGGCATGTGTAGTCCTGTAATGACATACCTTCCCTTGCCCTTTAAAAATGAAAATTATAAGAAGACAAATCCTTTCCTCAGGCACATACAGTTTTATCCCAAAAGCACAAAAGTAAATACCATTCTTTTGTCCTAAGCCCACATTGCAGGATAATTTAAAAAAAATCCTAAATGCTGTATTTGATAGTGATATATTGCTTAATGGCTACTTTTCTTGTTCTGATAGAAGAAGCAGACTAAATAGCTTTCTTAATGCTGTGAAGTTTCTCTTTTAATTAAAAGAAACACCAGCACCATACTAAGCAGTAGTTATGCTCGGTAAATGTCAAACCAAACACAACTTTTTGAAATAAGTCTAAATGCAACTTCCTTTGTCCTACATTTCATATCTAAAGTACATGTTACGCTGTTAATTTGCCATTTGAAGGGGGCACAGTTGCACCACATACATATATGTGCTTCAGCAGTAGATTCTGAAGCTGGATGCATCTGCTGCATTATTCTTGGTTTACACATGTAAAACTTTGACTAAATCAAAGAATGACCTTTTCCAGCAAAGGGCTCAGACACCTAATGTGGGAATTGGGGCAGAGTTTGAGAATTTGATCCCACAGTTGCAACCCTCTGTTTATCTGTAGCGTTAATCTAAGGAGGTATAAGATACACAAATGCTGTTCCACCATGTCTTTTATCCAACAACTGTTCAGGTGTAAAAGATTCACAGAGACTGGGACATCGAAGGAGTCTGGTAGATCTGACAGCTGCAAAGTGCGTTTATATGGCAGCCTGAGGTCTCCTTGGGGCAGGGACATAGGACTGGTTGGTCTCAAAAGCTCTCTCCAAACTAAAGGACTCTGTGTTTCTGGGTGATTTCACTATTGAAGGCAGAGCAATGGTCCTGTGATAATCATTTTTTAAAAATTATTAGAATCAAAATCAAGAGGAATATACACATAAGTAATTTCCATACCCACTCCCCTTTACTATCAGTATTGTAAAATTCCCTTTTAATGCCACTGTCCTGCCTCTGCTTCAGTTGGTCATTGGAAAAGTGGTGTTAACTCAGCGTTGTGAAGGGCAAAGAGTTGCCATCCGCAGTCTCCAGTAACAGATGGAGGCCTTTAAAAGCCAGTTTGCTCTGGGCATTAAACATGCCTGGGCTGCAACATTTGATTCTTTCTCTTTTGGAGAGAGTAAATGTGTCAGACTGGAATATAACAGGCTTTGGTCTTCCATGGCTATGAAGAAGTACAAAATCTGTCCACTGCTGCTAATAACTGACTATAAAGATATATTTTAAAAGATGCCTGCCTGCAGCTATAAATATAAGCAAGCATTTTAGAGGCCTTTATATATGAAAAGAACTGTTCACAAATAAAAATCTTTGCCATCAGAAAATGATGTCTTCAAAATGGCTTCATAGAATCATAGAAGATTATGTGAAAGATAACAAAGGCATCACATTTAAATATTCTTCACTTTGATGCTTTCTTTACAGCTTTTGATGATCATCCTTTAAGGTTTTTCAGATCCTAATCTTCTGAGAGAGATTCGAGATGAAGAGATACTTGAAAAGGCAATTTTATTTCTTCTGTGTGTGTCACGTTGTCTGTAGCTTCAGTTTCTCTCCAGAGTGTACGTAAGGTCAGATCCTGACCTGCTATTCAAATAGTTTGTGGACTCTGGGCTCTAACTGTGCCCCTGAGATTTAAGATGTACACCATATTATTTTGCCATTCTTTTGCTACTTTGGAATATATATTTCATGAGATATTTTTGTATGTGTTAAATATAATCAAGTTTCTTGTTACGTTTTTCCATCAGTCTGGCAATATTTTCTGATGAGGAAACCTTGCTGATCATTCCACATGCCACAGTAAATAAGGCTATGCAAAAAGTGGACTACATTCAGTAAGTGGAAGTTGCTGTTATAGAATGGTTCTGGTACCGCACAGGAAGGAAGCTGAGTATATCAAATGGCAGAATGTGCCTTTTTCTTAAACAAAGCCTTACTAATATACTTATCAGTGTGTTTCAAAATATTTTCCTTGCATAATATGCACTGATGTCTTATCCACACAGGTACTAAAACTGCAGCAGAGAAATTTTAAGACGAGGTGGCAAAGTAGGATTTCAGTGTTTTCTGTGTTTAGCTGGACTGCTTCCATGATAGGGCATGTTTTACAAAGAGGAAGAATTCTTTCAGAAGAACTCTCCAGTTTCTTTACATCTGATTTTACTACATTATCAAATATGGATACAGAAGATTATGAAGAATATGCTATTGGACAATGCAAAATCATTCAGTAAGCATTTTCCTTCTTAGGTTTTGTTCATCCACAGCAGCCTAAAGGCTTATTAATACTGAACCAAAAATGTTATTTTTCTGTTCCCATGGGCTGTCTTTTGTAGTGGCCAGAATTGTGACTGTGGGGTGAAAGCCACTTAGATGTTCCACGCGTTTTCCAGTAAGAGGGTCATTAATGATATATGGCCTTTTGTGATGGCTGATGGAACTAAGGCTCAACCAGTCGCTTGTCTCTTACCTGTTCACAAGTAATGAGCAGGCTGTGATAGAATTTAGGTGGTAGCATGGAGCTATGAGGAAAGGAGAATCTGTCTCCAATCTGAATTGAGTACAAAGGTGCTTTTCCTCCTTCCTATTTTCATTCCACCCTCTCCCATGCATGCCTGAGTATGGAGTAATCACAGATCTTATCCTTATGCTCTTCTTTGGAAGCATGACATCCTCTTTTTCAGCTACCTACAACTGATGATATTTTCCTAGTCTGACAACTGCTGTGTTTGTTTTTTATTAGGCAAACCAGTTGCCTTCCATGTGTTCAGCCAAACTTGTGTTCTTGATTCCCTTCAAGACAAAATTTTGGGTTACTACTGGGGGCATGGAAATGTGACCAGAGGAGGCACATCTGGCTTTAACTTACCATAAGCTCACAGAAGAGTCATGTGAGTTTTTCTCAAGGATACAAAGAGCATTGAAATTGCTTGATTCACAGGGTTAAAAGATTCCAGAGTAAAATGTTCTTAATTGTTTTTGGAAAGGGGAAATTGAACTTCAAAATGTTCAAAAACCCCAAGCCTTTTAAGTGAGTCTAAATCACTGGGGAGCTTTACAAAATAATTTCACTGTAACTTGAATTTTAATTGCCTGCCCCTTCCTTTTGCTGTCATGGTATTTTCATCCTCTTTGTTTTCCTGAAAGAGAGTGTTGTTATTGCTGTTGATTTTAAGAAATCCACTAGAATTTTTCCTGCAGCACTGCAAAATTACAGGGAGGGATATGTTTTAGTATTCTGTGTTATTAATATTTTTTTATATCTCTGTAATTAAAAAAAATGAAGTTTTAATGACTGTTCTCCTCTAAACCCTGGACTTTGGCATTTCTAGCCTAAGAAGCTGAGGATAGTCAATGCCAGGTGCAGCCAGAATATTGCTGCAGCTTCACAACATATCATTTTTTTTAACATTATTCAAATTAGTCTCTGCACTCATAATTCTGTTGTTTCCTTTATTGCTGTTGTAAAGCAAATGGTTCTTTTATACAAATGTTATCTCCTGGCTATTAATCCAGCAGTTATTTTGGATTGTGGCACTCCTGTTAAATTTAGGAATGTAAAACCTCATAAATATTTAAAAGTTTCAGACTGACGTGGGAAGAAATTGTTTTTGACTTGCTTTGTTAATATCCTGTTGTTCAATTTGTAATAGATTTGGAATATATTGTTATTTCTCCACTGGTTGACAAATGGAAAAACAATTTTACTTGAGCAACTGCTTCAAGTCTTCTACCTTGAATTGCAGCAGGCTGGTAAAAGTGTTGGTTTCCAGTAAAAAATAGCATGGAAAATATCTGCTTCTCTTTAAGAGGCCAAAAACTCTGAAACTGTTAATCAGAGCCCACTTCAAAGTTAATGAAAAGGCAGAAGTAGGTTTTTAAAAATTGTTTTGATAAAACAAATTCAAGAAGGTCTAGTCACAATCAAGTGCTTCTCTTTCAGCTTGTTATTTAAGCTTTTCACCAAGGAACTAAGGAGTATGGTGTACAAATGTGTTTCTTCCCAAAAACGGATTATATCAAGAGTCTTATTTCTATCCAGTGAGGGTGTTTATAGACTAAATATTACTGTGCATCTCCTGTATCCCCCAAGTCTTTGAAGAATAACTGAATTATTTAAAAAGTCATAATTTTTGTAAGATTGCTGAAGGTCTTGACAGCACAGTTTCTGGGCCAGGATTCCTGCTTCACACATAACTATATTTCCTTCCTTCCTTCCTTCCTTCCTTCCTTCCTTCCTTCCTTCCTTCCTTCCTTCCTTCCTTCCTTCCGCGCCTTCCTTCCTTCCTTCCTTCCATCCTTCCTTTCTTCCTTCCTTCCTTCCTTCCGCGCCTTCCTTCCTTCCGCGCCTTCCTTCCTTCCGCGCCTTCCTTCTGCGCCTTCCTTCCTTCCGCACCTTCCTTCCGCGCCTTCCTTCCTTCCTTCCTCCCTTCCTCCCTCCCTTCCTCCCTTCTTTTTCTTTCTTTCTTTCTTTCTTTCTTTCTTTCTTTCTTTCTTTCTTTCTTTCTCTTGGAAGTACAGACATAGTTTTTCAGATCTTAAAGGGTCCTAAGGTGCAACTCCTGTTGGGATCATCTAGAAGTATTCCAAATATTTCAGTGATTACTCAAAAATAGATGCTGAATTGATTCAGCCTGGATAAGTATGTTAGCAGACAACTGAGTGCAGTTAACAGAACTTGCATCTCTGCCTGCAATGCTCCAGAGCTGTGTCCTGGGATGACATTTGACTTGATGGATTTGTTGTATTTCCTGCATCAGTTAAACTCCCTGCCATAGCACCATGACTTTGTGAGGTACTGGCGTGCTTTACTGGGTACTGAACCTAAAAGACTTTTCTTCTACCTAGCAAGTAAGTTAAAAGCACAATGTTAGTACTATTTTATGACAGGCTTACACCATCTTCTCTTATGTGGTATAGCTAAAGCAGCTTAATCTCTGCATAAAGTAATTGTTGAGGTGGCACTTTGTCTTCAGCCAAAAGAAGATTTTTACATGTCAGTAATTTGTAGTTAGAGTGCACTATTTCAAAACACAAGTTTTCAAAAAGGAAACCAAGAGGTAGTCACATAGAAGCTGTAACAGTGAAGGTGAACTTACATTACAGTTGCATGAACTAATTGGTATTTTATGCAAGTGCATAGCTGGATGTTCACACACCAGCTGAGTCCATGTGATTTTAACTAATTCAGCATTGTCAAGCTCATAGCCTGTGGGCTGGATCCAGGCCCTCTGAGAGGCTTCTACCTGACACATCACCTTCTGACCATGGGAGACAGGGGACAGATGCTCCTTCAGCGAATGCACCCCCTGCACCTGCCCTCCCTAGAGAGATGAGCAGCAAGTCTGAAGGGGTGTAAGGGAGGTGAAAGAAGCCTGGGAGGTTTGTCGGCACCTCTGCCTGGCTCACGCAGGTGCTGCCACTGAGCAAGCCACAGCACATCTGTGTGCTCAACTAAATACATCAACCAGTCCAGCACACATTCCTGTGTTTGTGTGTGCATGAGAAACTCATTCCTCTCTTACAGACTGAAGTCCCTGTTACATAGACAAAGCAAAATGTAAGGCTTTTGCTGTTGTTTTATTGACTTACTATATAATCAACATGTTGAAAATTCTTTTATTTTACTTTGGAGGGTACTTCTGCTAGGCATTTCTTGTATTCTTCCTCTTTTGTGTGTAGTGAACAGTGTAAAGCAAAGGGCACTTGTATGCCTTTGATTGTGAAGACATTTGGATGCAGAAATTCTGCAGAGCAGTATATTTACTTTGCATTTCTAAATGGTAGCAATTAAAACTCCCAGCTTCTGGCTATCCAGATGTTGATTGCATTACAGCATTGTAATTTGCATTGGAATATATTGTGTTACTGCAGTGGCTGTAAAGTGGTCAGCTTTCAGTCTAAATGCTGTATCTGGGCTCCAGTTGGGATGGTGAACATATTTCCTGCTCATACCAGGTTCTTCTTCTCACTGTTTCCACACTCTGTTAGCTTGACATGTTTGTGTTTCTCAGATGAAGACTTTTACTGTTCAGCATTTAAATCAAGGGGATGTATTGGCAGGTCAGAACTGATGTACGGTTTGTTTCTTGTAAGAGTGAAAAAAAGAAAAAAAGACAGAAGTTTTGAATCAGAAATTTCCCTTTGGCATTTTCAGGCAGCAAACATCCCTCTGGTGTCAGAGCTTGGCATTGATGATATCCATTTTGATGACTTCTCACTCGATGTGGATGCCATGATTACTGCAGCCCTGCGGATGTTCATGGAACTTGGAATGGTTCAGAAATTTAAAATTGACTACGAGGTAACCATCTGCACTGCAAATATCTGCTGCTTTTTTCTTGGCACTGCTCTGTCCATTTGTACACATTTCGTAGCCCTGCTACAAATCGTACTTCTAATTTCAGACGCTGTGTAGGTGGCTTTTGACAGTGCGGAAGAACTATCGAATGGTTTTGTATCACAACTGGAGGCATGCTTTCAACGTCTGCCAGCTGATGTTTGCCATGTTAACTGTGAGTATCCAGCTACACAGTCCCCTTAGTCCCCTGCCACATTGCCTAAACTGTCTAAATGTTTTCCAGCATTCCATTTCTTTTCTAGTTATTATGCTTCTCATTTCCAATAGCAAGGCAGACAGAACTTATTCAACTTAAGGCAGCACATATTTGGCAAAACCTTATAGTGTTTTAGTGACAGTGATATCATAGACACATTAAAGTGACTGAAAACAGATGGCAGTCTTGGAGTGCTCTTGTTATTACAGATCTCCATCTTATAAAATGTTTTTCTTTTGGAACTCTTTGATTTGACATTTATTTCAAACTCCTAATTGAGAAGTACAAAACCAAGGAAGATTAGAATCCCAAAGTATATATTATGTTGATATTTATTCTCTCCTTATCCAGCTTCATCTAAATAGTTTTAGAAGGTACTGCCTCAAAACATTTGAAAATTATCTTCCAGCATAGTGATCTAAGCGAACCTCGAGTCTCCACTGGACACTATTAACACTTAGGGGTTTTATTAGCTTGTATCTCCAGCAGTACCTGTAGCTCCTTTCAGCATACAAGGAAATTCGGCTGGAAGTACCACTCCTGGCATACTAGAACAAGTATACTGCTCTCTCTCCCTACTCCACAGCAACCTCACTGTGTGAAATAACCCATGTTTGGCTAGTTAATTCTTGTAAATGTACCAATAAAAGTCTTAGTGGTCCTGGATGCCAGAACTTTGTGTGTTGGGCAAGAAAAAAGGAGTCTGACTTTCCCTAGCAGGTAGATGTTGTTCTAGTTCTTGGTCCACCCCAGCAGGTTGGGTGTGTTCCTGTGAGCGTTGATGGAGGCGTAGGGAAGCTGTACCATACACCGTAAGACAAAGGAAAGGGAGACTTTCAAGGATAGAACAGACACCTCTTCCTCTGGGTGTGCAGCTGCTCAGCTGTGCAGAATTAACTTGTTTCAGCAGGCACGTACTCATTCTCTCTAGGGAAATTTGGTGGTAATGCCTGGGTGTTGGTAGTTTTTAAGGTAGCTTTTTTTATAAACTTGACATGCTTTTTTTAATCAGCGTTGGAAAAAGGAAAAGCATTTTATTCTGGTGAGTCTGGGCAAAGGCGGGCAGCGGCGCTGGGTGTGAATTACAGCAATTTCTGCCAGGGGCTGCCGGGGCAGGGAGACCCCAGCCCCAGCGGTGACACCCCTAGGTGGAGCTCCGAGGCCGGGCTTGCGGCACGCTGCTCTGTCGGAGGGACCAGGCACCTCCACCCCGGCTAGCGGTGCCCGCACTGGGGACAGCAGGGAGGAGGCAGGGCCCTGCGGCTCCAGCAACCACCAGCCTCCTGCCCGGCCTCCTCCGACAGATGCTCTGACCGTGGTTCTCACAGCGTAACTTCAAAACCCTTTTACAGTCAGCACAGGGATGCAACTGTCTGTGAGATGCGATCCGGCGTTTTTAAGCCAAGTTAATTTCCTTGCCCACGCTCCTGGTAATAAACAGAATGAGCAATTCCATGTGCAGGGTTGGATGTGAGCGGCCACAGCACGGGAATCGCCACACACCCCACCCCGCTTTGCTCTGGCTCTGGCTGAGAACAGAGTAATTCAGGTGTGTGACCCGTTTGGTCTGCCCTCCCTTCCAGAGACTGGAAGATTCATTTTGTGCAAAAACAAGACACAAAAGAGAGACTTGAGATTAGTAATAATACAAGGCTTGCTCCTGCTGCATTTGTCTTGGGGATATCACCCAAGTTACTGTGTGCCTTCTTTCTTCTCTGGTCAAAAGGGGAAAATTCTTTGACAGGGCTTATCAGAGCCTTTCTCTGCTGATCAAGAAGGCACTGCTTTGTGCAGTTATTGCACCTTATTTCTGATTTCTCCGTGATAGCCAGCAATATAGACTGCCCCACAAATATAAACCAGTAATTCTATTTTAGGGCATTTCCAGGTAGGATTCACCATAGCACAGTGATGTCTTACCTGTAATGCAGTAGCCTCTAAGGGCCCCACCATCCTCCCACTGAATGCACAAGAAAAATTCAGCTGTGTTGAACAAGCCAAACAACAGAAATTCAACAAAGAGTAAACCAGTTGTTTCACTCCCGGAAAAGTCAGCCTTTTGCATATCCAAAGCACGTTCCTGTATATCTAAGTATGTATTTTCTCTCTCCTGAACAATCATAAGCCCAGTTCTGCAAGCCATAGCTCTGTATTTCAGATGCCCGAGTATTCTAAAGACAAGCACTGCAGCAAGGCTGCTCCTGCAAGTTAAGGGAGTACATGAGAGTAAAGTGCAGGATCAAGCCCAGACTTCATTATCAGTGCCTTTGCCAACACTGTTCACATTGATACTTATTTCAAAGGGCAAAAATGAACAAGTAAGCAATACCAAATTAAAATCCCATCTGGTGTGCTAATAACAAAACATATAGATGTGGGGCAAGGTATAATGAATGCAATTCATTTCCTCACATGAAAGAATGACCTCCATAACTCACGGGAGACTCTGCCACTCATGAGTTATGGGTCATTCCTTTTCTGGTGAAAATAAATTTTACTGCACCGCCATCTATAGCCATGTAATTTTTTTCTCTTGTAAATTCAGAAAATGGGGAAATGTAATCCTCTGTTTACTTGCATTGTGTTCAAAGAAGATATCCTCTTACTGTAGTATTGTTTTAAATGAAATGTTTTTTACTTCGTGACACATGCTATATTTCTTTCATATATTCAGTGATGAGACTTTTCATTTAATAAAATGTGGCATTTATTTTTGAGATAGTGCTACTGTTAATAAATTCCTTAATCGGTTTCCCTGCATTTGCAATACAGGTTAAATCCTTGAATTTAATCAAAGCTTGGGTTACACTAAAGAATATTTATTACAACATCCATTTTATATTATAAACTTCTCTTTTAAGTTGTTTTAACTTAGCCATGAATATTTGCTCTAGACTGAAACTTGACACATTGTGTGTTGTCAATTACAAACTATTTTCAATCCCTTTTTATAAACAGACCTTTATTATTATTATTTGTTATACAAGAGCTATGTTTAAAAAGATAAAAAGACAAATACTATTTTTAGGGGATTTTTGCTACTTGGGTAGATGTTACTGAAACTAAAAAAAGTAGCAATGCTTCTAGAAATCAGGTGAATCTCTTTCCTAATATTCAAGTTATTCTGTACACTGATGGATTCTATACAAAATTAATCTTTTTTTTCCTCATACTTGATCATTTTTTCTGCTGTGTAAACTTTAAACAATTACAAAGCTTTTGTAGCAAGTCTTGCACTTCCTCCATTCCCACTGAAGTGCATTCCTGAGCACCTGGGGGAGCTTGGCTCCCTGTACTGCCTAAGTATTAACTGTGGCCACATTTCAGACTGTCTAAACAGAGGATACTTAGATTTGAATGTGCATTTCGTTAAGTAGAATTTGTGGTCTTTGGGGTGAATAGCAGAGCTTTCACACAGTATTGCAGCAATTGACTGACATTTCTGAGAGGAGTGTAAGTTCCTACTAAGGAAGAGCAACAAGTTTCACTGTATCACTTAAAGCCTCTTCTTGCCAGTGGGTGAAATTATGCCCCTTTGAAACTCAATGACCTTTGGGAATACTTATGTGGTGTTAGTGTTCAGCCTCGGTTTGGTCCTCCAGTACAAATGTATTTTGTATTTCTTGTATATAATTTCCTTTCATGCCAGCTACATCATGTAGCTAATTGAGGAGTGTCACTGGAGACTGGCACTGTGAAAAGATAAAGGTTACGATTTCCCAGCTCAGCCAGTGGTTTTTGCAGGCATGATTCCCTTCTGTTTCTGAAGAACCAGGTTGTTTCTGCCAGGGATAAGAGGCACAGCACCGATGAGGTGGTGTCCCACAGAGGCTCTAGCACCTCCTCCAGACAGGATCTGTTCAGGATGGTTGAGGTTAGCAATAACAATGTGTGTTCCTTCTCTGACATGTGCCAGTTCAGGCAGGAAGACTGCTATGACAAGTAGCTATGAGGAGAAGCACAGGGGTAAAAATTGTTCCTAGGATTAACTCCCCCATTCACACAGTCAGTCATGTCTGAACTGCTTGTAGGGAATTTCATTGCATCTGTTTTCAAATGTCTCTCCCAAATTCAAGTGGGTATATGCAGCAGAAATACACCATTTGAGACATTTCCTCTTTTAATCATACCACTTCATTTCACTGACCCAGATTTTAAAAAATCTCCTAATAACTCATAACAGTTCCAGAGAGTATATTTTATCTGGGTTCTTTTAAAGGTCTTCTGATTTAACACATCAGCTGTCTCTGACAGTAGGGATTGACTAAGATCGTCATCTCAGGATTGAAGAAATCTTTCTAAGTACTTCTCCAAACAATAATTTCAAAAAGGAATCAGTTTAGTTTTGTTTTTTTATTTTTCTGATAGAAAAATCCAGTTCCTGTCTCAGTTTGCAGTTACTGGTATTTGTTTTCAACTCTTTTTGCCTTTAGTGCCTTCTGGGTAGCAGAGAAATGGCATGCTGGAAATGCAACAAAGAGATAATAACAGACCACTCCAAGGACATTATCTATTCTGCTAACCATCTGACATACAGCAGGGAATAGGATATGACAATAAAGCATTTATCTTCTCCTTACTAAAACATTCATGGTATCAAAACAAAGTTGACTGTTGCTCAATGGACTAACATTACTTATCCCTTTTGCTACTGATAGTTACAGCTGCTATTTTTTTTCTGCTCTCAGACTGCAGGATTTCAGGAGATTCTAACTGAAATTGAAATTTTAGCTTTGATTGTGGGATGCTTATGTCACGACCTTGACCACAGGGGAACCAACAATGCCTTCCAAGCCAAGTAAGCTTTCTAATTCTTACTATTTTAATTTGGTTTTCTTCCACAGGAGAGCAAAAGGTGACCAGGATAAAGAATGAAGCATTAATTTCAAGCCTTCTAGGCCAAGGCCAAGTAGTCTTATTCCTGTGGGCAGTGAGGGACTATCCATCTTTATCATTCTCTGTTCCTTTAAGTAATTGCTGGCTTTTCCTTTGTAGCTGGCTGTTGAACTGACACCACATATTGAAATGTGGTGCCAAAACTTGATTTTCTTTTCAGGCTCAGCTATTATTGATTCTGGTTTTCAACCCAGGAAGCACCTAAATTTTCTGCCTGTGTTGTTCTTGCTGACTGAGGTGCATGACATTAAGCAAAACTTTGTTCTGCTATTGCAAAGAAAAGAAAATAAATGAAACTGAAATAATGCTTTCACAAAACCATGCTGCTGCCCTTGGGCACAGGGAAGTAGAAGTAGGTTTGTGGAAGCTTTAAGGCTGGTACTTCTTACTGTATAGGTAAAGGAACTCCTTAGACCACGGTCAAATTAATTTCAAAATCTGTGTTCCCTGAGAATAGGAGGGACAACAGAAAATGTCCCCAGCAACATCCTGGCCAAGCTGTAAAATAAAACTGTCAGACACAGAGATTCCTTCAAATCCCTTGTTGTTTTCTTCACTCCCCAGTTCCTCTACAGTCAGAATATAAGCCCCCAAGGCTTATATTCCTGTCCTGCAGATCCCAGTGTGCATTTGCAGCTGTTTCTGTTCTGCCTTACTGCTAATCCTCCAGTGTGATGGGGGAGCGGTCAAATGGTTGTCCAGAGATATTTGAAAGGCAGAGTGATGCTGTATTCACCTATTTTGTCCTACCTTTTGCAGAAGTACTCTGCTGCAGTGTGTGTATGCACGGGCTGCTGCATTTCTGGGGGCAAGTTGCCTCAGTGACCATCACTCAAACTGATGTTTCTGATGTTCACTAAGCTGCCATTTCCTGAGGTATTGGTGTTGCCATACAATCTCAATGAAACAATGACACTGTCTGGATCTTCAATCACCATAGCAGGGAAAATCAATTGCAGTGCTCAAAAGACAGAGCTCATGGTGCAAAGGTTACCAAGCACTGCTAGATGCCTTTTTGCAGCTGAGTGTTGAAGAGAATCAAAATAGACGAGACAAATGGGAAGGAAGCTCAGCTGATTGATGTTTATGCTCCTAATTTACAAAAATGAGACCTAAGATTTACATCCTGGCCATTTTAGGCTCTGATTAAGTTAACCATTTCTCTGCTGTACCATTACACAAGAGTCTCTTTCTGCAGAGGGATGGATGAGTTAAAGGTACAGGGTTCAGCATTAGACTGCTATCACTCATACTTGTTGTTTGACAACAGAGTACAGAGAGGAGGCTACCATTTTATGACTCCATAAAGAAACTGCTGAAGACATTTAATGAAAGACAAACATTACCACACATGTATAAAACATCCCTGAAAACAGAAGCTGTAGTTTTCGTAACACTAACTATGATTTATTCCTCTAACCTGACATAAATTTAAGAATCACATTTTCCTATTTTATCTTCAGTGTCCAATATTGCTATTCTGTATGATGAAAGTTCAAGAGGTATATGATGGAGGCAATATTACAGTTGTCTCAAATGGCTCTGTTATATATGTCAACATAACATTCTCTAGGGATGATGTTTCCTGGACATCCTTTTCTCTCATATAGCTGCTTCTGATAATTAAGTATCAGTATGGTGCAGTTTTATTGTACATGCTCCTAGGAGACTCCTTCTGTCTCTAGCATAATCTCTTGTTCTCATTTCTTTGGAAAGAAAACCCATCTTGTCACTTTAAGCTGGGTCCCAGAAGAGAAGTACTTTGCCTGAAGTACTTTGGTAGTTGGTGAATAGTGACCATTCTGGCAATCCAGTCCCATTCTCTGCACTTCCCAGCAATTTGCAATTTTATAATATTATTCCGTGTATTTTTGTCCTTTAAACTTAAAAAACCCACCTGCTCTCTGCATTTTGAATCTGATTTTGATTTAGACAATAATGTGATGAGAAAACACATTGTAGAGATATGCTGAGATTTACTTTTATATTCACTGCTCTCACTTGAGGTTTTTTGTTTACCTTAGTATTTGCAGTTGGGTTTTTTGTTGTTGTGTTTTGGAGTTTTATTTTAAGAATTTGTAGTTGCCCATTGTAAGCCCTCACGTTTATGTCTATTAAGAATTAAAAATAAAAGGTAGCATGGGAACAGCTGATCCCACCTCAAGGACGTTACTGTGTGTCTTATTGCACTGTGTGTCTGTGCTGTTGCTGAGGCACTTTGAAAGTTGCATTACAAAATTTCTTGTAATTCCAGAAAAATCTTTAGTCAGCTGACAATATTTAACAAAGTCTGGAACATAAATGCTTTGTATCTGGATTTAAATTAGCATTTTGATCTCATCAACTGTCTTAAGTGAGGTTGCTGAAGTGGAGGTGGAGAGTGTGGCTGCATGCTTTTGTCACTAAATTGTCTCTGAAACCTGCTTTGTAAGCAGATGAGCAGGATTTGTTGACTTCCCATGTTCTGTTTCAGGAGTGGATCAGCTTTAGCTCAGCTCTATGGCACCTCTGCTACCTTGGAGCACCACCATTTCAATCACGCTGTCATGATTCTCCAAAGTGAGGTACAAAAGCATTACTTTTAATCTCACTGTGAGCTGCTGGGCACTTTCAGCTGGAGAAAGGAAATATCACGTACAGTACCTTTTTAATGCCCTCTCCTTGAGGAATTATTTATCGGTTACCACAAAGGTCACAACTTGCACAAAATTAAACAACTACAAATGCTGATCATAGAGCCCAGAGATTATATTTGTCTCAATCAGTGAGGGGCAAGGAGAATACATCCTAATCATATTGTCGGCTTTTCTCAGTCTTCTGACATATATCCTGCTCAGTGGTTTATAGGTAGCTGAAACAGGTGCTTTCCTTTCCCCACAGGTGTCATATTCAGAGTATCAGAGCCATCCTTTACTGCACCAATTTAATTTCTTTGGCAGCCTTTTTGTCATCAGTATTTTTATGATTTTTTCATAATTTAATACACTATTTTTAAAAAATTAAAATTAAAAATATCATGCTGTTCAAGGTACATTAATTGCTTTGCAGATACCTATGAAGACATAGCTCTTGCCTAGAATATCTTGCATGTAACACTATACAGTATATACTACACCATGTATTTAATAACTGAGAAAAGTGGAAGAATGGATGTGGACTCCTTTCAAAAGGATGGGTGCATTTTCTTAATTTACACAGACTGGTTGCTACAAAATGCATTCAGTATATATAAAACCAAAATTGCTGTTCATGCAGCACAATTGGAGACCACAGCCTGATCTGCATTAACTTCTGAAGAGATCTGGAATGTCTCATGATCACAGACAAACGGGGACAGGGCGATGGGTTTACCTCTGTGTACATTGCCAGGGAGATTTGTCACGGAACTGCACCTTTAGTGTTCAATTTCTTGATGTTATATTTAAAAAGTAAACACAGGAAAGGAGAGGACCAGCATGAGATTTAAACAACTCAATCTGTTCAGCCTAGGCCAGCTTATCTAAATGGTGGTACTAGGAATTAAGTGGCTCCTTATACTGCCAGGGCAAGGCATACGAAATACCAGCATTTGAATGAAACAGATCAGTTCAGAATAGGAAAAAAGGAAAGGGGTTTGGGTTGAGGGTTTTTTGTTGTTGTTTTTTCCCTAAACTAGTGACACTGTTCAGCCACTGGAAGAAGCTTTTCTGAAAAACAGTGAGTTCTCTAGTTTCTGAAATCATTATAATTGAATGTCTCAGGTCCAAGATATGGAAAATTCTGTAAAAGTTCATGTCAGTCTAGATGCTTTTCTTTATCTTTTCCAGCTTTAAAATCAAGAACTTTATGAAAAAAAAGAACTTATTTGGACTCTACTCCATCTTTCAGAGATGTAAAATATTATTTGGAATGCAAATCCTCACCTTTGATCATTCAGACAGCTTCTTCTCCAGGTCCTCATCTCTAAACTAGAAAATGAATCCTATGGAATTTTTATCCAACACATACAGTTTGCTAATGGAATACAACACTGCTTAGTTTGGAATAAATGCCAATTTGGAACCTCCAATCTACTTAAAGATACACCTTCTGTTACCAGCTGAGTTGATCTCTCTAAAATAAGCTTAAATATTCTAGTCTGTCTTTGCTGTCTAGTTGGAAACATAATGCGTTGTATCATGTATTCAGATTTTTAGTATGTTGAACCATGTGGGCTTCATAGTGACATGGTTTCATACACCATGAAATAGTTTGGAAAGGCAGTAGACCTTACAGAATAACAAACAACTTGGTAAATTAGCCCTGTTGCAAGAACTCCTATTTTCTTCTGAGCACCTTGGTTTTAATTTTTTTTTTCATAAATAAGCTTTAGATTCACAAAGCCTTCTCAAAATTTAGCTAAAAAGAAATAATTTGAGGCATGGCGAATTTTTTTTTTAGTCCAAAAATTAGCTCCTCATTTAAAAAATGCCACCTCTACCTCCCCAGACCGTATCTCTCCTATATCTTATATATGTCATCATACCATCATGATTGTAGTAACCCTGTTGCTGCAAAATTCTTGGTTTTGAGGGCATTTTAATCCCCGTAAGCAGTAGATGGCAGTGCATACTGAATATGGGCACTACAGAACTAAATATCACCAAAATAAGACTCTGTTTAGAAAGAACTTCAATATTTATATAGATGATCTGGAAAAAAAAGACCTGTAATGCTTTTATGTATGTTATGTGACTATTGTCACAAAGATCACTTCTTAAGCTTACATTTTGAGTTTTTCATTAATTTTGTTTCTTTCATCTTATTTTCTGGAGAATTTCACAGAGGAATTATATGGTCTCTGTCCCTCTTGTTTTCAGAAATTCAGTCACAAAAGAACCTTCCCCCTCTCAAATAGCAACATCAAATAATTAATTTCCTTTCATTTTGGCTATTGAGCATCTTTCAAATTCTAAATACACAATCCCTTAAAAAGCAGCCAGTTGGGTCCACAAAGGGTGTTTAAACTGCATATAAAGTTGTGGCTCTTTAGCCTACATAGGCAATGGCTGTATACACTGTAGGGCAAGACAGTAACGGGCAGAGTGAGCAAATGGGATGTTTTGAATGAAAAACTGATTTAGTGTCTTTGCTCTAACAGTAGTTTGTGTGCATGCAAGCAGCAGCACAGATAAATCTATTAGGATCACTACTCAAAAGCTCCAATACACAGCTCCCCAAAACATTTAATAAGATGGGAGATTGAGATGTATCCATACTTTTCCCCATAAACTGAGTCTGTGCAGGGTCAGAGCAGAGAGTAAATCTTTACTTGACAGGCTATAATTTCAGCAGAGTTTAGAAAAACATACCAGGTGCTTGATAACAATCATCAACTCTTCTACCTCTATGTAATCTCAGCAGTATTAACATAATTATTTTGTCATAGTTTTGCCATGAATCAGAAAAGGCTTGTGTTACAGGGAAACAGTAGACTAACAAGTTAGAAAACCTTTTAAAAACTTATATTGATTGTTAGCCCTTTACCTCTTTTATCTCTTTCATTATAGGGTCACAACATCTTTGCTAACTTGTCCTCTAAGGACTACAGTGACCTTATGCAGCTTCTAAAGCAATCGATATTGGCAACAGACCTCACTCTGTATTTTGAGTAAGTATTGGCATTTCTTGTATTTGATGAATGAAAATTCAGAGAACTTACTCTAATGACCTATTAAATATCAATAAGGATATTTAACATGAGAGATTAGTGTTTAGCTATGGTTGAAGAGGTTTAGTCTAATACTTAGTATATTTTAGACTGATAGAAATATCTCAAGTGTCCAAGTAAGGTTTGCTTTAATGTGTAACATGTCTGTATCAACCACAGGCAAGCAAAATCCCAGGTTTATACTTCAAAGCAATCCCAGGAACCAGTTACAGCTCAGTCCCATTATTTTTCTGTCCCTTCTGTGATCATTTCTTCAGGCATATAGAAAATCAATGACATCTGAGAATTCTTTTCCACCATTTCAGCATTTCTAAACATGTATACTGAGAAATACTATATTTAGTTACAGACCCAGTTGTAGAGGTAACAAAGCAGACACTTCACTGCTTTGAAGACGAATTATGCCAATTCACATCACATGATGAGAATAGGTCTTAAAAATTTTAACTTTTTAACTCTTTCCTTGTTTGCAAATCAAATCTCAAAAGTGGATTTCAAGTTGGTGCTACTTCCTGTATTTCAAATATTATTAATTATTACCAAGCTTTTCCCAGCGAGGATGTGTGGGAGGATGCATGTAGTCAGAGGAGCCATGGTGTCACCATCACACTGCACTTCTAACATCTGGCATTAGCCTGCAGCTGACTTAGGGGCAGAAGTACTGGCAGATTTCAGTGCACTGCCTTCCCAGTCTTGACAATGAGTCATCCTTAGGAATTTTTGTTTGGTGTCCACTAGTATCCTATCCCATCCAGGGCTGGGCGTCATTTAGCAATGTTTTTCTTAGGGTGCTGTACCTGGATTCTGCCCCTCCTATGTGCAGGTGGATGATACCAAACCAAGTTTCAAGAAAACTTCAGGCAAAGTCATTATCCTGAAAATTTAAAATTATCTATATCAACATTGTATCTTTAACTGTTAATTGTAAAAATACTAATTGGGATGCTGCAATGTTTGCTTTTTCTGTTTCTCAGTATTTGGTTCCCATGCCGGGGGCTGTTTCTAAACAGTACTAGCAGTAGACACACTGACACTCTGTTTCCTGCAAGTCTATTCACAGAAAAGTATTCTTAGGAAAGGATTTAAGTAAGAAGTTTTATTATAAATAATTTCTAAACATTAGTCTATGACGAAATTTCTGCTTACTGACATGAATATCTTGAGTAGGGCAAATAAAGCCTTTTAAGAATACTCGTTTTTCAAGCTGTCTGTGAGAATTGTTCATTATCTGGGCAGTTGGTATGATGTGACCGTTTGCTAACAGCTTTAAGTGAAATGGGCCTAAGTGATGGGCTGAGGACAACTGCATGAGAGGTTCAATGAGGCAAAGGGCTGAGGGCTGCCCTTGGGTCACAACAGCCCCAGGCAGTGCCACAGGCTGGGGCAGAGTGTCTGGAAAGCTGCCCAGCAGCAGGAAGGGATCTAGGGGTGCTGGTCAGCAGTGGCTGAACATGAGCCAACAGGAAAGGCAGTGGCATCCTGGCCTGTACCAGCAATAGTGTGGTCAACAGGACCAGGGCAGGGATTGCCTCCCTGTACTTGGTGCTGGTGAGACTGCACCTTGAATCCTGTGTTTACTTCTGGGTCCCACAATGCATGGAAGACACTGAAGTGCTGCAGCATGTCCAGAAACTGGCGAGAGCTGGAGAAGGGTATGGAAAACATGTCCTAAGAGGAACAAGCAGTTGAGGGAGCTGAGGGCATTTAGTCTGGAGAACAGGAGGCTTTGGGGGGGCCTGATTATTCTCTACAACACTCTGAAAGGAGGTTGTAGTGAGATGAAGTCTGTACTTCTGCCATGTCTCAAGCACCAGGGGAAGTTTACCTTAGATATTAGAGAAAAAAAATTCACTGAAAGAGTGGTTAAACATTGGAAAAAGTTGTCCAGGGAGATGGTAGAGTCACTATCTCTGGAAGTAGTAAAGGGGTGTCTTGATACGGTACTTAGGGGGCATATGGTTTAGGGGTGATTATGGTGGTGCTGGGTTGAAGGTTGGACTTGCTGGCCTTGAAGGTCTCTTCCAACCTTGATTCTGTGAGATACAAGGACCATAGGTCCTCTTGTTTCAGCATAAATAATGCTGCAGAAATGTTTTGTGCTCTCAAGGAGGAGATAAGTGACAGGGACTGAGAGGGCAGCTGCCCTGGCACATGTGCTCCGCCTGGCCAAGATCCTGGAGCTCTGGAGGAGGCAGAGGGGGCTCATGGCAGTGCCTTGGGATAGACCTTGTTCAGACCCAGATGTGATGGAGCTCTCTTCCCTGCCTGCCTTAAGCTGAAAAACTATGTGGTCAGGTTGTTTTTCTAGTTTTAATACAGAGAAATAATGTCCAAAAGGGACATAACTGAATTTCAATATTATTTTTTCTTACTTGCATAATTGATTTTTTCACACTGTATGAATCAGAAGATTCATAAGTTATTTTTTCCGCTTGTGTTAACTACAATTCATTAATGAGGTGGTAGCTATGGTAGTTTATTTCCAAAAGTGCCTGAAAATCACTCTCTAGAAACATTGGTGCTTTACATTCCTTAAAGCCACCCTATGTAAACAGTTGCTTCTACACAAGTACCTAATTTGTTTTTTCAGTTTGCTACATCTTCAATATTTTTGTATAGAGGGGAATTCTCATATCAGTATTCTTAAAATGACTAAACCTAATGATCAGAAGCTCCAGGTGGCAAAACAGCAACAAAACTCCAGGCAGAGCAAGGGTTTATGACCTTTTCAAGGCATTACTTTCATACAAACAAACAGATGACTTTCACTGAAAGATCAGATGGAAAATATATTTGATTTTAGTTTATAATTCTAGATAATTATATTTGTAGATAATACAAGTAAAAGCATGGAACCAAAATTAAGTTTATGGAAATGCATTCAAATGATATCTTGAACCACTGGGCTGTAGAGCAAATGGATTTGTTATACATAGGAAAACAACCTCCCTTTAAGGCAAAATACAGCCAGAGTCAATGTTACTTAAAGACCCTGGAAATTTGTTATAATTTAGTTTGTTTCTGAAATTCTGTCATATTATATTTGCTTATTAATAGAAAACCTCATAATTTTGGATACAAAGAAACCAGAAACCAGTAGGAAACACTAAATTGTTTCATTATACATGGCTGCTTTCCGCCAGTTGAGTCCTTCCTACACTGAAACTTCTCTGTGGAGCTGGACTACTACTTCAGTATCCATTTAAATGGATTTCAAAGAAAACCCTTAAAGGTTTTAGCCTAACAAAAGGCCTTGAGACTCACATTTTCAGGTACTGTTGATGGATCTCTACATTTAAAATTTCAATATTTTAGGTTTCTGGGGTGTTATCTCCCTGAGCTTTCAGCTTTAAATATTCTTGCCTGGTTTTTTTTTGTTCTTGCCTGTTTTTTTTCCAGAAACATATGAATTGCTCAGAATATCCACTACTTCAAAATGAAATCTTTTATTTCTCAAAGTATAAGGGATTGGATATCATCATGCAGCCCTTCAATCTCCCTCTTCTGGCTGCTGTATGAAATCCATTATAGAAAGGCCCTATAGTAGGAGTGACTGGTCATATAACCATGACACGACCAGAATAATGCAACATGCCCCACATAATATTCTGTCCACTGATCAAAGGAGTCTTTCTGGAAGTGTGCATCTCCTTGTGTGCAAACATGTACTGGCTGCCATCAGACTGCACTGTCAATAATCACTGTTCAAAATTCCAGTCTAGTTGAAGTAAATGTAGAAAATACAAGACTTATGCAAATTCTCTCCCGTTGAGGAACCTAACTGCATTTCCTCTTGACAAAGAGCACAGTCTCTTATGAGATGGGGCACTGGACTGTCACTCAGGACGTAGGTATTTATTTGCTTTCCAGCTTTCACGCTCATATGTTGTGTCACTGGGGGCAAGTTGCTCCAAGTTTTTGTACCTCAACTTCTGCTATAGCTTGGGCAGGATCTGTTACATATTGTAGTCACATTGCAAGCAGTAAGAGCTGCTTGGAGTCTCATTGCCATAAGAGATTACAGACTATGATGTCAGAATTTTTACTCTTAAAGGCAACAATCAAGCATTAACATGTTCTGTCCATCTCACGTTTTGTCCCTGTTTGAGGACATGAGAAGACAAACCATGAGACCAAGCAGGGAAACCTATTTTCCAGTCAAAAGAACTATGAAGTCAAGACAGTGGCAGCTCCTGTGTGTCTCTGTTTCTTTCTGTGTGCTGGAAATAACAGGAATTTCACATCTCTGAAAAACCCTTCAGGATATAGAAGTAAAAACCATTTTGCAAGGGCAAGAAAGCAGAAGTGTCTGTGTATTTCTGGGGTGTTTCTATTGTCTGTCTGTCCACTGCTGTAGGTGAACATTTCATGCTTCCGTGGAAGACTGAACATTTCAGAGCCATTCATTTCCTTATCTGTGGAGACCATAAATCCAATATTGCTTTTACTAGGCAACTCTGACATTGATAACAGACATTTATAGAACATGTTCGGAAATTAGTATGTTTCGCTTAAATGGACTGTCAGTGTAACGGCCTTAACAATAATACATGAGGTGCAGTGATTCTGTATCACAGAGAGAACTCTGTTTCTGCTGCAGTGCTGCCCTGGAAGTGTCTTGTTTCCTTCTCTGACAATCTGGTTTTTTTGCAGGAGAAGGACTGAGTTTTTTGAACTTGTCAGTAAAGGTGATTATGATTGGAACATAAAAAACCACCGAGAAATATTTCGGTAAGCACTGGGTTTATTTGCTTTCTGGTTATTTCAAAGTGTAGGCATATTTGTTGAAGGAATTACAGGTATCGTGGACTGAAGGCTTAGAATAACAAGAGAAAGTATCTTGTTTTAAAAATATGATCCATGATATGAAATATATGGTATGATTTTTAAACATTAGCAAACAGCTGGCATTAATCAACATGACTTCACCTTTTCCATTCCTATTTCTCCTATACACTCTGTCATGTTTTCTTCCCTGTCTCCCAGCTTCACCAGTTCCTGTTCAGCCCTTCTGCTTTTTTTCCAGAAGGTATCAATATTCTGCCTCTCTACACAAAGATTTTTCCTCTTTCCCCAATTCCTCTTCCTCTCAGCTGTCTTTTTTCACTGGCCATGCACTTCTCTGCTCTTCCAGTCTGTACCTGGGAATTTTCATATACAGAGTACTCTTCCAGCCCTCAAGAATGCCCTGAGCATGCATCCTATTGAAAACCTCAGACATTGTGGGTGGTTTGAGTAGATCACACTTTGTAGACAATAAAATGTGTGTATTTGCATATGCATGCGTGATTATGTCTCATTTTATCTGAAATTTCATTAAAATTCTGTTATCTTTTGGTCTTTTGACAAAATATTGCCCATTTTCTATTTTCCGTACCATTTCACCCATTCTTAATTTTAGATTCAGGCAATATATTTAATGCTTCCTTTTCAGTGCCCTTGTTCTTCATTTAAACTTTCTTAGACTTTTATCTGCATCATGTACTGTACATAAACGCTTTCTACAGCTGAATGGTTTCTTTCTCCTAATGCATATAAAACATGGTTGTAGCTAGGTATTAAACTACAGTGGAACCATATAGCTCATAGTAAATCTTCAATTTTTATTGTAGATGAGGAGTAGAAACTGCTTAAACAGTGTCTGGGATGCCTCCTGTGATTATAGGCTCTCTTGCTACAGCAGTCACTTACAAATAGGCATATAAATTAATCCAGTTGCAGGTGTTATTATGTAATAATACCCTTACTTATATCATGTGAAGCACATGCTTTCTAATATATTATAGGTATTAATGTAAGTAGTGTTGGAAGTATTGCAAAATTAGCAGTTACTCGCTTGCAATATCATTTCTTTTCTAGTGTGCAATGCACAATACCAAAATTCATCATTTTATGACCTACAACACATTATGTTTCTGAGGCACAATTGTAA
Organism: Picathartes gymnocephalus; assembly: GCA_013390045.1. Taxonomy (NCBI): domain Eukaryota; kingdom Metazoa; phylum Chordata; class Aves; order Passeriformes; family Picathartidae; genus Picathartes; species Picathartes gymnocephalus. The sequence goes on along the minus strand of WEKY01052755.1, from coordinate 78,293 downwards.
TGTAAAAGCCACACTGACGGCTAAGATTTCAAACATGTCATTCTTTCCTGGAGGAAAAGAAGGTGCCAGGGCTGACATTTTATATACCTATTATTTATTTATGCATCCAGAGCAGAGTTGTTTAGAAATTCAACAAAGGTTGATTCAGCTTGTATTGTTCATTTCTGTTTTTCAGATCAATGCTAATGACAGCCTGTGACCTTGGAGCTGTGACCAAACCGTGGGAGATTTCAAGACAGGCAAGTCATGATTAATAGCAGGACTGGGAGGGGGCGGGACTGGTGGGACAATATTCCCAGGGCCCTGGCTTACAAGGGACCAAAACTGGAATCAATTTACAGCGGTATTAATGCTGTATAAAAAATAGCAGGGGACTTCTGCAAAAAATGGTTTATTGCGTAGTCTTTCCCTGTACACATGCTGGTGTGTACATCTGGCTTTACAACCTCTCCTCTTACTAACATTTTAAACCCATATCCAAAAATGGATGGATTAAACAAAAAAGGCATTTAGCCACATGTAGCTGCATTTACTTGTTTTATCCCAAAGTTTTATTTGGAGTGGCAGAATATTCCCTAAATCAAAAATACCAACAAATTTTCATTAGCATGAAATCTTCAGTATATATGATAAAAGACATGTGTTCATTGTCTTAAGAATGTTGCAAAACTGCAAGTGTAGTATAAGGCTTTCTTTAACATCCTGTAGTTAGAAACCAACAAATAAAAATTCAGGGTTCTGCTGCTGAGTAGATTCTTCAGAAATACATGTAAAAAATGGGTCCAGCATTGGCAAACAGGTAGAATATGAGAAAGGAACCTGTCCCAAAGCCCTTGTCCTTTTCCCCATGATTTTCCCTCTTCTCGACCTCCTTCTCTACCCAGAAACCATCCTTAATATTTCAAGTATCCATGCTAATCATTCTCTGTCCTTCACTGAGGCCTAGAACAAACCAGTAGAAGACAAACTGTGGCAGGTTTTGGAGGAATTGACAGCATCAAGAAGCAAATTGAAAATACACCAGTGCAGCTGGGTTTGGGTACACACTTGGAGGAAGTTTGGGTTAACAGCAAGTAATAGTTATTAAGATGGGAAAGAGAAAGCTAGGCCAGATAACTAGTATATGCAGGAGCATCCAGATTCCTTGGACAAGGAAGTAACAGGTGGAAAGGGATCTACAGAAGTTACATGCACATCAACTGAATAAAAAAAAAACACTTAAGAGGGGAGGGCTTAACCTCAGCGTTCAGTTTTGCCAGGTGAGCCTTTTTTGCCTTATCAGCAGACTGTGACAACAGTTGTTCTAAGGCTCTTGCTCTACTTGGCCAGAATATGGTCACCTCACATGGAAATCAGGAAAGCTGTTTCTATCCTGCACTGGGAAATTGAGTAACAAGATTTTTCAGTGCCACCTGGCCACTGCTGCAGTGTGCGCAAGCCCTCCTCATTTTTCCTCCTTAACCCAGTTAGCTTCTGCTTTTCATTGAGAGCCAAATGTCAGGTAGGGTCTGCTTTCCTAGTTGTGAATCTTTCTGCTAAGCTGCTGAATTTGTGTTGGAGTCTCTGGCAAACTGGGGCTTTTTATGCTTATCACTCTTGAGGTCTACTGGTGAAAAGTCCCTGCAGCTTAGGTATACAGGTTTACTTTATATTGAAAAATCCAGTCTGGGATTGCTTGAAACATTACCTGGTTGAGCAGAAGTGCTAATAAGTCTACAGAGGCAAAACAGGAAATAGTTGAACCTTAACTGTGCCACAAGAAAAAAAACCAAACATATTTGAAACAAAGGGAATAAAGACCACATGTAAGATGGAAAAATTCAGGAAGAGAAGATTGAAACAAATAAGAGAGAAAGGGTCATAAGGAGAACAGGATCAGAATAGCACTGAGGGACAGGGATGATACTACGTCTTGATTATTTATATACAATACACTTAGGAAACCCTTAATTGCTGCTAAGTTGTTAAATTATTCCTTTATCTGGAATATTGATCCAGAATTTTATTAATGTGCTGGATTACATACATTATAAAGCTCCAAACTGCGATAGGCTGGCTTAAGATTTAAGAGTACTTTATAACATCACTTCAGCTACTTCCAGATTGTTCTGGTACTCCTTATTTCAACTACAACAAGCTTAATGTTTGTGAACATTACCTATGATGCAGTTGCTAGAGCAAGAAATTTTGAGATTTTATGAAGTACAGGTTCTCTGCTTAGTTTAACCTCTTGTGCCTTGGCATAATGAAATAATTTCCCATCTTAAAAACAATACACTGGCATGACAGGAGCTTTAGGATGTGAATGCCTCTTCAGTAGATTGGCTTCCAGTTTTTTTGCATCTCAAAATGTTGCATGTGCTTACCTTCAAAGTCTTGCACATGACAGGAGTACAGATCTGCTTACTGTCTGACTTCCTAAAATTCCTCTGGTTTCCATAACTAAATGTATTTTTAAGTCTTGTCTTCTAAAAAGCACAAACCTCTGCAGTGAATAGAACATCTTCATTCACAAAAGTCAGAAAGACACATTCTAATTTCCAACCTACTACTTCTTGGTTTTAAATCAAGATGATCATCACAACCTGAGTTCATACTGAGATACCCAGATCCTATAACAATGACAGTCACCAGGAAAAAAGTACAGCCTAATGGGGGAAAAAACACTTTATAAATTCACATTAGATTAAAGCAACAGAGTCTATTGGTTAATTAAGTTTCTTTGATAACCAAAGTTGTTATTATAGGGCAATAGCCTGTAAATAACCAGAGAGCTTTTGCATGTTTTACAAAGCATTTTTACAAACATAATAGTGGATGCCAACAAGAAGCTATAATTTTCTGTTTTGGTCTCAGCTCTTGAGTAAGTTTCTTATAACTGCATTGAGTGCTACCATGGCATTGCAATGTAATTCCCTAAGTCAATTCCCTATCAAAAAGGGATGAGTCCTTGTGCCTGTCAGTGACGACGGCTGTTTATACCCCCAGTATGCCCAGTCCCAAAAACTATATGAACACATGCCTGATGTCAGTCCTGTAAGTGACGTTGTTCATTTCCTTACAGTTAAGCACAGGCTGAAGTCCTGGTCTGAGCAAAAACTCATTATCCTAAAAATTATTTAACAAGAACTCTGATCTTTATCATGGTTTTTATTTTAGGCAGCTGAGTTGGTAACCAGTGAGTTCTTTGAACAAGGAGACAGAGAAAGATCTGAACTCAAACTCACCCCTTCAGTAAGTTTTTATCAGTTCTGAAATAGTTACTAACTTGAATAGCGTAAGAAAATATCATTGGGCTCATTCAAAAAAAATGAACTGTATTTTGTACATAAAGAGAAATCTTAGAATAAATAAAAGATCTGTTCAGTGGGGATATGCATTTATAACCATATATAAAAATTCTCCAGTCAACACAGTCACTTTTGCATTGAGCCCTTTTACCTGTTTTCTGTATCTGTTCCTAAGGTTATCCTCTCAGTGAATTTTCTAAGCAGCAGGTGTTGGGTTTAATACACAGAATTGAACTAAAAAATCGCAGCTGCCTATGGAAATCAAAATTGTTACATTTACTTTATGTTGCAGCTGTATATCTGTGTTATTTGAAATGCATTTCTATAAGACTACATGTGAATATACTACTGTGATTGAAGGGATAAATCGAAATATAAGCAGATGGGTATAAAGTGTCAAACAAGAAGTAGGAAAGTTTCATAAAGATTTTCACTGAACAATTAGAAGAGAAAGCCTTATCCAGATTAAATAACTCAAAATGTTGAACAGCCATTATCTGGAGGCAACAGGAGAAGGGTAACAGAAAGTATTCTAAAGAATTTAACTGGGAGGGAGAGAGCCAGCCCAGATGCATCACTGTTTTGCTGAGCTGGAAAACTCTATGTGAGAAAAGAGAAAATTCTACCCAAAGGTATCTACTTTGCATTCCTACAGGAGGTTACTTACCAGCTCCACTCCAGCTGTGGAGCATTTATTTTACACCACAGAATTACACAACACAAACACATTCAGCGTAAAGGTTTCAAAACAGAATTGAAAATAAACAGTTTATTTTTCATGCCAGGCAAAGCAGCAGGAAGACAGCTGCAAAGATTGATTATGGTTTACAAAGTGTCCTGGTTGTGAGAATTTGATCATAGCTGCAAAGTGCTGGACGATGTGCTTGTAAAATACTCCAGTGTAATTAAAGCATGACAGTTTTGTTTCCTTCTCAATTCAGGCCATTTTTGATCGGAACAGGAAACATGAACTACCCAGGTTGCAACTCGAGTGGATTGATAGCATCTGCATGCCATTGTATGAGGTAATTTTTACTTACTGCTCCTTTAGAGTCCAAAGATTGCTCTTGTCTCTTTAGGGAAAAAGAGTTAGCTTTCAGAGCAGGCTTGAAGGCTTTTGAACTCTTATCTTACTTTGACATTACCAAAAGTCTGAATTCCATGCAGAAATCCTCAGATTCCCTGAAGGTGGTAATGTCTGTAAACATAATTCCTCCCTAAGTCATAAAAGTTGATAGGGCAGTTATTTACTTCATTATGTTTGAGACAAACTGATTCTCATCATGGTGAGGTATGGAGTGCTGTACAGAGATGTGCCAGAGGGACAGACTCAGTAGGTGCTGTTAAACTTGTCCAAATCTGTGTGACCCAAAGGAAAGTTCAAGCCTGAGCCTTTGCACTTCCCTCTGGCACCTTCCCAGACTGCTAAGGTGCACTCTAGGCCAAGCCTTTTACATCAGTGACAAACAATTTGTGCTGTTTAACTCACAGTTTACTCTTTTAATGGTGCTTCTACACAGACTGCCTGTGTGCTTGGCACACAGTGTGTAAACACCCAAGTGCTCCTTTATGAAGGCTAGAGATAACCACAGAGTCATTAAGACTGGAAAAGACCTCTAAGATCACCGAGTCCAAACATTAATCTGACACTGCCAGGTCCACACTAAACCATATCCTTAAGCACCACATCTACAGGTTTTTTGAACACTTCCAGGGACAGTGATTCCACCACTTCCCTGGGCAGCCTGTTCAATGCTTGACCACCATTTCACTAAGAAATTTTCCTATCAGGACAATACTTCTGCTTTTTTGGATTAAACAGCTTTAGGATTTGACTGAAACCACACAGACTGCCTTATGCCACCACAGACTGACTGGCCACTGATATCTGAGAAAACAGGAGGATGTTCTCACTCAGCATCTTTGGGGATGCTGAGGGATGCTGGGGATGCTGCATCTTTGGGGAACTGCAACGAATTCTCCCTGTTCCAACCGCACCCTAAACTGCTTAAGACCTCAAAGCAATGATCAGGTCAGTGATGATACACAGCAATTCCAGCTCCCATGTTAACGTTAAAATTACTAACTTGTGCCTGAATGTAGCTTCCCTACACACAAATAAAAACGGATTGGCAGTTCCTTTCATTTTATAGACCAGACATATCACCAATATCATACAATAAGGACATAAGAAGGACAATGTTCCCCCTCCCCGGTGTAGCTTGTGGATCTGAGGCTGCCACCATGGCAATAATGAAAAGACTACCCAACAGCAATGGCAATTCCTGTTGTGTGACACAGAGAGTAGACACTTGCGTGAGCAGCAAGCCAGGCTGCTGCTTTGCCAAGAGATCCTGTCCCTTTCTAAGGTCAGTCTTTGTCCTGATGGAATAAATTACAGCTACTATTTTCAAACAATTAAGGCAAAGCAAGCATGGAAGAAGAATATTAATCTATATTGTTCAAAATACCAAGATCATTTTGGACAATATGGGGGCGGGATGGTGGACACTGATCTTGGACAGACACTTTTTAAAAATAATGTTCAATAAAATAACTCATGTTACACTAGAATGCATATTATACCAGAATTCATTATTTCTAATAGCATCTGTAATCCAAAAATGTACAGTAAAGCAGGAAGAGCTGATAATCAGCCCATCCTCTGCATGACGAAACTACATCTGAGCAGTAAAGCTCTGGTTAGTTAGCTCCATCTTAGCAGGAGATCTCTGGGGAATATATTCACATCTGATTTCCCTGCTTTCCACTGTGCTTGCATCATGCTGAGCAGCCATTAGCCTGCTGCTCAACAACTTAAGAAAGAGACACCATCAAACCTGGAAGTCATAGCAGCACCAGCCTTAGGGGTAAACAGAAAACTTGATGCCATGGTATCACACTGCAGGAGATTGTCTTTTCAGTGTGGAGCCAAGTTTTAATTTTCATATCCAGCTTAATCAAACTTCAATATCCATCAGCAGAGTATTCAGGCATCATAAATCCACTGTTTAGGTCTGGCTGAACACTACAAATCTGGCCATATCCTAGATTTTGGGTTGGAGCTTTTTTTTACATTCTTCAAAATTCTTGCCATTGTAGTACATTGTAAGAACTGCATGTGGGGAGAGAACAGGTTATATCATTGCAAATCCAATATAAAGAGATGCAGTGGCAGCTGATAAATCAGGAAAATATTAGTGGTACTCCTACAGTTCACTACCACAGTACTTAGAAAAACCATGTTTGAAAAAACCTACAAACATTTGACACTTATTTTCATACCAAAAGTACAACATTAAATCATAGAGAACAAAATCAAGGCTTTTGTATTAATTCCTTTCCATGCTAGTGATTAGAAATCCTGAATCCATGTGGGATTCTATAGCAGCCAGAGCCCCAAAGGGAATGCAGTGGGGAATGCACCAGTCCCTACCAATGCAGTTTCTAGATCAGGACCTAATGCTGTGCTCTGTGTTATTTCACACACATACAGCAGAGATGATCCCAGCAACCAGTGAATGCTGGCAACTCCCATTCGAGTGAGATCAGCAGTGTCCCTGAAATTGTCTTCGCTGAAAGTAACTCCCAAGAGTAGCTTATTCCTGGCAGCTGCAGATGTCTGACGTATGCAACACTAAAGGAACTTCACAGCCCAAACTTCCAGGAGTGGTCCAACACCATCCCAGGGCCTCCCACAGTACCAGAACAAACTGCATCCTCTCTGCAGTCCAAGCTTATGAACTAGGCTACACCAGAGTGCCCATGAGGAATGGTTCATACTTAAAACAATATATAAATTTTGCAGCACATTTTAGTTGTGGCTTTTCTAGCCACAACTAGTAATTTTCCTCAGTTCTGAAACCTCCTTTGTGGAGACTTGGCTCTGTCTGCTCTGCTTTATGCATTTCCTGAAGGTAGCTCAAGACAACTCACTTGGAGGTGCAGTAGTTCTCCCAAGTAAAGGGTAATGAAGTCTCCTTTATTAGGGAACATGGATCACATCCCTCTGCTTACCTGGCTAGGACTGTTCCTGAGTTTGGCCTCTTTTTGTGAGAAGGTTTACAAGTGACTAGCAAAGCAACAAGATCTATGCAACTTCCATTAGCAGTCCTGTTTGACTGCCCCTTGGAATGCCCATCCCACCCAGAAGAAAGAAAGTCCATGACACACAAAATGTACAGCATGAGGCACTGTAAAGACTGAAGGTGGATACAGCTATATATATAAAAAAAATTAATATGTGTAATTATGGACAGTTTTCCCATATCCAAGTGTCTAAATCCAAAACCTTTGTGTTGCTCTGTAAACCTGATTCTGCTCCTGGCACAAGGTAAGCCACAGGTCTGCTCCCTTGCTCTCTCCCCTATCTGCTGCTCAATGTAGGAATCAAGCCACCTCCAATTTCACATCCTAGTAATCAAATCCATTTCCTTCACACTGTGGATCAAAGGTCTGTGAAGGTAAGAGCATCCCAATTTTTTGTTCATTGCATTTTATTACACTTAGGACATTATAATTTTATTAATTTACTTTTTTTTTTTTTACTGTAGTGATCACAGATCAGAGTATTTTTATGTAACAGTGGAGCTTTTGCCTTGAGTAGCAGAACAGCAATCCATTTACATCGAATCTCAGATTTTAGGGGCTTTAGTTACACTTTACTGCATCACATTTGCTCTTCATTCAAAATTGACAGTAAGAAAAGTATTTATCAGTAGAGATGAGAAACAAGCTTATTAGAAGAATAATTTCTAAAGAAAAATGCATTTCTTAAAAACTGTAGAGCATTTTAAATGTAGCTTCAGTATAAAGTAATCAATCTCTTGTTAGAATATCCTATAAAGAACTACATGCAGCTAAAGCAGAAAATTTGACGCATCCCACTGAAAATAAAACATTATGACTATGCTGACAGATGTGTCCACCACACAGAGAAAGCATTCTGTATCTATTTGAACATAAATGTTTGTGTAACAGGAAACAGAATTTTGATCATTAAGACAAATTAACTCTCTGACTGTCCAGTAAAAAGATGGTAAGAGTTTCAACACTAAGATTTCTCTTCTGGACTCTGTCATTTGTGTCTACCTAAGACAGGATCAGTCACAGGTTTTTCCCAACTCAGATTAAATTTCTCTGTGGGGAGCACACAGAGTGGAAGAGTGAAGATCTTATTCTTTTAAATCATTATATTACTCACAAACAACATCAAAGCTTCACTGATTCACATCAAACAAAAGATGCTAAGAGAAGCCCAGCTCTGTTCAGGGCATTGTTAGGCAGAGACAGTAACGCTGTGAATAGCAGGGCCAAAGGCCATGCACTCTGCTTCTGGGCAGATAAATACATAGTCAGGTACTCAGTGACAATGACAGCAGCTATTTAAATTTAAGGGAGATGTCTTTGTGGAAGATAAAGAAGCTCATGGCTTTTACAACTTATGCGTGCCTGAGATTGCCCTGCTCACCTCTACCTTGGTGCTCCCTTGAACTGCTCCATTTTAGTGCTATTTTTAGAGCTATTCAAGATTTTCTTGGGTATTGAGAACTGCAAGCATGTAATAGTATCTACAGAATTGAATTTGCATTACTCCATCCAGGATTCTAGGGGGAACCTGGGAAGAGCAGAAACATTCAGCCTAGCAAGTACTTTAAGTCTTTTGACTGGAATGTGGAGGGACAAATTCCTTCTTTATCACATTGTTTGAAGTACTTAGAAAGAAGTGTAATCGCTCTGTCTGCAACTCCAAGAGCTCTGATATGCCTACCTTCCTACAGAAGATAATTTTTCGCCTGGTAATTAAATCTGTTTTTTCTATGATGATGTAGCTGCAAAAGCATCTATTCTGCTTGTAAACTTAGATTAAATGCACAGAATGTCATCAATGGTAGAGCCTCTACAAAGCACAGAAAATATACACAGAAATCTTCAACAGTCATGGCTGTCTATGTGCTTTAACTTCTCTAGTTCAAGAGTTGACTTTGACACCTGAATTGGAAGTACATACACACACCATGATTTTTTCCAAAGGTATATACTCTACTTAAAATTATTAGACAGGAGATTAACCTCTCCTTTGCAGAGAACATTAAAAAACCGTTCTTCAACAATCATGCTTACACTGCTATATCATGATGCAGCCCTTCCTCAGTTACCATTTCCATCCCTTTCCCTCTGTCCTTCAATTACAATTTTGCATAATGAAATATTGTATAAGAAATTCAGGCCACTCCTCTAAGAAGCCCTGCTTGTCCAGAATGGACTGTATGGCATGGCTTAGTCCTTACCCAGGGAACAGTCACTGGATGCAGCCAAAACAATGACTTCTTCCTTCAGATGTTTCTGTTCTGTCTATACAATTAGAACTGAAAAACTTTTAAAGTTATTTAACCAAGAAGACTTTATCTGTATGAACATTTTGGAAATGGTTTTTCCGCCATTCACCCATACCTGGGATACAAAAGTCAGGGCACTGCTCTTACATTTTAAGTTAGCAACTAGTCAGTGGACAGGGACCTCACTAGCTGTTCACCATGCACATCATATAGACAGTCCATGAAATATGTTCATAAGTTGTTAAGTGTTTTAACAAAAAACCCCAAAAGTCAAGACTAAGCTATTTGGAAAGATCTGTTAAATTGAAGCAATTTGATAGTTCTGTGTGATTCTCATTGAAGCCAGCTTTTCCATTGTAGCATGTTGAAGGAAGAAGAGGATAACTTTCAATAGATCCTAAAGAATACCATGAAGATGCACACTTTTGGCAGGGTTGATTTCTGACATTTGATTTGGACACAGAGAGTGAGAGATGAAGCATTTATGCTTCCTGAGAGAGCCTAGCTGACAAGGATTAGTAAAGCACATCAGCTCAGGATGTGATACTGGGGAGTGAAGCAGATCAAACAGATGTTGGCAGATCAAATTAGTCTCCCTCTCTGTTGAAATCCAGTGGGTAATATTATCCAAGGAAGAGCAGGTGCAACATATTCTGCTGTGTTTGTAAGAAATTTGCTTCAGAAGAAACTTAATCAGGCCAAATGCCAGTACTGGGGGGAAGCTGGTAGCTAAGGATTATGTTAGGAATAAGGGTTTGGCCCAGAGAAAATAGATTTTTGGCACAGTAGAAGGATCTTTCTGTAGCCTTGAAGTAGGAACTTAAGTAGGTTCAGCACTTTTCTTGCTTTGTTTCTTGTCTACTAATGATGAATCTAAACAAGGCCACTCAGAATGAATTCTCTGGAACTTTCAGAAAACTCAGATATTATTCCTGTATTAAAACTTCCAGTAATGGAATAAGCATTAGGAAACTGTTGTTCTTACCTATTGCCCTCAATCTGAGAAGCTTTTTTCTGCTACTTTCTTACTAATAGAAAAGGTTGAGAAGAGCTATACAAGAAAGAAAAACCAGGAAAAAAAGAAAGAATTATTTTATTTGCTATTTCCATCTAAGTCCATCACTATTTCACAGTATAATATGGAAAAGCATAGTTTTGGTGGCTTCAGAGCAAAGATTTTTTTTGTCTGTAACTATCATGAACATCTTTTTACAAAAGGTAAAAGGCTCCTGATCTTCTTTTTCTGCTTTCTGAGAACAGAGAGGGTTTCATTTTGCCTTTGAAAATTAGGAGAATATTATTTTTGCTATGACTTCTGTAACCTGGTGAGATTATTGATGCAACACTGTATTACTATCAACAATTTTAGGAATATACTAGTTTCTCCAAATTGTTTAAAAGAGACAGCAACAGAGGAGTACTTTTTTTCCTTCAGACAAGAGTATTTCAGCTTACTTCTCAGAGTCATCTAACGCCAAACAGTCTCAACTGAAAGGGCAGCTCATCAACAAGGATGTTTGGGAGAAGACAGAAAAACAAACATTTCCTTTGACTTCAGCGAAGCTGAGCTTCACTAAAGGCTTTCACCCTAATCTGTGAGAAAAATGGAATCATTCATAATATTACAATTTCTGTTGCTGTTTTACTTAGAATTATCCGCCCAATGTGTTGTGAAGGACATGGCAGTCATGTATGGAAACGTACATAAAGATCTGAGGAAGTAGATTGAAAAGTTGGCAGATAAGGTAGAAGAGACGGCCAATAGAGGGAACTCAAATTGTACAGCAAATCTGAAAGAAGATGAATGGATAATTTAACAGCCATTCAGTTTTCAAGAAAGACAAAGCACAAACTACATTGCCTCAGAAAAGGACTAGAAATGATGATGGATGAAACACTTCAAATAAGTGTTTAACACAACAGAATCACAGTTGCCTGCAGAATTCCCAGCTGAGGGTAAATTCAAAGAACTAAATCGGCATATGAGACTGATACAGTTTGAAGAATTTTTTAAAATCCATTTAATAGCAAGGCAGAAGACATTGATCAGCTGCTTGGTTAAAACATTGAAAGGAAAGGGGTTAGAAACATTCTGTCTCTTGCATTCTCTGGATGTAGAATCAAAACCATAAACAGCAGAGCTAAGTAAGAAGTTGTTTATGAAATAATAACTCTTCCGAGCAAACCCTTGGTTTCATGAAGTTGTAATGAACAACAGATGAATCCTCTGCAACGGTAGCAATACATCAGTAGAGCCACTTCAGTTGGTCCCAGTCCTTCAGAATCACTCTCCCTTTTGCAGCATAATGTGTTTGATATTGGTGGGAGTAGATTTTGCTACCAGGAACTCTCTATATACTTTCCTCCCTGAAGTACCCAGCACATTTTACCAATGGTTAATCTTACTTTATAATCATCCCTCTGTAGTTTACCTCCAAAGGAGTACGGTATTATTCTTGCCAGTGTACCATCACCAGAAAGAAGCTTAACACTAATTCACAGTGGAAGAGCAGAACACTTGTGCATGTATTAGACCCCTTTCCAGGCACAACTGGCTTCCATCCACTAACAACTTTTAGAGAGAAGCTAAAAGAAACGCCTGTTTTCTATCAGGGAAATTAGTAATATATTTATTTCATCTAATTACATTTTTAGGCATCAGAAAAAAATCCCTGGCAGAAATGAAAAAGTAATTCACTAATGCATTATGTAAGTGATGACCTGGACCCTTCCTCTGTCAGTCCTAGAAGGAATAAATAAAGTCCCCTTCAAAGACAAGGATATTGCAATAAATTTTTTTTCATTAACTCAACCCCCCTCACAAATACTGTATTTTTTTGCAGAACATAATAATTAAATACAGTCCCAAATCAGTAGGGCAAATAATTAATTCATATACACACACAGTCGAGGGTTCACAGAAGTTAATCCCTACATCTTCTCTGTATCACTTTATCTTCTGTATTCTACTATAGAAGGTAGAATTCTACCAATTTTTTTGGGTTTAGTATAGGGGGATATATACAGAAATACTTTTGGGTTTCAAAACAACTTCCATCAAGTATTGTATTATGAAGATAAAATCTGTGGATGACTGCAGCACAGGTTCCCTTTTATCTGAACTAATCTGAAGTTCAAGGACTTTCAGATAGATGGCTCACCTTTGGCCTACGTATTCTCATGTGAAAGCCACTTCAGCAAAACTCAGGAGTCCAATTCAGCTTTGTTGTAACTGGTCATGACTCTCTTGACTTCAACAATGCTTCATATGCTTACACCGAGTCTGAATTTATCCCTATGGCTTCTCGGTCACTGGTCCTCCCTTCCAACTAAGAAACTGCCTACATAATAAAAGTGATTCATTAGAAACCACTGGGTTCCAAAGCAGAGTGAATACTGAGACCTATAACTTTTTTATATGTGCTCAGTCATAAAAATGAATTTATATGGTCTTATTCCATAAACTCACTTTACAAATATTAGCCCCGCAACCATACTTTCATGAGCTGTAATCTTGACAAAGCTTGTAAGTTAAGCAAGGTCAGAATTGGTCAATATTTGGATGAGAATCTCTGGCAGGGAGGGGAAAAAAAGCAAAGTATATACTCTGGAAGTCCTGCAGTGTTTGTAAGTTAGGACATAGTGTGCTCGTCTTTAAAGAGATTTGGTACTAGTCTTAGAATACAACAAAATTTTGTATTTGCTTTAGCAACAGTTTAGCCTCTGACCACATCTGTGCTGCATCTTGGCAGTTTCACTAATGTCCTTCTCCAGAGATGAGGGTGATGCAGCAGATGAAGTCATCTACCCCCACACCCCACTTCAACCCAGGAAGCTGGTACCAAGAGGTACAAACAAATGCCTTCACTGCTCCCCATCATCCTCTCCTGAAGGAGTCTGTTTCTACTGTAACACTTTCTGCATTCTATCTGCTTTATCTACCAAAATATACATCTCTATACACAAAGAAAGAAAAACAAAAAACCAAAAACAAACAAACAAACAAACAAACTAAACCACTCTGCCCTCCTTACTTTCTCCCATAAATAGCTTCCTCTGAGTATCTTATGCTCTTCCCCATTTTTAGCTCTTCCTTCAGGCAGCCCTGCCCTTCTCCCAGGTGCACACAGTGTAGTGCTAAGTGCTTCTAACCTTTTCTTGTGCTGGAGGAGCTTACGTGTAAGCAGAGCTATACCTTAGGAGAGAATGTTGTGGGCAGAGTAGTACACAGTCCCAAAAGACATCTAAATAATTGAAGGTGCTAAGAAAAAGTCACTGCTATACAGTAACTTTCTGACAAACAGCTTAGTCACACATCTGAGGTAATACAGGGATGCAGAAGGGAACTGCAAACCTCTCTGGCTTTCCTAACGCTGGAGCAGGCAGTGCCTCCCCCCCGCTTTATCACTCTGCGACTAAGAAGAGCTTTTACAGTAAAGGGGAAAGGTCACCAATCCTGTGCCTACTGCATTGGAAGGACTGCAAGGGGACAGTGAGGTCCCAGGCCCGGGGAGACAGGAGCTCCCCCAGGGAGACGTTCCCTCTCCCCCGAGCCCAGCTGCCTGCCCGCTCCCAGCCTGCCTGCTGCACCAAGGAGGGACGAGGAACAGGGCATTCCTGGAGCTACTGAGCTTATGTGGTGGTGTCCCATGTCAGCTGGTGAAGAACAAGCCTTTTCCTAGGAAGGCAAATAATAAATAAGGCATTAAGAACCTAGACACCAAATTAGACAGATCACTAGCAAAGCTGTTTGTAAGAGGCATGCATCAAAAATAGTGGCATGGAGTAGCAGTACATCAAGGGGTTCTCATGCAATAAAATGGAAAGCAAAAGCTGCAGCCAGGAGGTGGAAAACTCTGACAAGGCTACAGCCAAATAAACTTAAATAGCTTTGAAAATAAATTGGTGGTTTAATCCGGATCAGGAACAGGTGCTATGAGTGTAATTTAGTAAATGGTCCAGACCCTGCCAGAAGGGAGAGAAATGTGTTGAGATAATTTCCCAGAAGCTTCATAAAAGCAAATTGATTACTGGAGTTTAATAATTAAAACAGGGCCAGATATATAGTAATCAAATGAGTTTTTAATTACATCTCAAGAAGAAATAAAATCCAATTCGTGCACTTTGTATCAGAGAAGCCCTACTGAAATGCTTTGGTAGCTGGAAAAAATAAAATAAGAGCTAATTTCCATAGGAGTTACAGTAGTCAGTTTAATTAAAAGACTGGATCAGAATGAAAAAGTCCCAAAGTGAAAGGATACTAAATACAGAACCAGAGGTTCAAACATCAAATCAATGTCTGAATAAAGACATTTTATAGACCAAGTGCAAAATCTGCACTGTCAAGTATCACTAATCTAAATTCATGTGTAACAAAATAGTTTCTTAAAATTACACTATATATTTTGTATGTATTCCATTGAATTAATTGCTGGTGCTACAGTAAAAATTAATATCAAAGACATGGTTTATTCTTTCTTAAATACTCCTTATAATTTATTTCATCAAAGTTAATGTTAGTAGTTAACCATTCTTGTTATTTACCTGGTAGCCTCTGTTGCACCTGGGTTATTAGACTCTAATGTCCTCTTAGATCTATATTTCGAAGAAATATATGTGTGTTTACTTACAAATTAAAATATGTTTACAGCTCATAAGATAACAGTGATTAGCACAGAACTGTGGGGGTGCTTCCTGAATCTATTCCCAGCCCACTTGGGCTCCTGGTCTCCGCTGTAGCCGATGCAAAGCTAATTGCTGTAAGCACCTCGAGCGCTCCTGGCACAGTACATGACAGGGCTGTCTCCTGCCACAGCCATGGCATATGCCAAGCCTGGAGGGACAGGCACAGTGGGAGGTCATGCCCAGACCTCTGCAATTGCTCCCTGGCACTAGGCTGGCAAACATCACGGTCTTGTGGTCAGTCTTGGCAAAAAAGCAAGGTTACAGGAAGGACACAGACATAGCCGAGAGCTGCACAGCCACACTGAGACAGAGTCTGCACTCCCAGGGAGTTCCCTCTTCTCTTCGCTGCCTGCAGCTGCTATAGGTTCCTGGTTAGCATTTGTGACGGGAGCAGCCTGTACTGCATTTTGTACTTACAGACCCTGGGGCTGACAGGATATGAGTGCATAACATCTTTGTGCTTAGAGAGGTTTGAAACACACTGAGTTTTAAACAGTGATTGAACCACCAGGGTGTTTGCTTATATATATTTTTATTATTTATTTATTTATTTTAATCTAAGCTGTATACTGGAAAAATACTTCACAAAAACTTTCTGAAGATACTGGCCATGCACAGAAAGAATCTGATACGTTGCTGTCAAGGTCTGAGTATCTCATATGCTACCTCTAGACACTGAGCTGGCAGTGGTAATGCAGGTGCTAATGGTAATGGCAGGGAGCTTTTCAGATACTTTCAGCTGTTTATAATGCATTACTGCCCCTCTGTTTTAGCCTCTGCCAAATCGGGTTTAAGGAATACACAACAGTCTGAAATAAAGACATAAAAATGCAGAGTTCTCAGGAATGGTGATGGGAATGTTAAAAATCTTTATCCATTCTAAAAAATGAATGACCATCAGCATGAAGCAATTCTCTATGGGGCAGAGACTTCAGTGAACCCTACCTCTTACCCCAGGCCCAAGACTGCAAAATTGTTTGCCCAGTCTGGGCCATATTCTAAGGAAATAATTTCAAGTGGATTTGATTCAAGTTCCAGCTTCTTCCTCATGATGTGATTTTTCGTAAGTGCTGAGCATTCATATTTCCTACCGAAGTCAACTAAAATTGCAAGTTTTCAGCACATCTTAAAATCAGGCCATTAACCCTTAATTATCATATAATGGCTCAATTAAAAATCTACCAAGACTTACTTCAAGCCAAGCTCTCACGGCTTGCAAGCTAGCTATAAAAAAATCCAATTCTTTACTGGTGTCTGGGCTCTGGGGACCATTTAAAGCAGTTGCTGTTAACCCTGCTATTTAAAGCAAAAACTGCAAAGGTACCTGCTTCCCCTTTCCTTTCTTTTTCTTATAATTTTCTGCTCTTTCAGAAGAACAAGTTTTGCTGTCTTCTTTGTCTTTTTCTGGTTTTTAATCTGGTTTTAAACCAACCCTTTATTTCCAATGACAAGTACGTAGTTTCTGTGCTACAGGAGAAAGCAAGCTGCCCAGCTCTCAGCAAAAGCCACTGCTTGCTAATCAGAGAAGCTGCAAAAGAATACTCCTCTGTCCTGAAAGGACACAGTACGTGACCGCTTGGGAGGTAACTAGTTAACCCTTTCCTGACATCCACGGCTGCTGTTAATGAAATTCTGTCTTTCTTTAATGTAGATACAAAACCAAGTGAAGCACTTGTGGTCTTTGCACATAAGCAGCTGATATTAAAGAGGAAGGTAAAATAAACTTGTAACAAAGGTATGCAGGAATTCCATAATTTGGGGATGTATTCAAAGCCAGATGAAACCAGATAAAAAGATTCTTACTGGCTCTGTAAGCTTTGGACTGGGTATGCAAAGAGGTGATTTCAGTGCTATCTCAAAGAAAACTCATTTATATTTCTTTCTTTTGAGCACGCACAAATTGTTTTTTCTGCCAGCTTGGGAAAGCACAGTACTGTTGTGTTTAGTCATCTATAGGAAAAAAAGAATGTAGCAGTAGGGAGATTATTTCGGTTTTGTCCAACTCGTGATTCAACCAGTGGACTTCCTGCTCTTAGATACTGTAGCTGGTAGCCTCAGGCACTTGGGGATCCCTCAAAAGGACTACCTTTAAGGATTGCAAGAAAGCTAAAGTAGTTGAGCGGCATCTCTGCCATCTTATGTGCTTTTTCTTACATTTTTGCTGGCTTAAAGCCTTACGTAAAACGAGTCAGATAGATAAAGAGATCTCAATGGGAACAGTAAGATTTATCTCCACAGGTATTTACAGCTGGGAGTGAGGAGGGTAGGGGCATAGTGCAGATTAAACTCTTTTTTTCCCCTATTATGCTGTGGACTGTCCTTCAAAGGAGTGGATATACTGTCAGTATGTTTTCTCTCATCCTCTTTTTAATCTTCTTCCAGTGTCTAGTGAAACTGAATGTGAAACTGAAGCCTATGCTGGACTCCGTGGCAGTAAATAGAGGTAAATGGGAGGAGCTGCACCAAAACAGACTTCCTTCTCAGGCGGCATCCTTGTCCTCCTTTTCCTCTAGCTTCACCATGTCTCTCACAGACATAAATTAAGCCTGCAAGTACCAGTGTCACTTAACAATAAGAGCTGTCTGAAAGGTTTTCATTAGCTTAGACCCACCATTTTTTAAGAAATGCTTTCCCAGACATGCTTAATTGATGGGATATTATCTTGATGGCAGCGTAGTTTGCTTTTCCTGGAAGGCTTAGTGGGACTGAACGGAAGCCTGCAGTGGGATTGAGCTGGAATCTGGAGCGACACGGAACACTGAACAGAGGAAGCATTCATTCAGCTCCACTACATTTCAACTGCTGCAGTAAAAATCTGTAAAGCTGACAATAGACTGAAATATAAGAACTCACAGCTTAATAAAATTAATAATACATAGCAGGACTGGGATGCAAGCTGGCCAATTCATATGCAAGGAGCTGCAGAAAACAGAATAGTGTGTAATTACATTGTTGTTTTGCATCTCTTCAGTACATGTTATGACTCAATTATGCCTGCTTTTGTGATGCTCCTCTCTTACTCTCCCTCCTCTTTTATGCTTGAATGTTCTGAAAAGCCTGCTTTGTATTCTGAAGAAGTATTTTTTTACAACAAAGCTTCTCAGTGATTGATCAGGGCCTTTAGAATTGCCTACCTTTGCTACATTTAAAACCAAACTTTATTATCTTTAAAAACACCAAGCTGTCCCTTCTTCCCTGAGAAATTCATATTAACAGTGCAGCAAATTTCTCAGCAAGAGGAAGTTTGCATAAAGGCAAAATATTGCATGGTAATTTTAGAGTGGGGTTTTTTTCCTTTTAAAAATGCTCTTGTAACACATTCATTTTTTTTAAATTATAGTGTTGCCTAAGGAAAAGATTAATGGGGTTTTTTGAAAATAGAATACAAATAAAAAAGGAAATCTGGTGCTTTGTGCTTCAGGTTTATATTACATTAAAAAGTAGACTATGGATAAGCCTTTCTAGTATAATTTCCAGTTGAAAATAGTACTTTGAAATGGTGGAGAGGTACAATATCATCACACTGGACTGACCAAACTGAGTTGTTAGAGCCTTAGAAAAGCTGATTACATCTGTCTGACAATCAAACAGAAACAACAAATCTGCTGATCCCTCCTTCAAAAGAAACACAACAAAACGAAAACTCTCTGTGCTTGTAATGGTGTGTTGGACAATAGCTGGAAATTCAGTAGCATTGCGAGCCAATCTGTTAGTGCCCAACTGAACTACATCACTCTCTAGCAGAAAGAAGCAGGGAAGGAGCAGGAATGCAAACTGCACAGCAGTGAGAATATGCACCAAATGGAAATGTTTCTGCTGTTCTTTTACCACTTCTTTCTTCTCTGAATAAAGCCAGACGCAGTTTAGTAAGCAGCTAGCCATACAACACGTACTTTATGGGAAAAACAGACACTAGGAACTAGCAGTACTGCTGGCAGGTACACACAGCTATCCTGAATTTTGATATTGCACATTGCTAAGTATAACATAATTTATAATGCATACCCTACAGCCTCCCCGAAGGTTGAGTTTCCCCTCATTTCCTCTCCTTTTTATTGGCTTCAGTGCACTGTTGCCCATGGCAACACCCACTGGCAGGGATGGGGACTCGGCAGCACCACAGCCTGACACACAGCTGAAGCCCTAACAATGTCAACCATCAATCAAGTGACTGTTTATAATTGCCTCCATCTATTTCTCCTGTCTTTTGGTATCTTTGCCATTGTGGGTCAAAATTCAGAAACTGCTGACTAATGTTATGGTTCTGTTCCTCCATCACAAGGAAGAAAATGAGAACACACAGCTTGATCTTATCAAATTGTTCTCAGGCAAAACGAAGCAACCCTGCTGAAACTGGT
The DNA here is from genome assembly GCA_013390045.1 of Picathartes gymnocephalus. Lineage (NCBI taxonomy): Eukaryota > Metazoa > Chordata > Aves > Passeriformes > Picathartidae > Picathartes > Picathartes gymnocephalus. The sequence continues at coordinate 58,622 of WEKY01052755.1, read as the reverse complement.
GGGCCCAGTAGTGCATCTCAGAACAGCATTTGGTCTCCCAAAGTCATATAGCTGAATCTTAAAAAAAACAACCAACTAAACAAACAAAAACCTTACATTCTTTTTTAAGACTTATCTTAGGAAACAGTGAAAAAATATTGTGAGAAAAAGATGGTTCTTTGTGGAAGCATGTAGTACAGTAAAGAAACATATTTTAAGTCTATTATATTTTAAGATTGTGGGAAACAGTTTTTAGCTACTGCTTATAAACTTGATGATCAGAAATTGTATCTGCTTTTTCATTATTTCTGATAGGGAAACAATTTCCCAGTATTTCAGGCAGTTTTGCCAAACTCTCTGAGATATGCACAAGAGACATAATTGCGTAGGTTACTTAATCTCATTCTCTGTCTTTTACTTACTTCCCTGCCTTCTGAACAAGGAGAGATTAAAAAACAAAAAACCAAAAAAAATTGAAATCAGCCTAATTCTGTGAATGCATATAAAACACGGATCCACAAGAGGCAAGGACAAATCCAGAGTGCATGTAGAGAACACAATTGTCACCCAGGACAGTGCTGCTTGGCCTTTCCCTTGAGATGTCCACACATCAGCAACAGACAAGTCACCATTTCTTTGCCCCAGCTGTAAGTGGAAATTTGGGCTTGAATGAGGCCTCTGACATTTACAATTCCAGAGCTAAAATCTGATGGGCACATGGATTTTTCATAGGACACCCAGAGGTGCTTCAAGTTGGTTCAGTGGCAATGCCTTTTTTCTAGGTGTTCTAGTAACTTGTGCCAACTGTAGCCTGAATTTGGTCAAGTTTTCAGGCCCATGAACTACAGGCCTTGAGGTCTCACAAGAGCCAGGCAGCAGACTTAATTTTGTCACCAGAAAATGCTCAGGAGACGATCTGGGTCTTCATCCCCATCCTCAAAAGTAGTTCAGGTCAAACAGTAATTTCACTCAGGATTCTCACCTGTGAAACCACTTACCAAAATCAACCTTTCCTCATTAAAAAAAA